>AP027104.1:15151308-15751287 GCA_028142955.1 Pinctada fucata
ACAGTCCTGATAACACAAGAATTGGCATCTAGCAGTATCGTGAAAATGATATTTTCATCCTACATATATCATATTTTCTCCTTTTTCCCTCGTCTGGTCTCTATTTAGTTGCACACGAGATATCACTACGCGCACTTATAGGTATCAGACCCCAATTATTTTTTCCTATATATTCCTTTTGTAAATTATACTATTATGACGATTAAATACTCGAATCGCACCACCATTTTTTGCTTGAAACTTTTATATCTGCTAGATAGTATCAAAATAAGCTCAGAAATGGATTCATGCAAAAATCTGTCGCTTAGTAGACTTTTAATATCTTTTTAAACCCGAAAGGGGGTATCTGTGGCTCTAATGTTCTACAATCTATCAATTCTAGAGCCTCATAACACATCTGGCATTCCGCGATTAGTATGATGCAGTATCATTCAACATGCTAGAATATTTTTTTTCAACTCATCTGCGACTCATTGACGTAAAAAACGAATCATCTAGTGTAAAAAGAGTCGTAGAAATTAAATGTAAGAAGACGAGGGATTGAATAATCAGGAACTATTTGCGTGGTCAACGAACATTCAAAATTAATTGTGATCTGTAATCTAAAACTCTCAAAAATTTTAATTGAAAGTCAAACTTTTGCATCAGAACCCTTCCTTGGTATCTTCTGTTGCTATCTATCAAGTTTCAGCTCAATACTTTCATTATTATTCAAATAGTAGCATTTTACATGTAGTCTATTGATGTCCCCTAAATCAAGTTTTTGATAAGAATTATTTTCAATTACGCTAATTTCAAATTTCTGTTATTTTCGCAATTCTACAGATATGTATAAAAAATGAAATGTGACTCTTTCAAATGGCTGAATTCTCATAATTTATGGTGCTAAAAACTGCATACGTACCGTTTTCGAATTTATATGAATTTTCGTTAGGCCCCTCTTAGTGTATCGACAAAAAATTAAAAATTAACGTTTAAAACATCAGAAAACTTATTCTTTTACGATTTCAATTATATTTTTAGTGCAGAACGCATGAGATGTCATATAAAAACATTATTCCATCAAATGAAGTTCAGTTGTACATGTGAACTACGAGCGGAGATAGAAAAACGGAGCCCCCCCCCCCCTTTCCCCAATTTCCTTTTTTCAGGCGGAGGGGGGGGGGGCTGAGACCAGGCAATGCTTGGCTATTGGATGAGATCAAATATATTTATGGTAAAAGTAACAACATGACACACAGCTAATGCAAGCATGTCGCAGTAATGAAAAAAATCACACTATGTCCTTACCTCGGCCTCCTTTCCCATGTTCGCTCGCCCCGACCCCCCCCCCCCCCCCCGATTTTCGCCAGATCAGTCCTGATAACACAAGAATTGGCATCTAGCAGTATCGTGAAAATGATATTTTCATCCTACATGTATCATATTTTCTTCTTTTTCCCTCGTCTGGTCTCTATTTAGTTGCACACGAGATATCACTACGCGCACTTATAGGTATCAGACCCCAATTATTTTTTCCTATATATTCCTTTGTAAATTATACTATTATGACGATTAAATACTCGAATCGCACCACCATTTTTTGCTTGAAACTTTTATATCTGCTAGATAGTATCAAAATAAGCTCAGAAATGGATTCATGCAAAAAATCTGTCGCTTAGTAGACTTTTAATATCTTTTTAAACCCGAAAGGGGGTATCTGTGGCTCTAATGTTCTACAATCTATCAATTCTAGAGCCTCATAACACATCTGGCATTCCGCGATTAGTATGATGCAGTATCATTCAACATGCTAGAATATTTTTTTTCAACTCATCTGCGACTCATTGACGTAAAAAACGAATCATCTAGTGTAAAAAGAGTCGTAGAAATTAAATGTAAGAAGACGAGGGATTGAATAATCAGGAACTATTTGCGTGGTCAACGAACATTCAAAATTAATTGTGATCTGTAATCTAAAACTCTCAAAAATTTTAATTGAAAGTCAAACTTTTGCATCAGAACCCTTCCTTGGTATCTTCTGTTGCTATCTATCAAGTTTCAGCTCAATACTTTCATTATTATTCAAATAGTAGCATTTTACATGTAGTCTATTGATGTCCCCTAAATCAAGTTTTTGATAAGAATTATTTTCAATTACGCTAATTTCAAATTTCTGTTATTTTCGCAATTCTACAGATATGTATAAAAAATGAAATGTGACTCTTTCAAATGGCTGAATTCTCATAATTTATGGTGCTAAAAACTGCATACGTACCGTTTTCGAATTTATATGAATTTTCGTTAGGCCCTCTTAGTGTATCGACAAAAAATTAAAAATTAACGTTTTAAAACATCAGAAAACTTATTCTTTTACGATTTCAATTATATTTTTAGTGCAGAACGCATGAGATGTCATATAAATACATTATTCCAGCAAATGAAGTTCAGTTGTACATGTGAACTACGAGCGGAGATAGAAAAACGGAGCCCCCCCCCCCCTTTCCCCAATTTCCTTTTTTCAGGCGGAGGGGGGGGGGGGCTGAGACCAGGCAATGCTTGGCTATTGGATGAGATCAAATATATTTATGGTAAAAGTAACAACATGACACACAGCTAATGCAAGCATGTCGCAGTAATGAAAAAAATCACACTATGTCCTTACCTCGGCCTCCTTTCCCATGTTCGCTCGCCCCGACCCCCCCCCCCCCCCCCGATTTTCGTCAGATCAGTCCTGATAACACAAGAATTGGCATCTAGCAGTATCGTGAAAATGATATTTTCATCCTACATATATCATATTTTCTCCTTTTTCCCTCGTCTGGTCTCTATTTAGTTGCACACGAGATATCACTACGCGCACTTATAGGTATCAGACCCCAATTATTTTTTCCTATATATTCCTTTGTAAATTATACTATTATGACGATTAAATACTCGAATCGCACCACCATTTTTTGCTTGAAACTTTTATATCTGCTAGATAGTATCAAAATAAGCTCAGAAATGGATTCATGCAAAAATCTGTCGCTTAGTAGACTTTTAATATCTTTTTAAACCCGAAAGGGGGTATCTGTGGCTCTAATGTTCTACAATCTATCAATTCTAGAGCCTCATAACACATCTGGCATTCCGCGATTAGTATGATGCAGTATCATTCAACATGCTAGAATATTTTTTTTCAACTCATCTGCGACTCATTGACGTAAAAAAACGAATCATCTAGTGTAAAAAGAGTCGTAGAAATTAAATGTAAGAAGACGAGGGATTGAATAATCAGGAACTATTTGCGTGGTCAACGAACATTCAAAATTAATTGTGATCTGTAATCTAAAACTCTCAAAAATTTTAATTGAAAGTCAAACTTTTGCATCAGAACCCTTCCTTGGTATCTTCTGTTGCTATCTATCAAGTTTCAGCTCAATACTTTCATTATTATTCAAATAGTAGCATTTTACATGTAGTCTATTGATGTCCCCTAAATCAAGTTTTTGATAAGAATTATTTTCAATTACGCTAATTTCAAATTTCTGTTATTTTCGCAATTCTACAGATATGTATAAAAAATGAAATGTGACTCTTTCAAATGGCTGAATTCTCATAATTTATGGAACTAAAAACTGCATACGTACCGTTTTCGAATTTATATGAATTTTCGTTAGGCCCTCTTAGTGTATCGACAAAAAATTAAAAATTAACGTTTAAAACATCAGAAAACTTATTCTTTTACGATTTCAATTATATTTTTAGTGCAGAACGCATGAGATGTCATATAAAAACATTATTCCATCAAATGAAGTTCAGTTGTACATGTGAACTACGAGCGGAGATAGAAAAACGGAGCCCCCCCCCCCCTTTCCCCAATTTCCTTTTTTCAGGCGGAGGGGGGGGGGGGGGGGCTGAGACCAGGCAATGCTTGGCTATTGGATGAGATCAAATATATTTATGGTAAAAGTAACAACATGACACACAGCTAATGCAAGCATGTCGCAGTAATGAAAAAAATCACACTATGTCCTTACCTCGGCCTCCTTTCCCATGTTCGCTCGCCCCGACCCCCCCCCCCCCCCCCCCCCCCGATTTTCGCCAGATCAGTCCTGATAACACAAGAATTGGCATCTAGCAGTATCGTGAAAATGATATTTTCATCCTACATGTATCATATTTTCTTCTTTTTCCCTCGTCTGGTCTCTATTTAGTTGCACACGAGATATCACTACGCGCACTTATAGGTATCAGACCCCAATTATTTTTTCCTATATATTCCTTTGTAAATTATACTATTATGACGATTAAATACTCGAATCGCACCACCATTTTTTGCTTGAAACTTTTATATCTGCTAGATAGTATCAAAATAAGCTCAGAAATGGATTCATGCAAAAATCTGTCGCTTAGTAGACTTTTAATATCTTTTTAAACCCGAAAGGGGGTATCTGTGGCTCTAATGTTCTACAATCTATCAATTCTAGAGCCTCATAACACATCTGGCATTCCGCGATTAGTATGATGCAGTATCATTCAACATGCTAGAATATTTTTTTTCAACTCATCTGCGACTCATTGACGTAAAAAAACGAATCATCTAGTGTAAAAAGAGTCGTAGAAATTAAATGTAAGAAGACGAGGGATTGAATAATCAGGAACTATTTGCGTGGTCAACGAACATTCAAAATTAATTGTGATCTGTAATCTAAAACTCTCAAAAATTTTAATTGAAAGTCAAACTTTTGCATCAGAACCCTTCCTTGGTATCTTCTGTTGCTATCTATCAAGTTTCAGCTCAATACTTTCATTATTATTCAAATAGTAGCATTTTACATGTAGTCTATTGATGTCCCCTAAATCAAGTTTTTGATAAGAATTATTTTCAATTACGCTAATTTCAAATTTCTGTTATTTTCGCAATTCTACAGATATGTATAAAAAATGAAATGTGACTCTTTCAAATGGCTGAATTCTCATAATTTATGGTGCTAAAAACTGCATACGTACCGTTTTCGAATTTATATGAATTTTCGTTAGGCCCTCTTAGTGTATCGACAAAAAATTAAAAATTAACGTTTAAAACATCAGAAAACTTATTCTTTTACGATTTCAATTATATTTTTAGTGCAGAACGCATGAGATGTCATATAAATACATTATTCCAGCAAATGAAGTTCAGTTGTACATGTGAACTACGAGCGGAGATAGAAAAACGGAGCCCCCCCCCCCCTTTCCCCAATTTCCTTTTTTCAGGCGGAGGGGGGGGCTGAGACCAGGCAATGCTTGGCTATTGGATGAGATCAAATATATTTATGGTAAAAGTAACAACATGACACACAGCTAATGCAAGCATGTCGCAGTAATGAAAAAAATCACACTATGTCCTTACCTCGGCCTCCTTTCCCATGTTCGCTCGCCCCGACCCCCCCCCCCCCCCCCGATTTTCGTCAGATCAGTCCTGATAACACAAGAATTGGCATCTAGCAGTATCGTGAAAATGATATTTTCATCCTACATATATCATATTTTCTCCTTTTTCCCTCGTCTGGTCTCTATTTAGTTGCACACGAGATATCACTACGCGCACTATAAGTGCGCGTAGTGATATCTCGTGTGCAACTAAATAGAGACCAGACGAGGGAAAAAGAAGAAAATATGATACATGTAGGATGAAAATATCATTTTCACGATACTGCTAGATGCCAATTCTTGTGTTATCAGGACTGATCTGGCGAAAATCGGGGGGGGGGGGGGGGGTCGGGGCGAGCGAACATGGGAAAGGAGGCCGAGGTAAGGACATAGTGTGATTTTTTTCATTACTGCGACATGCTTGCATTAGCTGTGTGTCATGTTGTTACTTTTACCATAAATATATTTGATCTCATCCAATAGCCAAGCATTGCCTGGTCTCAGCCCCCCCCCTCCGCCTGAAAAAAGGAAATTGGGGAAAGGGGGGGGGCTCCGTTTTTCTATCTCCGCTCGTAGTTCACATGTACAACTGAACTTCATTTGATGGAATAATGTTTTTATATGACATCTCATGCGTTCTGCACTAAAAATATAATTGAAATCGTAAAAGAATAAGTTTTCTGATGTTTTAAACGTTAATTTTTAATTTTTTGTCGATACACTAAGAGGGCCTAACGAAAATTCATATAAATTCGAAAACGGTACGTATGCAGTTTTTAGCACCATAAATTATGAGAATTCAGCCATTTGAAAGAGTCACATTTCATTTTTTATACATATCTGTAGAATTGCGAAAATAACAGAAATTTGAAATTAGCGTAATTGAAAATAATTCTTATCAAAAACTTGATTTAGGGGACATCAATAGACTACATGTAAAATGCTACTATTTGAATAATAATGAAAGTATTGAGCTGAAACTTGATAGATAGCAACAGAAGATACCAAGGAAGGGTTCTGATGCAAAAGTTTGACTTTCAATTAAAATTTTTGAGAGTTTTAGATTACAGATCACAATTAATTTTGAATGTTCGTTGACCACGCAAATAGTTCCTGATTATTCAATCCCTCGTCTTCTTACATTTAATTTCTACGACTCTTTTTACACTAGATGATTCGTTTTTTACGTCAATGAGTCGCAGATGAGTTGAAAAAAAATATTCTAGCATGTTGAATGATACTGCATCATACTAATCGCGGAATGCCAGATGTGTTATGAGGCTCTAGAATTGATAGATTGTAGAACATTAGAGCCACAGATACCCCCTTTCGGGTTTAAAAAGATATTAAAAGTCTACTAAGCGACAGATTTTTGCATGAATCCATTTCTGAGCTTATTTTGATACTATCTAGCAGATATAAAAGTTTCAAGCAAAAAATGGTGGTGCGATTCGAGTATTTAATCGTCATAATAGTATAATTTACAAAGGAATATATAGGAAAAAATAATTGGGGTCTGATGCCTATAAGTGCGCGTAGTGATATCTCGTGTGCAACTAAATAGAGACCAGACGAGGGAAAAAGGAGAAAATATGATACATGTAGGATGAAAATATCATTTTCACGATACTGCTAGATGCCAATTCTTGTGTTATCAGGACTGATCTGGCGAAAATCGGGGGGGGGGGGGTCGGGGCGAGCGAACATGGGAAAGGAGGCCGAGGTAAGGACATAGTGTGATTTTTTTCATTACTGCGACATGCTTGCATTAGCTGTGTGTCATGTTGTTACTTTTACCATAAATATATTTGATCTCATCCAATAGCCAAGCATTGCCTGGTCTCAGCCCCTCCCCTCCGCCTGAAAAAAGGAAATTGGGGAAAGGGGGGGGGGGCTCCGTTTTTCTATCTCCGCTCGTAGTTCACATGTACAACTGAACTTCATTTGATGGAATAATGTTTTTATATGACATCTCATGCGTTCTGCACTAAAAATATAATTGAAATCGTAAAAGAATAAGTTTTCTGATGTTTTAAACGTTAATTTTTAATTTTTTGTCGATACACTAAGAGGGCCTAACGAAAATTCATATAAATTCGAAAACGGTACGTATGCAGTTTTTAGCACCATAAATTATGAGAATTCAGCCATTTGAAAGAGTCACATTTCATTTTTTATACATATCTGTAGAATTGCGAAAATAACAGAAATTTGAAATTAGCGTAATTGAAAATAATTCTTATCAAAAACTTGATTTAGGGGACATCAATAGACTACATGTAAAATGCTACTATTTGAATAATAATGAAAGTATTGAGCTGAAACTTGATAGATAGCAACAGAAGATACCAAGGAAGGGTTCTGATGCAAAAGTTTGACTTTCAATTAAAATTTTTGAGAGTTTTAGATTACAGATCACAATTAATTTTGAATGTTCGTTGACCACGCAAATAGTTCCTGATTATTCAATCCCTCGTCTTCTTACATTTAATTTCTACGACTCTTTTTACACTAGATGATTCGTTTTTTACGTCAATGAGTCGCAGATG
Source organism: Pinctada fucata (assembly GCA_028142955.1). Classification (NCBI taxonomy): domain Eukaryota; kingdom Metazoa; phylum Mollusca; class Bivalvia; order Pterioida; family Pteriidae; genus Pinctada; species Pinctada fucata. Next base: position 15,159,234 of record AP027104.1, read on the forward strand.
AGTTGAAAAAAAATATTCTAGCATGTTGAATGATACTGCATCATACTAATCGCGGAATGCCAGATGTGTTATGAGGCTCTAGAATTGATAGATTGTAGAACATTAGAGCCACAGATACCCCCTTTCGGGTTTAAAAAGATATTAAAAGTCTACTAAGCGACAGATTTTTGCATGAATCCATTTCTGAGCTTATTTTGATACTATCTAGCAGATATAAAAGTTTCAAGCAAAAAATGGTGGTGCGATTCGAGTATTTAATCGTCATAATAGTATAATTTACAAAGGAATATATAGGAAAAAATAATTGGGGTCTGATGCCTATAAGTGCGCGTAGTGATATCTCGTGTGCAACTAAATAGAGACCAGACGAGGGAAAAAGGAGAAAATATGATACATGTAGGATGAAAATATCATTTTCACGATACTGCTAGATGCCAATTCTTGTGTTATCAGGACTGATCTGGCGAAAATCGGGGGGGGGGGGGGGGGGTCGGGGCGAGCGAACATGGGAAAGGAGGCCGAGGTAAGGACATAGTGTGATTTTTTTCATTACTGCGACATGCTTGCATTAGCTGTGTGTCATGTTGTTACTTTTACCATAAATATATTTGATCTCATCCAATAGCCAAGCATTGCCTGGTCTCAGCCCCTCCCCTCCGCCTGAAAAAAGGAAATTGGGGAAAGGGGGGGGGGCTCCGTTTTTCTATCTCCGCTCGTAGTTCACATGTACAACTGAACTTCATTTGATGGAATAATGTTTTTATATGACATCTCATGCGTTCTGCACTAAAAATATAATTGAAATCGTAAAAGAATAAGTTTTCTGATGTTTTAAACGTTAATTTTTAATTTTTTGTCGATACACTAAGAGGGCCTAACGAAAATTCATATAAATTCGAAAACGGTACGTATGCAGTTTTTAGCACCATAAATTATGAGAATTCAGCCATTTGAAAGAGTCACATTTCATTTTTTATACATATCTGTAGAATTGCGAAAATAACAGAAATTTGAAATTAGCGTAATTGAAAATAATTCTTATCAAAAACTTGATTTAGGGGACATCAATAGACTACATGTAAAATGCTACTATTTGAATAATAATGAAAGTATTGAGCTGAAACTTGATAGATAGCAACAGAAGATACCAAGGAAGGGTTCTGATGCAAAAGTTTGACTTTCAATTAAAATTTTTGAGAGTTTTAGATTACAGATCACAATTAATTTTGAATGTTCGTTGACCACGCAAATAGTTCCTGATTATTCAATCCCTCGTCTTCTTACATTTAATTTCTACGACTCTTTTTACACTAGATGATTCGTTTTTTACGTCAATGAGTCGCAGATGAGTTGAAAAAAAATATTCTAGCATGTTGAATGATACTGCATCATACTAATCGCGGAATGCCAGATGTGTTATGAGGCTCTAGAATTGATAGATTGTAGAACATTAGAGCCACAGATACCCCCTTTCGGGTTTAAAAAGATATTAAAAGTCTACTAAGCGACAGATTTTTGCATGAATCCATTTCTGAGCTTATTTTGATACTATCTAGCAGATATAAAAGTTTCAAGCAAAAAATGGTGGTGCGATTCGAGTATTTAATCGTCATAATAGTATAATTTACAAAGGAATATATAGGAAAAAATAATTGGGGTCTGATACCTATAAGTGCGCGTAGTGATATCTCGTGTGCAACTAAATAGAGACCAGACGAGGGAAAAAGGAGAAAATATGATACATGTAGGATGAAAATATCATTTTCACGATACTGCTAGATGCCAATTCTTGTGTTATCAGGACTGATCTGGCGAAAATCGGGGGGGGGGGGGGGGGGTCGGGGCGAGCGAACATGGGAAAGGAGGCCGAGGTAAGGACATAGTGTGATTTTTTTCATTACTGCGACATGCTTGCATTAGCTGTGTGTCATGTTGTTACTTTTACCATAAATATATTTGATCTCATCCAATAGCCAAGCATTGCCTGGTCTCAGCCCCTCCCCCCCCTCCGCCTGAAAAAAGGAAATTGGGGAAAGGGGGGGGGCTCCGTTTTTCTATCTCCGCTCGTAGTTCACATGTACAACTGAACTTCATTTGCTGGAATAATGTATTTATATGACATCTCATGCGTTCTGCACTAAAAATATAATTGAAATCGTAAAAGAATAAGTTTTCTGATGTTTTAAACGTTAATTTTTAATTTTTTGTCGATACACTAAGAGGGCCTAACGAAAATTCATATAAATTCGAAAACGGTACGTATGCAGTTTTTAGCACCATAAATTATGAGAATTCAGCCATTTGAAAGAGTCACATTTCATTTTTTATACATATCTGTAGAATTGCGAAAATAACAGAAATTTGAAATTAGCGTAATTGAAAATAATTCTTATCAAAAACTTGATTTAGGGGACATCAATAGACTACATGTAAAATGCTACTATTTGAATAATAATGAAAGTATTGAGCTGAAACTTGATAGATAGCAACAGAAGATACCAAGGAAGGGTTCTGATGCAAAAGTTTGACTTTCAATTAAAATTTTTGAGAGTTTTATAAGTGCGCGTAGTGATATCTCGTGTGCAACTAAATAGAGACCAGACGAGGGAAAAAGGAGAAAATATGATACATGTAGGATGAAAATATCATTTTCACGATACTGCTAGATGCCAATTCTTGTGTTATCAGGACTGATCTGGCGAAAATCGGGGGGGGGGGGGGGTCGGGGCGAGCGAACATGGGAAAGGAGGCCGAGGTAAGGACATAGTGTGATTTTTTTCATTACTGCGACATGCTTGCATTAGCTGTGTGTCATGTTGTTACTTTTACCATAAATATATTTGATCTCATCCAATAGCCAAGCATTGCCTGGTCTCAGCCCCCCCCCCCCTCTGCAAAAAAGGAAATTGGGGAAAGGGGGGGGGCTCCGTTTTTCTATCTCCGCTCGTAGTTCACATGTACAACTGAACTTCATTTGCTGGAATAATGTATTTATATGACATCTCATGCGTTCTGCACTAAAAATATAATTGAAATCGTAAAAGAATAAGTTTTCTGATGTTTTAAACGTTAATTTTTAATTTTTTGTCGATACACTAAGAGGGCCTAACGAAAATTCATATAAATTCGAAAACGGTACGTATGCAGTTTTTAGCACCATAAATTATGAGAATTCAGCCATTTGAAAGAGTCACATTTCATTTTTTATACATATCTGTAGAATTGCGAAAATAACAGAAATTTGAAATTAGCGTAATTGAAAATAATTCTTATCAAAAACTTGATTTAGGGGACATCAATAGACTACATGTAAAATGCTACTATTTGAATAATAATGAAAGTATTGAGCTGAAACTTGATAGATAGCAACAGAAGATACCAAGGAAGGGTTCTGATGCAAAAGTTTGACTTTCAATTAAAATTTTTGAGAGTTTATAAGTGCGCGTAGTGATATCTCGTGTGCAACTAAATAGAGACCAGACGAGGGAAAAAGGAGAAAATATGATACATGTAGGATGAAAATATCATTTTCACGATACTGCTAGATGCCAATTCTTGTGTTATCAGGACTGATCTGGCGAAAATCGGGGGGGGGGGGGGGTCGGGGCGAGCGAACATGGGAAAGGAGGCCGAGGTAAGGACATAGTGTGATTTTTTTTCATTACTGCGACATGCTTGCATTAGCTGTGTGTCATGTTGTTACTTTTACCATAAATATATTTGATCTCATCCAATAGCCAAGCATTGCCTGGTCTCAGCCCCCCCCCCCCCCTCCGCCTGAAAAAAGGAAATTGGGGAAAGGGGGGGGCTCCGTTTTTCTATCTCCGCTCGTAGTTCACATGTACAACTGAACTTCATTTGCTGGAATAATGTTTTTATATGACATCTCATGCGTTCTGCACTAAAAATATAATTGAAATCGTAAAAGAATAAGTTTTCTGATGTTTTAAACGTTAATTTTTAATTTTTTGTCGATACACTAAGAGGGCCTAACGAAAATTCATATAAATTCGAAAACGGTACGTATGCAGTTTTTAGCACCATAAATTATGAGAATTCAGCCATTTGAAAGAGTCACATTTCATTTTTTATACATATCTGTAGAATTGCGAAAATAACAGAAATTTGAAATTAGCGTAATTGAAAATAATTCTTATCAAAAACTTGATTTAGGGGACATCAATAGACTACATGTAAAATGCTACTATTTGAATAATAATGAAAGTATTGAGCTGAAACTTGATAGATAGCAACAGAAGATACCAAGGAAGGGTTCTGATGCAAAAGTTTGACTTTCAATTAAAATTTTTGAGAGTTTTAGATTACAGATCACAATTAATTTTGAATGTTCGTTGACCACGCAAATAGTTCCTGATTATTCAATCCCTCGTCTTCTTACATTTAATTTCTACGACTCTTTTTACACTAGATGATTCGTTTTTTACGTCAATGAGTCGCAGATGAGTTGAAAAAAAATATTCTAGCATGTTGAATGATACTGCATCATACTAATCGCGGAATGCCAGATGTGTTATGAGGCTCTAGAATTGATAGATTGTAGAACATTAGAGCCACAGATACCCCCTTTCGGGTTTAAAAAGATATTAAAAGTCTACTAAGCGACAGATTTTTGCATGAATCCATTTCTGAGCTTATTTTGATACTATCTAGCAGATATAAAAGTTTCAAGCAAAAAATGGTGGTGCGATTCGAGTATTTAATCGTCATAATAGTATAATTTACAAAGGAATATATAGGAAAAAATAATTGGGGTCTGATACCTATAAGTGCGCGTAGTGATATCTCGTGTGCAACTAAATAGAGACCAGACGAGGGAAAAAGGAGAAAATATGATACATGTAGGATGAAAATATCATTTTCACGATACTGCTAGATGCCAATTCTTGTGTTATCAGGACTGATCTGGCGAAAATCGGGGGGGGGGGGGGGGGGGGTCGGGGCGAGCGAACATGGGAAAGGAGGCCGAGGTAAGGACATAGTGTGATTTTTTTCATTACTGCGACATGCTTGCATTAGCTGTGTGTCATGTTGTTACTTTTACCATAAATATATTTGATCTCATCCAATAGCCAAGCATTGCCTGGTCTCAGCCCCCCCCCCCCCCTCCGCCTGAAAAAAGGAAATTGGGGAAAGGGGGGGGGGGGGCTCCGTTTTTCTATCTCCGCTCGTAGTTCACATGTACAACTGAACTTCATTTGCTGGAATAATGTATTTATATGACATCTCATGCGTTCTGCACTAAAAATATAATTGAAATCGTAAAAGAATAAGTTTTCTGATGTTTTAAACGTTAATTTTTAATTTTTTGTCGATACACTAAGAGGGCCTAACGAAAATTCATATAAATTCGAAAACGGTACGTATGCAGTTTTTAGCACCATAAATTATGAGAATTCAGCCATTTGAAAGAGTCACATTTCATTTTTTATACATATCTGTAGAATTGCGAAAATAACAGAAATTTGAAATTAGCGTAATTGAAAATAATTCTTATCAAAAACTTGATTTAGGGGACATCAATAGACTACATGTAAAATGCTACTATTTGAATAATAATGAAAGTATTGAGCTGAAACTTGATAGATAGCAACAGAAGATACCAAGGAAGGGTTCTGATGCAAAAGTTTGACTTTCAATTAAAATTTTTGAGAGTTTTAGATTACAGATCACAATTAATTTTGAATGTTCGTTGACCACGCAAATAGTTCCTGATTATTCAATCCCTCGTCTTCTTACATTTAATTTCTACGACTCTTTTTACACTAGATGATTCGTTTTTTACGTCAATGAGTCGCAGATGAGTTGAAAAAAAATATTCTAGCATGTTGAATGATACTGCATCATACTAATCGCGGAATGCCAGATGTGTTATGAGGCTCTAGAATTGATAGATTGTAGAACATTAGAGCCACAGATACCCCCTTTCGGGTTTAAAAAGATATTAAAAGTCTACTAAGCGACAGATTTTTGCATGAATCCATTTCTGAGCTTATTTTGATACTATCTAGCAGATATAAAAGTTTCAAGCAAAAAATGGTGGTGCGATTCGAGTATTTAATCGTCATAATAGTATAATTTACAAAGGAATATATAGGAAAAAATAATTGGGGTCTGATACCTATAAGTGCGCGTAGTGATATCTCGTGTGCAACTAAATAGAGACCAGACGAGGGAAAAAGGAGAAAATATGATACATGTAGGATGAAAATATCATTTTCACGATACTGCTAGATGCCAATTCTTGTGTTATCAGGACTGATCTGGCGAAAATCGGGGGGGGGGGGGGTCGGGGCGAGCGAACATGGGAAAGGAGGCCGAGGTAAGGACATAGTGTGATTTTTTTCATTACTGCGACATGCTTGCATTAGCTGTGTGTCATGTTGTTACTTTTACCATAAATATATTTGATCTCATCCAATAGCCAAGCATTGCCTGGTCTCAGCCCCCCCCCCCCCTCCGCCTGAAAAAAGGAAATTGGGGAAAGGGGGGGGGGGCTCCGTTTTTCTATCTCCGCTCGTAGTTCACATGTACAACTGAACTTCATTTGCTGGAATAATGTATTTATATGACATCTCATGCGTTCTGCACTAAAAATATAATTGAAATCGTAAAAGAATAAGTTTTCTGATGTTTTAAACGTTAATTTTTAATTTTTTGTCGATACACTAAGAGGGCCTAACGAAAATTCATATAAATTCGAAAACGGTACGTATGCAGTTTTTAGCACCATAAATTATGAGAATTCAGCCATTTGAAAGAGTCACATTTCATTTTTTATACATATCTGTAGAATTGCGAAAATAACAGAAATTTGAAATTAGCGTAATTGAAAATAATTCTTATCAAAAACTTGATTTAGGGGACATCAATAGACTACATGTAAAATGCTACTATTTGAATAATAATGAAAGTATTGAGCTGAAACTTGATAGATAGCAACAGAAGATACCAAGGAAGGGTTCTGATGCAAAAGTTTGACTTTCAATTAAAATTTTTGAGAGTTTTAGATTACAGATCACAATTAATTTTGAATGTTCGTTGACCACGCAAATAGTTCCTGATTATTCAATCCCTCGTCTTCTTACATTTAATTTCTACGACTCTTTTTACACTAGATGATTCGTTTTTTACGTCAATGAGTCGCAGATGAGTTGAAAAAAAATATTCTAGCATGTTGAATGATACTGCATCATACTAATCGCGGAATGCCAGATGTGTTATGAGGCTCTAGAATTGATAGATTGTAGAACATTAGAGCCACAGATACCCCCTTTCGGGTTTAAAAAGATATTAAAAGTCTACTAAGCGACAGATTTTTGCATGAATCCATTTCTGAGCTTATTTTGATACTATCTAGCAGATATAAAAGTTTCAAGCAAAAAATGGTGGTGCGATTCGAGTATTTAATCGTCATAATAGTATAATTTACAAAGGAATATATAGGAAAAAATAATTGGGGTCTGATACCTATAAGTGCGCGTAGTGATATCTCGTGTGCAACTAAATAGAGACCAGACGAGGGAAAAAGGAGAAAATATGATACATGTAGGATGAAAATATCATTTTCACGATACTGCTAGATGCCAATTCTTGTGTTATCAGGACTGATCTGGCGAAAATCGGGGGGGGGGGGGGGTCGGGGCGAGCGAACATGGGAAAGGAGGCCGAGGTAAGGACATAGTGTGATTTTTTTCATTACTGCGACATGCTTGCATTAGCTGTGTGTCATGTTGTTACTTTTACCATAAATATATTTGATCTCATCCAATAGCCAAGCATTGCCTGGTCTCAGCCCCCCCCCCCCCTCCGCCTGAAAAAAGGAAATTGGGGAAAGGGGGGGGGGGGCTCCGTTTTTCTATCTCCGCTCGTAGTTCACATGTACAACTGAACTTCATTTGCTGGAATAATGTATTTATATGACATCTCATGCGTTCTGCACTAAAAATATAATTGAAATCGTAAAAGAATAAGTTTTCTGATGTTTTAAACGTTAATTTTTAATTTTTTGTCGATACACTAAGAGGGCCTAACGAAAATTCATATAAATTCGAAAACGGTACGTATGCAGTTTTTAGCACCATAAATTATGAGAATTCAGCCATTTGAAAGAGTCACATTTCATTTTTTATACATATCTGTAGAATTGCGAAAATAACAGAAATTTGAAATTAGCGTAATTGAAAATAATTCTTATCAAAAACTTGATTTAGGGGACATCAATAGACTACATGTAAAATGCTACTATTTGAATAATAATGAAAGTATTGAGCTGAAACTTGATAGATAGCAACAGAAGATACCAAGGAAGGGTTCTGATGCAAAAGTTTGACTTTCAATTAAAATTTTTGAGAGTTTTAGATTACAGATCACAATTAATTTTGAATGTTCGTTGACCACGCAAATAGTTCCTGATTATTCAATCCCTCGTCTTCTTACATTTAATTTCTACGACTCTTTTTACACTAGATGATTCGTTTTTTACGTCAATGAGTCGCAGATGAGTTGAAAAAAAATATTCTAGCATGTTGAATGATACTGCATCATACTAATCGCGGAATGCCAGATGTGTTATGAGGCTCTAGAATTGATAGATTGTAGAACATTAGAGCCACAGATACCCCCTTTCGGGTTTAAAAAGATATTAAAAGTCTACTAAGCGACAGATTTTTGCATGAATCCATTTCTGAGCTTATTTTGATACTATCTAGCAGATATAAAAGTTTCAAGCAAAAAATGGTGGTGCGATTCGAGTATTTAATCGTCATAATAGTATAATTTACAAAGGAATATATAGGAAAAAATAATTGGGGTCTGATACCTATAAGTGCGCGTAGTGATATCTCGTGTGCAACTAAATAGAGACCAGACGAGGGAAAAAGGAGAAAATATGATACATGTAGGATGAAAATATCATTTTCACGATACTGCTAGATGCCAATTCTTGTGTTATCAGGACTGATCTGGCGAAAATCGGGGGGGGGGGGGGGGGTCGGGGCGAGCGAACATGGGAAAGGAGGCCGAGGTAAGGACATAGTGTGATTTTTTTCATTACTGCGACATGCTTGCATTAGCTGTGTGTCATGTTGTTACTTTTACCATAAATATATTTGATCTCATCCAATAGCCAAGCATTGCCTGGTCTCAGCCCCCCCCCCCCCCCTCCGCCTGAAAAAAGGAAATTGGGGAAAGGGGGGGGGGGGCTCCGTTTTTCTATCTCCGCTCGTAGTTCACATGTACAACTGAACTTCATTTGCTGGAATAATGTATTTATATGACATCTCATGCGTTCTGCACTAAAAATATAATTGAAATCGTAAAAGAATAAGTTTTCTGATGTTTTAAACGTTAATTTTTAATTTTTTGTCGATACACTAAGAGGGCCTAACGAAAATTCATATAAATTCGAAAACGGTACGTATGCAGTTTTTAGCACCATAAATTATGAGAATTCAGCCATTTGAAAGAGTCACATTTCATTTTTTATACATATCTGTAGAATTGCGAAAATAACAGAAATTTGAAATTAGCGTAATTGAAAATAATTCTTATCAAAAACTTGATTTAGGGGACATCAATAGACTACATGTAAAATGCTACTATTTGAATAATAATGAAAGTATTGAGCTGAAACTTGATAGATAGCAACAGAAGATACCAAGGAAGGGTTCTGATGCAAAAGTTTGACTTTCAATTAAAATTTTTGAGAGTTTTAGATTACAGATCACAATTAATTTTGAATGTTCGTTGACCACGCAAATAGTTCCTGATTATTCAATCCCTCGTCTTCTTACATTTAATTTCTACGACTCTTTTTACACTAGATGATTCGTTTTTTACGTCAATGAGTCGCAGATGAGTTGAAAAAAAATATTCTAGCATGTTGAATGATACTGCATCATACTAATCGCGGAATGCCAGATGTGTTATGAGGCTCTAGAATTGATAGATTGTAGAACATTAGAGCCACAGATACCCCCTTTCGGGTTTAAAAAGATATTAAAAGTCTACTAAGCGACAGATTTTTGCATGAATCCATTTCTGAGCTTATTTTGATACTATCTAGCAGATATAAAAGTTTCAAGCAAAAAATGGTGGTGCGATTCGAGTATTTAATCGTCATAATAGTATAATTTACAAAGGAATATATAGGAAAAAATAATTGGGGTCTGATACCTATAAGTGCGCGTAGTGATATCTCGTGTGCAACTAAATAGAGACCAGACGAGGGAAAAAGGAGAAAATATGATACATGTAGGATGAAAATATCATTTTCACGATACTGCTAGATGCCAATTCTTGTGTTATCAGGACTGATCTGGCGAAAATCGGGGGGGGGGGGGTCGGGGCGAGCGAACATGGGAAAGGAGGCCGAGGTAAGGACATAGTGTGATTTTTTTCATTACTGCGACATGCTTGCATTAGCTGTGTGTCATGTTGTTACTTTTACCATAAATATATTTGATCTCATCCAATAGCCAAGCATTGCCTGGTCTCAGCCCCCCCCCCCTCCGCCTGAAAAAAGGAAATTGGGGAAAGGGGGGGGGCTCCGTTTTTCTATCTCCGCTCGTAGTTCACATGTACAACTGAACTTCATTTGCTGGAATAATGTATTTATATGACATCTCATGCGTTCTGCACTAAAAATATAATTGAAATCGTAAAAGAATAAGTTTTCTGATGTTTTAAACGTTAATTTTTAATTTTTTGTCGATACACTAAGAGGGCCTAACGAAAATTCATATAAATTCGAAAACGGTACGTATGCAGTTTTTAGCACCATAAATTATGAGAATTCAGCCATTTGAAAGAGTCACATTTCATTTTTTATACATATCTGTAGAATTGCGAAAATAACAGAAATTTGAAATTAGCGTAATTGAAAATAATTCTTATCAAAAACTTGATTTAGGGGACATCAATAGACTACATGTAAAATGCTACTATTTGAATAATAATGAAAGTATTGAGCTGAAACTTGATAGATAGCAACAGAAGATACCAAGGAAGGGTTCTGATGCAAAAGTTTGACTTTCAATTAAAATTTTTGAGAGTTTTAGATTACAGATCACAATTAATTTTGAATGTTCGTTGACCACGCAAATAGTTCCTGATTATTCAATCCCTCGTCTTCTTACATTTAATTTCTACGACTCTTTTTACACTAGATGATTCGTTTTTTACGTCAATGAGTCGCAGATGAGTTGAAAAAAAATATTCTAGCATGTTGAATGATACTGCATCATACTAATCGCGGAATGCCAGATGTGTTATGAGGCTCTAGAATTGATAGATTGTAGAACATTAGAGCCACAGATACCCCCTTTCGGGTTTAAAAAGATATTAAAAGTCTACTAAGCGACAGATTTTTGCATGAATCCATTTCTGAGCTTATTTTGATACTATCTAGCAGATATAAAAGTTTCAAGCAAAAAATGGTGGTGCGATTCGAGTATTTAATCGTCATAATAGTATAATTTACAAAGGAATATATAGGAAAAAATAATTGGGGTCTGATACCTATAAGTGCGCGTAGTGATATCTCGTGTGCAACTAAATAGAGACCAGACGAGGGAAAAAGGAGAAAATATGATACATGTAGGATGAAAATATCATTTTCACGATACTGCTAGATGCCAATTCTTGTGTTATCAGGACTGATCTGGCGAAAATCGGGGGGGGGGGGGGGGGGGGTCGGGGCGAGCGAACATGGGAAAGGAGGCCGAGGTAAGGACATAGTGTGATTTTTTTCATTACTGCGACATGCTTGCATTAGCTGTGTGTCATGTTGTTACTTTTACCATAAATATATTTGATCTCATCCAATAGCCAAGCATTGCCTGGTCTCAGCCCCCCCCCCCCCTCCGCCTGAAAAAAGGAAATTGGGGAAAGGGGGGGGGGGGGCTCCGTTTTTCTATCTCCGCTCGTAGTTCACATGTACAACTGAACTTCATTTGCTGGAATAATGTATTTATATGACATCTCATGCGTTCTGCACTAAAAATATAATTGAAATCGTAAAAGAATAAGTTTTCTGATGTTTTAAACGTTAATTTTTAATTTTTTGTCGATACACTAAGAGGGCCTAACGAAAATTCATATAAATTCGAAAACGGTACGTATGCAGTTTTTAGCACCATAAATTATGAGAATTCAGCCATTTGAAAGAGTCACATTTCATTTTTTATACATATCTGTAGAATTGCGAAAATAACAGAAATTTGAAATTAGCGTAATTGAAAATAATTCTTATCAAAAACTTGATTTAGGGGACATCAATAGACTACATGTAAAATGCTACTATTTGAATAATAATGAAAGTATTGAGCTGAAACTTGATAGATAGCAACAGAAGATACCAAGGAAGGGTTCTGATGCAAAAGTTTGACTTTCAATTAAAATTTTTGAGAGTTTTAGATTACAGATCACAATTAATTTTGAATGTTCGTTGACCACGCAAATAGTTCCTGATTATTCAATCCCTCGTCTTCTTACATTTAATTTCTACGACTCTTTTTACACTAGATGATTCGTTTTTTACGTCAATGAGTCGCAGATGAGTTGAAAAAAAATATTCTAGCATGTTGAATGATACTGCATCATACTAATCGCGGAATGCCAGATGTGTTATGAGGCTCTAGAATTGATAGATTGTAGAACATTAGAGCCACAGATACCCCCTTTCGGGTTTAAAAAGATATTAAAAGTCTACTAAGCGACAGATTTTTGCATGAATCCATTTCTGAGCTTATTTTGATACTATCTAGCAGATATAAAAGTTTCAAGCAAAAAATGGTGGTGCGATTCGAGTATTTAATCGTCATAATAGTATAATTTACAAAGGAATATATAGGAAAAAATAATTGGGGTCTGATACCTATAAGTGCGCGTAGTGATATCTCGTGTGCAACTAAATAGAGACCAGACGAGGGAAAAAGGAGAAAATATGATACATGTAGGATGAAAATATCATTTTCACGATACTGCTAGATGCCAATTCTTGTGTTATCAGGACTGATCTGGCGAAAATCGGGGGGGGGGGGGGGGGTCGGGGCGAGCGAACATGGGAAAGGAGGCCGAGGTAAGGACATAGTGTGATTTTTTTCATTACTGCGACATGCTTGCATTAGCTGTGTGTCATGTTGTTACTTTTACCATAAATATATTTGATCTCATCCAATAGCCAAGCATTGCCTGGTCTCAGCCCCCCCCCCCCCCCCTCCGCCTGAAAAAAGGAAATTGGGGAAAGGGGGGGGGCTCCGTTTTTCTATCTCCGCTCGTAGTTCACATGTACAACTGAACTTCATTTGCTGGAATAATGTATTTATATGACATCTCATGCGTTCTGCACTAAAAATATAATTGAAATCGTAAAAGAATAAGTTTTCTGATGTTTTAAACGTTAATTTTTAATTTTTTGTCGATACACTAAGAGGGCCTAACGAAAATTCATATAAATTCGAAAACGGTACGTATGCAGTTTTTAGCACCATAAATTATGAGAATTCAGCCATTTGAAAGAGTCACATTTCATTTTTTATACATATCTGTAGAATTGCGAAAATAACAGAAATTTGAAATTAGCGTAATTGAAAATAATTCTTATCAAAAACTTGATTTAGGGGACATCAATAGACTACATGTAAAATGCTACTATTTGAATAATAATGAAAGTATTGAGCTGAAACTTGATAGATAGCAACAGAAGATACCAAGGAAGGGTTCTGATGCAAAAGTTTGACTTTCAATTAAAATTTTTGAGAGTTTTAGATTACAGATCACAATTAATTTTGAATGTTCGTTGACCACGCAAATAGTTCCTGATTATTCAATCCCTCGTCTTCTTACATTTAATTTCTACGACTCTTTTTACACTAGATGATTCGTTTTTTACGTCAATGAGTCGCAGATGAGTTGAAAAAAAATATTCTAGCATGTTGAATGATACTGCATCATACTAATCGCGGAATGCCAGATGTGTTATGAGGCTCTAGAATTGATAGATTGTAGAACATTAGAGCCACAGATACCCCCTTTCGGGTTTAAAAAGATATTAAAAGTCTACTAAGCGACAGATTTTTGCATGAATCCATTTCTGAGCTTATTTTGATACTATCTAGCAGATATAAAAGTTTCAAGCAAAAAATGGTGGTGCGATTCGAGTATTTAATCGTCATAATAGTATAATTTACAAAGGAATATATAGGAAAAAATAATTGGGGTCTGATACCTATAAGTGCGCGTAGTGATATCTCGTGTGCAACTAAATAGAGACCAGACGAGGGAAAAAGGAGAAAATATGATACATGTAGGATGAAAATATCATTTTCACGATACTGCTAGATGCCAATTCTTGTGTTATCAGGACTGATCTGGCGAAAATCGGGGGGGGGGGGGGTCGGGGCGAGCGAACATGGGAAAGGAGGCCGAGGTAAGGACATAGTGTGATTTTTTTCATTACTGCGACATGCTTGCATTAGCTGTGTGTCATGTTGTTACTTTTACCATAAATATATTTGATCTCATCCAATAGCCAAGCATTGCCTGGTCTCAGCCCCCCCCCCTCCGCCTGAAAAAAGGAAATTGGGGAAAGGGGGGGGGCTCCGTTTTTCTATCTCCGCTCGTAGTTCACATGTACAACTGAACTTCATTTGCTGGAATAATGTATTTATATGACATCTCATGCGTTCTGCACTAAAAATATAATTGAAATCGTAAAAGAATAAGTTTTCTGATGTTTTAAACGTTAATTTTTAATTTTTTGTCGATACACTAAGAGGGCCTAACGAAAATTCATATAAATTCGAAAACGGTACGTATGCAGTTTTTAGCACCATAAATTATGAGAATTCAGCCATTTGAAAGAGTCACATTTCATTTTTTATACATATCTGTAGAATTGCGAAAATAACAGAAATTTGAAATTAGCGTAATTGAAAATAATTCTTATCAAAAACTTGATTTAGGGGACATCAATAGACTACATGTAAAATGCTACTATTTGAATAATAATGAAAGTATTGAGCTGAAACTTGATAGATAGCAACAGAAGATACCAAGGAAGGGTTCTGATGCAAAAGTTTGACTTTCAATTAAAATTTTTGAGAGTTATAAGTGCGCGTAGTGATATCTCGTGTGCAACTAAATAGAGACCAGACGAGGGAAAAAGGAGAAAATATGATACATGTAGGATGAAAATATCATTTTCACGATACTGCTAGATGCCAATTCTTGTGTTATCAGGACTGATCTGGCGAAAATCGGGGGGGGGGGGGGGGTCGGGGCGAGCGAACATGGGAAAGGAGGCCGAGGTAAGGACATAGTGTGATTTTTTTCATTACTGCGACATGCTTGCATTAGCTGTGTGTCATGTTGTTACTTTTACCATAAATATATTTGATCTCATCCAATAGCCAAGCATTGCCTGGTCTCAGCCCCCCCCCCCCTCCGCCTGAAAAAAGGAAATTGGGGAAAGGGGGGGGGGCTCCGTTTTTCTATCTCCGCTCGTAGTTCACATGTACAACTGAACTTCATTTGCTGGAATAATGTATTTATATGACATCTCATGCGTTCTGCACTAAAAATATAATTGAAATCGTAAAAGAATAAGTTTTCTGATGTTTTAAACGTTAATTTTTAATTTTTTGTCGATACACTAAGAGGGCCTAACGAAAATTCATATAAATTCGAAAACGGTACGTATGCAGTTTTTAGCACCATAAATTATGAGAATTCAGCCATTTGAAAGAGTCACATTTCATTTTTTATACATATCTGTAGAATTGCGAAAATAACAGAAATTTGAAATTAGCGTAATTGAAAATAATTCTTATCAAAAACTTGATTTAGGGGACATCAATAGACTACATGTAAAATGCTACTATTTGAATAATAATGAAAGTATTGAGCTGAAACTTGATAGATAGCAACAGAAGATACCAAGGAAGGGTTCTGATGCAAAAGTTTGACTTTCAATTAAAATTTTTGAGAGTTTTAGATTACAGATCACAATTAATTTTGAATGTTCGTTGACCACGCAAATAGTTCCTGATTATTCAATCCCTCGTCTTCTTACATTTAATTTCTACGACTCTTTTTACACTAGATGATTCGTTTTTTACGTCAATGAGTCGCAGATGAGTTGAAAAAAAATATTCTAGCATGTTGAATGATACTGCATCATACTAATCGCGGAATGCCAGATGTGTTATGAGGCTCTAGAATTGATAGATTGTAGAACATTAGAGCCACAGATACCCCCTTTCGGGTTTAAAAAGATATTAAAAGTCTACTAAGCGACAGATTTTTGCATGAATCCATTTCTGAGCTTATTTTGATACTATCTAGCAGATATAAAAGTTTCAAGCAAAAAATGGTGGTGCGATTCGAGTATTTAATCGTCATAAAAGTATAATTTACAAAGGAATATATAGGAAAAAATAATTGGGGTCTGATACCTATAAGTGCGCGTAGTGATATCTCGTGTGCAACTAAATAGAGACCAGACGAGGGAAAAAGGAGAAAATATGATACATGTAGGATGAAAATATCATTTTCACGATACTGCTAGATGCCAATTCTTGTGTTATCAGGACTGATCTGGCGAAAATCGGGGGGGGGGGGGGGGGGTCGGGGCGAGCGAACATGGGAAAGGAGGCCGAGGTAAGGACATAGTGTGATTTTTTTCATTACTGCGACATGCTTGCATTAGCTGTGTGTCATGTTGTTACTTTTACCATAAATATATTTGATCTCATCCAATAGCCAAGCATTGCCTGGTCTCAGCCCCCCCCCCCCCCCCCCTCCGCCTGAAAAAAGGAAATTGGGGAAAGGGGGGGGGCTCCGTTTTTCTATCTCCGCTCGTAGTTCACATGTACAACTGAACTTCATTTGCTGGAATAATGTATTTATATGACATCTCATGCGTTCTGCACTAAAAATATAATTGAAATCGTAAAAGAATAAGTTTTCTGATGTTTTAAACGTTAATTTTTAATTTTTTGTCGATACACTAAGAGGGCCTAACGAAAATTCATATAAATTCGAAAACGGTACGTATGCAGTTTTTAGCACCATAAATTATGAGAATTCAGCCATTTGAAAGAGTCACATTTCATTTTTTATACATATCTGTAGAATTGCGAAAATAACAGAAATTTGAAATTAGCGTAATTGAAAATAATTCTTATCAAAAACTTGATTTAGGGGACATCAATAGACTACATGTAAAATGCTACTATTTGAATAATAATGAAAGTATTGAGCTGAAACTTGATAGATAGCAACAGAAGATACCAAGGAAGGGTTCTGATGCAAAAGTTTGACTTTCAATTAAAATTTTTGAGAGTTTTAGATTACAGATCACAATTAATTTTGAATGTTCGTTGACCACGCAAATAGTTCCTGATTATTCAATCCCTCGTCTTCTTACATTTAATTTCTACGACTCTTTTTACACTAGATGATTCATTTTTTACGTCAATGAGTCGCAGATGAGTTGAAAAAAAATATTCTAGCATGTTGAATGATACTGCATCATACTAATCGCGGAATGCCAGATGTGTTATGAGGCTCTAGAATTGATAGATTGTAGAACATTAGAGCCACAGATACCCCCTTTCGGGTTTAAAAAGATATTAAAAGCCTACTAAGCGACAGATTTTTGCATGAATCCATTTCTGAGCTTATTTTGATACTATCTGGCAGATATAAAAGTTTCAAGCAAAAAATGGTGGTGCGATTCGAGTATTTAATCGTCATAATAGTATAATTTACAAAGGAATATATAGGAAAAAATAATTGGGGTCTGATACCTATAAGTGCGCGTAGTGATATCTCGTGTGCAACTAAATAGAGACCAGACGAGGGAAAAAGGAGAAAATATGATACATGTAGGATGAAAATATCATTTTCACGATACTGCTAGATGCCAATTCTTGTGTTATCAGGACTGATCTGGCGAAAATCGGGGGGGGGGGGGGGTCGGGGCGAGCGAACATGGGAAAGGAGGCCGAGGTAAGGACATAGTGTGATTTTTTTCATTACTGCGACATGCTTGCATTAGCTGTGTGTCATGTTGTTACTTTTACCATAAATATATTTGATCTCATCCAATAGCCAAGCATTGCCTGGTCTCAGCCCCCCCCCCCCCCCCTCCGCCTGAAAAAAGGAAATTGGGGAAAGGGGGGGGGGGGGGCTCCGTTTTTCTATCTCCGCTCGTAGTTCACATGTACAACTGAACTTCATTTGCTGGAATAATGTATTTATATGACATCTCATGCGTTCTGCACTAAAAATATAATTGAAATCGTAAAAGAATAAGTTTTCTGATGTTTTAAACGTTAATTTTTAATTTTTTGTCGATACACTAAGAGGGCCTAACGAAAATTCATATAAATTCGAAAACGGTACGTATGCAGTTTTTAGCACCATAAATTATGAGAATTCAGCCATTTGAAAGAGTCACATTTCATTTTTTATACATATCTGTAGAATTGCGAAAATAACAGAAATTTGAAATTAGCGTAATTGAAAATAATTCTTATCAAAAACTTGATTTAGGGGACATCAATAGACTACATGTAAAATGCTACTATTTGAATAATAATGAAAGTATTGAGCTGAAACTTGATAGATAGCAACAGAAGATACCAAGGAAGGGTTCTGATGCAAAAGTTTGACTTTCAATTAAAATTTTTGAGAGTTTTATAAGTGCGCGTAGTGATATCTCGTGTGCAACTAAATAGAGACCAGACGAGGGAAAAAGGAGAAAATATGATACATGTAGGATGAAAATATCATTTTCACGATACTGCTAGATGCCAATTCTTGTGTTATCAGGACTGATCTGGCGAAAATCGGGGGGGGGGGGGGGTCGGGGCGAGCGAACATGGGAAAGGAGGCCGAGGTAAGGACATAGTGTGATTTTTTTCATTACTGCGACATGCTTGCATTAGCTGTGTGTCATGTTGTTACTTTTACCATAAATATATTTGATCTCATCCAATAGCCAAGCATTGCCTGGTCTGAGCCCCCCCCCCCCCCCCTCCGCCTGAAAAAAGGAAATTGGGGAAAGGGGGGGGGCTCCGTTTTTCTATCTCCGCTCGTAGTTCACATGTACAACTGAACTTCATTTGCTGGAATAATGTATTTATATGACATCTCATGCGTTCTGCACTAAAAATATAATTGAAATCGTAAAAGAATAAGTTTTCTGATGTTTTAAACGTTAATTTTTAATTTTTTGTCGATACACTAAGAGGGCCTAACGAAAATTCATATAAATTCGAAAACGGTACGTATGCAGTTTTTAGCACCATAAATTATGAGAATTCAGCCATTTGAAAGAGTCACATTTCATTTTTTATACATATCTGTAGAATTGCGAAAATAACAGAAATTTGAAATTAGCGTAATTGAAAATAATTCTTATCAAAAACTTGATTTAGGGGACATCAATAGACTACATGTAAAATGCTACTATTTGAATAATAATGAAAGTATTGAGCTGAAACTTGATAGATAGCAACAGAAGATACCAAGGAAGGGTTCTGATGCAAAAGTTTGACTTTCAATTAAAATTTTTGAGAGTTTTAGATTACAGATCACAATTAATTTTGAATGTTCGTTGACCACGCAAATAGTTCCTGATTATTCAATCCCTCGTCTTCTTACATTTAATTTCTACGACTCTTTTTACACTAGATGATTCATTTTTTACGTCAATGAGTCGCAGATGAGTTGAAAAAAAATATTCTAGCATGTTGAATGATACTGCATCATACTAATCGCGGAATGCCAGATGTGTTATGAGGCTCTAGAATTGATAGATTGTAGAACATTAGAGCCACAGATACCCCCTTTCGGGTTTAAAAAGATATTAAAAGCCTACTAAGCGACAGATTTTTGCATGAATCCATTTCTGAGCTTATTTTGATACTATCTGGCAGATATAAAAGTTTCAAGCAAAAAATGGTGGTGCGATTCGAGTATTTAATCGTCATAATAGTATAATTTACAAAGGAATATATAGGAAAAAATAATTGGGGTCTGATACCTATAAGTGCGCGTAGTGATATCTCGTGTGCAACTAAATAGAGACCAGACGAGGGAAAAAGGAGAAAATATGATACATGTAGGATGAAAATATCATTTTCACGATACTGCTAGATGCCAATTCTTGTGTTATCAGGACTGATCTGGCGAAAATCGGGGGGGGGGGGGGGGGTCGGGGCGAGCGAACATGGGAAAGGAGGCCGAGGTAAGGACATAGTGTGATTTTTTTCATTACTGCGACATGCTTGCATTAGCTGTGTGTCATGTTGTTACTTTTACCATAAATATATTTGATCTCATCCAATAGCCAAGCATTGCCTGGTCTCAGCCCCCCCCCCCCCTCCGCCTGAAAAAAGGAAATTGGGGAAAGGGGGGGGGCTCCGTTTTTCTATCTCCGCTCGTAGTTCACATGTACAACTGAACTTCATTTGCTGGAATAATGTATTTATATGACATCTCATGCGTTCTGCACTAAAAATATAATTGAAATCGTAAAAGAATAAGTTTTCTGATGTTTTAAACGTTAATTTTTAATTTTTTGTCGATACACTAAGAGGGCCTAACGAAAATTCATATAAATTCGAAAACGGTACGTATGCAGTTTTTAGCACCATAAATTATGAGAATTCAGCCATTTGAAAGAGTCACATTTCATTTTTTATACATATCTGTAGAATTGCGAAAATAACAGAAATTTGAAATTAGCGTAATTGAAAATAATTCTTATCAAAAACTTGATTTAGGGGACATCAATAGACTACATGTAAAATGCTACTATTTGAATAATAATGAAAGTATTGAGCTGAAACTTGATAGATAGCAACAGAAGATACCAAGGAAGGGTTCTGATGCAAAAGTTTGACTTTCAATTAAAATTTTTGAGAGTTTTATAAGTGCGCGTAGTGATATCTCGTGTGCAACTAAATAGAGACCAGACGAGGGAAAAAGGAGAAAATATGATACATGTAGGATGAAAATATCATTTTCACGATACTGCTAGATGCCAATTCTTGTGTTATCAGGACTGATCTGGCGAAAATCGGGGGGGGGGGGGGGGTCGGGGCGAGCGAACATGGGAAAGGAGGCCGAGGTAAGGACATAGTGTGATTTTTTTCATTACTGCGACATGCTTGCATTAGCTGTGTGTCATGTTGTTACTTTTACCATAAATATATTTGATCTCATCCAATAGCCAAGCATTGCCTGGTCTGAGCCCCCCCCCCCCCCCCCCTCCGCCTGAAAAAAGGAAATTGGGGAAAGGGGGGGGGCTCCGTTTTTCTATCTCCGCTCGTAGTTCACATGTACAACTGAACTTCATTT
This sequence comes from Pinctada fucata, assembly GCA_028142955.1. NCBI lineage: Eukaryota > Metazoa > Mollusca > Bivalvia > Pterioida > Pteriidae > Pinctada > Pinctada fucata. The sequence continues at coordinate 15,180,627 of AP027104.1, forward strand.
GCTGGAATAATGTATTTATATGACATCTCATGCGTTCTGCACTAAAAATATAATTGAAATCGTAAAAGAATAAGTTTTCTGATGTTTTAAACGTTAATTTTTAATTTTTTGTCGATACACTAAGAGGGCCTAACGAAAATTCATATAAATTCGAAAACGGTACGTATGCAGTTTTTAGCACCATAAATTATGAGAATTCAGCCATTTGAAAGAGTCACATTTCATTTTTTATACATATCTGTAGAATTGCGAAAATAACAGAAATTTGAAATTAGCGTAATTGAAAATAATTCTTATCAAAAACTTGATTTAGGGGACATCAATAGACTACATGTAAAATGCTACTATTTGAATAATAATGAAAGTATTGAGCTGAAACTTGATAGATAGCAACAGAAGATACCAAGGAAGGGTTCTGATGCAAAAGTTTGACTTTCAATTAAAATTTTTGAGAGTTTTAGATTACAGATCACAATTAATTTTGAATGTTCGTTGACCACGCAAATAGTTCCTGATTATTCAATCCCTCGTCTTCTTACATTTAATTTCTACGACTCTTTTTACACTAGATGATTCGTTTTTTACGTCAATGAGTCGCAGATGAGTTGAAAAAAAATATTCTAGCATGTTGAATGATACTGCATCATACTAATCGCGGAATGCCAGATGTGTTATGAGGCTCTAGAATTGATAGATTGTAGAACATTAGAGCCACAGATACCCCCTTTCGGGTTTAAAAAGATATTAAAAGTCTACTAAGCGACAGATTTTTGCATGAATCCATTTCTGAGCTTATTTTGATACTATCTAGCAGATATAAAAGTTTCAAGCAAAAAATGGTGGTGCGATTCGAGTATTTAATCGTCATAATAGTATAATTTACAAAGGAATATATAGGAAAAAATAATTGGGGTCTGATACCTATAGGCTGCTTATGAGAATGTCATCATAGACTCCTCAATAGTTTATTAGGGTAGCCTCTTCAGGACCAAGGTCACGTAAGGGGATCCGCGAATTTTGGACTGTTGATGGATAGCATATCGTCTATAAATCTGTAAGTGAAGTAAAAGTCAGAAGTTTAATATCTTTTCCCTTCAGAGACCAAAGATTGAATGAATTCAGCTTCTTACGAGTAAAGAAAAATGTTTGTTGAATTTGTTGGAAGACCTTTCCTCCAAACACCACAAAATGCTGTCGATCAGGAATTTTAACATCTGAATAATATCTGTTTCAGTGTACTTATTTTCAGAATCGGACTTTTCTATTACAAATTAGGTTTTGTCAAAGTTAACAACAAAACATTCATATTTGCGACTGCCGTTCTTGATTGTAAACGCATTACTTATAATTTTGCGAGTCTTTCTTTCAATTTAGAATGTGGGATTGTAGTGTAAAGTGTAGAAAAATCAAAGGCTATTATCGAATGAACTCTACTGAAATGAGAGGATTTCAGATGTTCCAAAAGATCCTTCGTTTTCTTTTTGAAGAATACCATACGTCACGTACGTAGAAACAATAAAAAGATCCAACAACCAGTAAAATGCAAATTGCGGTAGGTGTCTCTAACTATCCTGACAAAGGAGTATATATGGTTTATATAGTAAAGTGGCCCCCTAAAATCAACTTCTCCATAATCAAATTTTGTTGGAACTTTTCGAGAGTTAAATATCTATATTTTAAGAAATCTAGTCATAAACACTACCTCTCGCTTTTTAAGACATTTTAAATGTAGCCTAAATATCATGAAAACCGGTGATTTTGTCTATTTTTCACTAAAAATAGAAGAATTCCTGATTATTTTCATTGAGATAACATCGAGCGGGATCTTGAATAACTTTTTTCCTTTTATATGCACTTAAAGACGTGCAAATGTAACAACATATCAAAATATAAAAGTTGTTCAGAAGCCCGCTCGATACTAGCTACTAGGAAGTTTGTCGAAAATAAGTCCCAAAATGACGTTTTTCCAGAAATTTGGCGAAATATACCATTTTTGATGCTCTAATTCTAAGAAATTGAGAAAGGAAATCAAAGGATAAGTATCATTTCATAAGTAGCCTACATTGTAGAATAAATATTGGCACAAATTCATTTCTTTATGTAAATTTAAGATTTTGCTCAAAAAGGGGGCCACTTTTCTATGTAAACCGTATATAGTCCTTTGCTTGCATTTGAATGAAATCACACACAAAACAAAAATTAGCTTTGGACGAGAGGCTGTAGTGACTAAAGCGAACAACAAGTACATGAGACGACAAAAAGAGAACATGTAGATATCACTTCATGTCAAAATGTAGGGCAGCATTATCTTTTGGAAAAGTCCCAAGTGCATCCGATTTTCCAATGACATTCTGAATGCACGGAATTAATCAAGAGGTTTTATGTCGTCGAAAACATAGAATTGTACATCTCTATGTGGAAAAAAGTATATCTGACTAATGCCAAAATCTAAATAGACTTTGATTATCAACTCATGAAAAGAGTAGCAAAAATGAACATGCAACTACTACACCAAGCACACCAACTAACAAACATTTAACAAACACGTTAAGCTTCCTGATCGACAACATTTTTGTGGTGTTTAGAGGAAAGGTCTTCCAGCAAATTGTCGGAATTCCGATGGGGACCAATTATGCCCCACTCCTTGCCGACAATTTTCTTTACTCGTACGAAGCTGAATTCATTCAATCTTTGATATCTGAAGGGAAAAGATACCTAGCTTCTGACTTCAACTTCACTTACAGATACATAGACGATGTGTTGTCCATCAATAATCCAAAATTCGCGGATTACCTCAGCAGAATCTTTCCTTCGGAGCTTGAAGTCAAAGAAACTACAGAGACAAATAATTCAGCATCCTATTTGGACATAATGTTGTCCTACGACACAGATGGTCACGTCAACACCTCACTCTATGACAAACGTGACGACTTCAATTTCAACATCACAAACTTTCCTTTTCTGAGTAGCAACATCCCTTCATCGCCTGCATATGGCGTGTTCATATCTCAGCTGATACGCTATGCCAGAGCAAGTAACAAATATGCAGATTTTATTCTGAGAGCTAGGCGTCTTTCAGGTCAGCTTCTCAATCAGGGATACTTTTGTGACCGACTTACATCGTCACTGAGGAAGTTCTACGGTCGATATGGGAAACTCGTCGTACACTATGATGTCCCACACACCAGAATGGTGGATCAAATTCTGTCATAGACCATCTGTACCATCTAACCAAAGATTGTACTCTATGTTTTCCGAAATGGAAGTAACCGGATGTGACAGTTCTATCGAATTGACGCAACGGGTGTTACATGCAAGCAGGAGATGCTGACTCTCCTGGGCACCTGGTCTCACTCCCATATCTGGAGTTCGCTTCTTTTCATGTGGTGGAGTTTTTTGTTTGTTTGCTTTGGTTCCTGTTTTATCCTGATTTTGTATGCCTTCGGTTTATGATTTTCTGAATTATCGATTGTGTGCTGTATTTAGGGATCATTATCCATATTTGTCATTGGACCCTAATTGTGTTATGTTGTTTTCACGGCAGCGTTGTTTTGGTTGGCAACAAATATTTCACTATAAATCTTTCTTACACTCTATAAGAGTTTACAATTAAGTCATCAATATGCACTGTTTTCTGGCTACAAGTACTGGTATATAACCCTTTACAAGCAGTGCAATGGAGATGAGATCTAGTTCCCGAGAAGAGTAAGAACCTCTTGCTTGCTAGTCAAAAAGTCAAAGTCAAAAGTGATTAATGGGTCAAATTCGGAGTTTGGTGGTTCTAAACTAAAATATTTTTCATCAGTAAGGACAACATGATGATATTATGTTTTATATTTTCATTGTATTGTCCAAAATATTCTTGCATTGACAAAGTCAGTTGCTCATAAATATACTCTTGGTTAAATATTGACTCGGTTTTTGACTCGCTCTTGCTATCAGAACGAAGATGTTGCACTTTAGAGTTTGCTCTGGAATGCAATTAGATTAACCATTTTCAATGCAGCAGTTTTCATGAAAGAAAGAAGGATTCGTTGCAGGATCCACAGCAAACAACGAAAAACCTTTAAAATCTATGCAAAGAGCAATAACTCAAAAACATTTTGCTTGATGTGATGTCATTTTGTTTGCATTCTTTTTATGGCTTGTTGATATACGAAATTAAAGAGAGGGATCAAATTATTCCGGGAAGCATCAAAGGCGGGTCAATTTTTTATTGCAACTTTAATAAAAATCAATTTAAATGCTTTCTTACGGTGGATATGACCCTGAAGATATAAAACTAACATTAATTAAACAGCATAATGGCCCCATCTTATATTTTTCCAGGATTGCAAACTGACAAAGCGTGACGACGGGAACTCATGTCGACCGGACACTGTCGAGTTCCGGACTCTGATTACTTTGTCGTATCTAAAAGTTGCTCGGACTTCTCGGATTATTACTAGTAAATAATCATCGGCTCGCCTCGGCTATCAGAGACGAACTGCGTTTTGTTTTTCCTTTCAATAGTAACATCTCAGGGAATTACATTGGCTGTGTATATATTTACATATATATGCACAACCAATGTAATTCCCTGAGATGTTACATGTACTATTGAAAGGAACGTGCTGCAATTCGTGTATTAACAGCAATTCTCTTTAAGAACCAAAGAATTTCAAAACATGTTGGCACGGCATGTCATGGATTTTTGAGATTTTTGGTATGGAAGTTCAATATGAAGTACTTGTATGTAAATCAACCCCATTTTTTTCAAAAAGGTTGTCGTTGCCATGGTAACCGTGTCTGAAGTTTCAAAAATCGGGAAAATCTATAGGACAAGGCATATTTGTAGGCTTCGTTACCATGGAAACAGGTACATTTTAAATCTTAAATTGCTTTGATTATTTTCTTTTAATCCTTATTATTATGCATATTTGTAAAGTTTTTTACATTCATCTCGGATGCCGTATGTATACAAGATGAAAAATTGGGCCAAAACAGGGTATCAAAAGGCTTTGTTTTGGGTACTCAAGGACCCTTTTTTGCATATTTTTACTGTTTTAGAAGGTTGAAAATTTCATTAAAGCACCAATTTTTAAAGTCCAAATTCTAGTTATCCAATTAGTATCATCTTTGAACTCTACATGAATATAAAAAAATAATTGGGCTAATTTGTCCTTTTATATGCAAAGCATCATCAAATATAGTTGCTATGGCAACAATCGGCTGAAAGGTTTCAATACGATGAATTTAAGCACAACCTCTATCAAACTATCTACGCATGATATTGGAACAGAAGTTCATGTATACGTCTATCAGAGGCGTTTTGATATAAAAATGACCTTGAATACATTTCAAGGTCACCCACTGAATTTTCAAGGTCATTAAACTTTAAGTGACCAGATTTGACGAAAAATCCTGATTTTTCATAAAATGAAGGTGTCAATATTTTAGAAACCTTGAAATATTGAACTTAACAGTTATTTGCCATAAAATGATAAATGTATCACTTATTTCTTAGAACTATTGATTACGTTTCTTCGCATCTTCGAATATCTAAATTCTTGGTGAGTATTTTGATAAAAAAGGGACGAAATCTGTATTTTTCTTGTTTTTTGACGGAAAAATATTTTCCTATTGAATTGCGACAATTCAATAAATTCTAAGATTTTTCTTTCTTACATTCATGTGCTTTCATAATATATATGACCTATGAAAATATTTAAGTAAAAAAATAACTAAAATCGGTAACAAAAAAATTAAAAAATCAATATTTTATGCAAAATTTGAGTCTCAAAGTATAAATGACCTTGAACATCAAGCCAATGACCTTGAACATTTTAATTGTTCTTATGTAAAAGATATAAGTCATATCTATACATGCATACATTTTGACAATCTTATGTAGCTCTAAACAGGAATAAAATCAATTTCAAAGATAATATGAAACAAGCAAAAAGGTCTAATGTTGCCATGGCAACAGTCTTTGACGACAGAATTTAGGTAAAACTCTTAAATACCCACTCCAATTTTTTGTTCATTTTATTTGTCAATAAACATTCATTTCCATTGATGAAAATCAATAGTCTCCTATTGGTGCCTTTTGTGATATTTAAGATTGAAAATGGTCAAAAACACACTAAATTGGCCCTTATTTTCACCTCTATTTTTCGCTTCATTTTGACTTATTTTGGCTTAATACAACAAGGTTCCTGTAATAAATATAACATATCTAAGTGTACAAAGTAAGAATGGAAGTAAGGAAGAATAGATTATATAAAGATGAACAAGCTATTACAGTGGTATCCATGGCAACGAAGTCTCCGGAGCTGGCTTATTTCATGGTCCCAAAAGTGCTATGAATAGAATGACCTCGTTACCATGGCAACCAGAGGTCACATTGGCTGAAAAGTGTTATTTTCTTGGTCAGTACTTAATATATACCCATTATACCGAAAATCATCAAAATCCATGACATGCCGTGCCGAACGATTTTGGTCCTTACAGAGAATGGCTATTAACACTCGTGACGTCACAATGCATAAGATCTAAAGAAACATGCCGCAACGGCTATTCTAACCTGCAAACTGAACCCGCGGTGAGATGAATTTTGACGTCACTCTTTTACCTAGAAAAGGCAATTTCAGAAAACAAGAATGAAGTAGACAGCTATAGTGCATATATATAGAATAAATGTCATAATTTGTGTTTTGTTACGGGTATACAACACACAGCAAGTGCATTTATCGCATGAAATGCGCTAACGCGCATTACATGTACGATAAATGCACTTGCTGTGTGTTGTATACCCATAACAAAACACAAATTAAGACACTTATTCTCTATTTTAATGTTACCTAGGGTCCCTGTGTTAAACTATCTTGTTTGTGATTTCTTCTTACATCGACAATGTATTCTTTACACAACAGAAGTGCGTCTCGGAAGACCTCGGTGTATTGTTATCAGAGGCAGGGTTGTGTTTTCGTATTCCGCATAACCTCACCATTCGCTTATATATAGCGAATGGTCGTCCAAAGTCGATGCCGAGTGACATTTACGTGTCGTCATTCTTTATAAATTATCTATTTTGTCAGGGTGCTGTTGCGCGTCGTTGTTGGGAATTTTGTTCACTGTTGAATCTTTTTCTGATGTCCATTGTTTATTACAATCCCATGGGTTTCATTGTGGTCGTAACAAGATGGTCATGTTGATGAACTTTTCAAAAATTTCCATTACAACGACCACTTCAAAGAAGTTTTTACTTCATGAAGCATTCTAGATCTCTTAACTATCAGAAGTTTAAGACATCGAGGGACATATGGCTACTAGTACTGTATATTGATATTGAAATATTGAAGAGTATCGATATTTTCAATACGTATCGATGCACAAATGCTGAGTATCGATACTTTCAATACAGTTGACAAATACTAACCTTTAATTCGTTTTTGTTTTTATTTTTATATTTTTTTCTGAATCTTCTCCCATCACTTGTACGTTTAGGCATACTAAATTAGTTCAAATATAAGCTTCTGGGCACCTGATCTCTCTCCCAAATTGGGAGTTCGCTTCTTTTCAAGTGGTAGAGGATTATTTTGTTCATTTTGGTTCCTGTTTTATCTTAATTTTGAATGCCTTCGGTTTATGATTTTCTTAATTATGAATTTTGTTTGTGTGTCGGAATATGGTCATTATCCATATTTGTCTTTCTATCTTATATTGAGTTGAAAAACGAAATAGTAAGGTCAGCTGTTCGGCAGCATTTTCACAAAATCGATGCCGAAGAAGCCAAATGTAATTATGTAAAAATATGTCAAAGCAAGTCTTTGGTAGACAAAGAAACACTTTCCGTAGATGCCATTGTTATCTTTTTATTTCTTTTTTTTTCTTTTGAATTAATGGAAAACATACATTGTTTATTTCTTGTTCTGTTTAATAAAGCTCTCATTGATTAAAACATAAAAAAACTCCACTTATTGATTCATTATAATGATAAATTTTAGTAAAATGAAAAGAATACGTATTGTATTGAAAGTATTGAGTATTGAAGCAAAATATATTGTATTGTATTGTATTGTATTGAAAAATCTATTTCAATATATAGCACAAATGGCTACCCTAAAATAGGTCAGCCATGTCCAAAGTATTCATGACCAAGCAATACAAGTATTAGCTTTTACAAAAAGCTTGCCGGCAGTTTGCTGACATTAAATGTGGTAAAATTCTAGTAAGGAAAAGATGGAATAAACGTTTTTAATTCTTGTTAGACCAATCGCAAATTTCCGGGCTTTTCCGTTTTTATTTCCGATTCAAGCTACGGAAATTTCCGAGGATCTGTGATTGTTGTAGGACGTATCGGTACAAAGACTTTTCGATGCATCTTTCGGAAGAAAATGCACTGATACGATATGACTTTCATTTGTCAAGTCATCTAGACTCTTCAGCCTACCTGATGAAAGTATCTTATGCACAGGTGCAGAATAACCTTGACGAATATTTGCATTTTTTGTAGTTGTCAACCAATCATATTGCCAAGAGTTATTTTATCCGTGCAACTATGTCACGATTGATTACAGTATACCGGCAGTCATGATTGCCGGTAATTACCAATAAAAATGCTTCGCAAAAAAAAGAGTCCAGAATACTCATCTTTAAAACTCATCAATGGGCTTAAAACCTCCAAAAAATAGATCAAACATGACTAAAAATAAAACTTTTTCTCTTTCCATCTATTGCAGAAGAAAGTTCAAGGATTAAAAATAAAGGCAAATATAGGCATTTTATAGTCATTAAGGGGGCTTGCACTTCTCTAAAGGAGTCATACACAAAAAACAAGAACTTGCTGTTGACAAAAATGTCTTTCTTTAAACTTAGATCAAGCTACATATATGTCCAAGAAATATCAGAAGCAAGTCCAAAACTGAACAATGTTTCTTTTTTAGAAGCAGGACTATTGTGAGACCAGTTCCTTCTTTTCTCAAAGCATTATGTGTTTATGATATGACATTTTACACAAGTGAATGGTTGATGATGGTGTTGGACTTCCCATTGTCTATGTACACTACAGTATCCATAGAAATGAGAAAATAAACCATGGTTTTAGATTCAATGAGTTTGTAATCTAATTGAAAAATATGTCTGCTAGCGTGTTTTGCAGGTTTCTCCCTTAGATGGTCAACGACCAATTTACTTTGTCAATTTTTTCCTCAACTTATTAACATGTAAAAGATTTACAAGCAACAAACTGACGTTCACTGAATTCTCAATTAAGCCATCCCTGGTGATTTCTCTACCTCCAAGGTAACCATCAGAATAATTTGTTACAAAATGATAATCATGACCATACAGCCAAACCGATGTTTTCTAACAACTTCATGGTGATCTTATACATGTAGCTGGACTTTTTTCAATGAATTATTGACAATATTCAATGTTAAAGAAGTAGGTGCGGTAACCTGCCATATCAGCCCTATTTTCAAATATGTTCATATATCCATAATATTCTAGTTTTTAAAATGTCAAATGTATGGTGAATCCAAATCAGGAAGGCTTACTTTGATTTCACAGTCTTATACTGAATAATACGTCGCTAAAAACGTCTAAAACGTTGAAATCATTGAAAATATCAATAAAAGAGCGAAATTTCGATAGAAATTTATTAAATTAAGTATCGATCCAGGCCTTGCCCATGATAAGTTTTGTACCAATCAAGGGATTTCTGATCGGCCTTTTAATTTACATAAAAAATATCATGGGCAAGGCCTGGATCATAGATGAATTTTGAAGATTTGTATGTAAAATACGATGATTTTCCTTTGTTTTGCGTCATTCAGGGCAAATGACGTCAGAACATGACCTCAAATATCACTCACATAACGTTACGAGAGCTAAAAAATATGACACGGTATTTTCTCAAACATTCAGCACTGCAAAAAGTGATAATCAATAGTTCTTTTATCAAAAGCATTTTTCATCAAAATTATAGGGCCGATTTAAGGGGTTAGCGCACCTAGTCATTTCACTCTTTTGTCAAGATTATGCATAGCACAGTATTGAAAAAAACTTTTCACACTAAGACAGTTAAAATTCATTTATTCTGTAGTAAGAACCAATTAAATACATGTATTGCACATATTTCGCAAAAAGAGGTACAAAAGAAAATTGCATGATAACAAAATCATGAGTAATATGATAAATGTACAAATTAAGTTAGTATGACACTCATGCTATCCAAGTTATTTTTTACTAGAAACACAATACATGTATATGAAATACATGTACATGAAAGATGTATGCCCATCTCAGATCTGATCAATTTAGCAAACACAATTCCGAGATACAATGATACCGTTAAACAGTCAATCTTCATATAAAATTGCAACAACACTATTTACAAGCACTAAAACGGCATTTTCTCACGTATTACAGCGAAAATTCACTGTACGAGTATAATAAATACATAGAATAAATAGCAATAAATATTGCAAGTCTAAAAATTATTGCCATTTCTTTTCGCATGATTAGATGCCAATTATTTTGCATCATTAGTTTCTTTGTGTAAAAATTACAAATAGAACATAATATAAAGAGCAACGAACATAATAATATCAGGTTAGCTAAGATTCCATTTCATTTAAGGAACATTTGAAATATTTCAAACTTAAATATATGAAATCTGACCTGAAATTATGATTCATCTACATTTAAATCATACTTCACCTAATGATGGCACTCAAGATACATTACCTTCAACATAAATTAATATTACTATATTGTATCCCTAAGAGGACACAAAAGAAAACATATGAAATTGTAGTAATTCTGTAAATGTACCTTTAAGAATCTGGACACAAGTACGGTAGTCTGCATAATTTTACAAATGAAAATCTGAAATCCAAGATTACACTAAAAAAATGATGAATTCAATATGATTTGATTAAACAGCTAATTTTGTTTTCTATCTTTCTATGCAATTTCTCGTCTAAAACTCAAGAAATTCGAATTTTCCAATAAGGAATACAATCTACAAAAGTATAAAGAAATCTTCAATACTTCAATTTAACATTGGTATATTGGTAATGAGAAAAAAACAAACAAAACAACAAAGGTGTTTTAAAGTTTGAAAGCTGAGAGTAGACTGTGCAACAACTATGTATTTATAGTCAAGAGATTAACTATGAAATCAAAGTACAGAGATCATATTCTAGGGGAGACAATCTATTTTGAGATACTATGCTATTAATAAGAAGGCAATAAAACTACAAACACTTTTGGCACATAAGCGACTTAAGCATAATACTGGAGCTACAAAAACAATTATAATACCACATAATCTACAAGCAGTAATTCTGATAAGATTTTCTTTCAATCATGGCAAAATGTGTTACGACTGAATCAAAGTAAGACAAAGGAAAAGGAGCATTCATGATATAATTAAAAGAATAATGATTGAAATATTTTTGATAAAGTACAATGTCCATGTATTTGAAATTTGATACAAACGTTTGTTAGATGAAAAAGTAAAGAGTTCATTTCAATTTCAACAAGCACTGACTGCGCTAAATTAATAATACTGAAAATAGTTCATTTGGTGGGAATTAGTTGAAATGAAACCATTTATGGGACTGAACCAATTGAGTTCACAACCAATTTTCATATTCTTTAAAAAAATATTTTGTTTCAATGTATTTTCAACAGAACAATTTAAGAGTTATCTTTCTTTGTCTTTGCAGCATAAGTTTTAGTCCAATGATTCATACATAATTTAAATTCTTCAATCTTCTCAATAAATGTAATACAAAAAAGCTTGTTCAGAGATGCACTAGCTTTAAATGTGACATAAATATATATACAACAAATTTTGGATGTAAAAAGACGTACAAACCATCAGTTACAACTTTGTAGGCAAGAGAATAATAATGACTAGAAAATCACATAATACAAATTCTATAGCCCCCATAATTATGGGGAAGTGAAATCAATAATAGAGCCACTTTTAGAAAGGGCCTAGATTAGGAAAAGAGGAAAAAAGTGGTAGGAGGGACAAACTGTTACAAAATTGTTACAAAAATTCACTCAAAGTATTATTTATTCTAGTTATTGGAAAATTAAAAGAATAAAGACTTGTTAGAATAAAAAAATAAACAAGGGGGAGGAGTATGGAAGATGTGGAAGAAAGTGTGGAGCGGACAAGGTTTAAATGACAGAGGAATACTGAAAGAACCCAGTTCCCCTATGTGTAAACATCTACAATACAAACAAACCCATCAAATGAGTTTTTATCAACAATTTCTTTCACTGTGACAACATTTAGGATGTATTCTCTCTTTCAGTACTTCAGATGGGAAGAAGAATCACATGTGAAATGAAAATGAAGGTGTTTGGGACGTAGAATCTTCCTTTTGATTGGCTGTTATTTATGACCTAATTGTCTTGGCAGCAAATGCTTCAGGTAATTTTACGGAACACAAACTGAGTCAATATCACTAAACAGGTAGTCACAATGGTAAAACAATGTCCGACTGATGATATTGAATATGCACTGTTACCATAGCTTCCAGCTGGAACAAAAAGAAGAGAATTTAACTTTAGATACATGTAAGATATCATAGGTATTTTTATAAGTTTCCTCATTCTCTATTGACATATTATAAGTTATTGATGAAAAATTGCCTTAAAAAGGAAAAGTACAATATATTTTTCACCATTTAAATTCAATATAATTTATCACACAAATAGATGACAGTAAGTTTAAGTAATTAAATGAAATGAAAGCTCTTGAAATTTTCAGAAACCTTGATAAAATACATTTTGAGCAAATCTCCTCAAAGCATTTAATCAAAGTACATGTATATTATTCTATTATATACTGATTATGAAGTCCAAAGGGTAAGTAACTCTGATTAAAATCTTAATCGTGATATTTAGTAAAGCAATCATTGGTATCACATCATAACTTTTATAGTTACAGTAGCAATGAGCCAAAAAGAAATGTTTAAAGTTATTAAGTAAACTTTCAAATATTTTAGCACTTATACTCACGTTCCGTCTGAACAGGATTTGTAGAGATATTATAGGGCGGAGATACAGGATCAGGGGGAATAACTGGTCCTATGTGTTTCCGTGTGGTGGTACTGATAACAGGCGTGGTGGCTTTGGGAGAAGGGGATGTCAAGGAGGTCGATGGCAGTGTGGAATCAGAGGTCAAGGTCGTTGTCTCTGACGACACTGTGGTGGTGGTACTATGTGTTGTAGACAGAAACTCCGTTGTTGTTGATGTTGTTGTGGTCTCTGTTGTTGTAGATGTTGTTAGAGGTGTTGTTGTTATTGGAGCCTTTGTTGTTGGCTTATACTCTACAAACGAATTTGTTGATTAGTAATTTAAAAGATCATTGATTAAGTCCTTTATTTCAATGCAATAATGTTTTATATAATCGTCTTTATAGAGTTTTCATAATCTCTAGTCTCCTTCTAACTGAAAGCTAAACAACTTCATGATCTTATGACTTATATCTTGTTTTGTGCACGTTATGTCATATTTTTGGTAACATCTAATATCTTTTAAAGACATTCATTCATCTCATATTAATCATATTTTTCACATGATTTAAAGATAACATACGAGATCTATGATGTATGATCATCATATAACATCATATGTGATATATATACATGTATGTGTACTTTGGATGTTTTACCTATGATATCATATATACATGTACATGCACATCTAAAAGAATATTACCAGCTTATTCACTATGTACTACTATGTATAGCAACTGGATACCAGATACTTTTCAGGTTTTCCTGAAACAGCACATAATACAATGCAGATTCCTAAAATACAAAATGGGTCCATGTACTTGAACAATTGAAAAAAAAATAAACTGTAAATCATACATACCTTCTATTAAAACTGTTCCTCTACCCTCACCATATTTATTTCTCACTACACATTCGTAATCTCTGAAATCAGAGTCTTCGAGAAAATAAATATCTAATCCTACTTCCACAGTATCCTCGTCTATAGTTATCACTTCTGTTTTATATTTCCAGTCTGAGTGATTTGAACTTATTATAAATTCCCCCCTCTGCCAGTATATATCCTTCCTCAGGACTGGGTACACGTCTACACCGCAGACCAGCCGTGTGTTCTTTCCTTGGAACTGTAGAATCTTTGGGATGGAAACAGTGATTTCTGGAGCAACTGTAATAACAAAGAAATGTTGCAAACGTAAATGGACGTAATGATTATAGAAAAATAAAAGACAAGAGGAAAATATGCATATCAAAATAATAATTTAAAATTGAACATTTTTTATCAAAAATATTAACTCGTTTTAGATATGTGACAGTATCTGTATAACATTGAACAAGAGTGGGTGACAAGGCATTATGTGTCATTTGATTAAGGTTGTTGCATTGCACAAATGGTTCAAGGTCATGACATGCCCTTGGGTCCTAACATTTAAGTAACTATTCTGTTAACATTACTGAATCCATACACAGGGGTAAGAGTTATGCCCCGCACAAGATTTCACTATTTCAGTCTATTATGACCTTGACCTTTGACCTTTGCTCAAGGTCATGATAAACCTATGGACTGTTAGTAATAGTTCTGAGAAAAAATATAGCAATCAATGCAGAGCAGATGAGAGGAAGTCATGTCTTGATAAAGTTTTCCTGGACAGACAGACAGACAAGACAAATGGATATGGTGATACCCTAACTTTGTTTACAGGGGTATGAAAATGCTTATTGCTGTTCAAAATGATTTAAAATTTACATTGTCAGATAACGAGAATTGAATGAACTGAATTGATGATAAACAATATCACATGATTACAGAAGCTTTCTCAACGTACTTTTCATTCATTTATTACAGATTCCTCATCCCTTGTAAAGAAATAACTTACACTCCACTTTGACTTTCATTTCATGTGTATCTGGACTGCCGATGCTATTGAATGCTGAACACATATAAGTTCCGGCTTGGCCCCTTGTGATATTATTTATAGTGTATGAACTATCTGAACCAATCAGCTCTGTAAGAAAATAGCCAAATGAAACATAATCTGACAAAAAGAATTCATTTCAGTCATATTTACATTTCTTAAATGATATACAATATCATCTCTTAGAGCAAAAGTTATTTACTGTTTATTTACTGTAAAGATAATATTCTAATGAAACGTCGCTATAACATTGATTTTCATTGGTTGTTTGCTCCTTAGTTACGACAGTAAAACAAGAATACACTAGGCTTTTACATTGCTAACGTCACATTTTGCCTTATATTCACAAAAATGTAGTTTGCATTAGAATGGGAATAACTAGATACTGACGTTATGTTTGCGGACAGTAAATGCTGATTTTACAGTGCAAACATCCGTTTTTCTGGCTCCGCTAACGCGTTGCCAGAAAAATTCAGTTTGCAACCGTAAAATCAACATTTACCATCCGCAAACATAACGTCAGAAACTAGTTATTCCCTAATTGCATTCAATAATTCAGACAAACTCAAGAATGAAAGTATCTTTGGATAAAGAAGAGTTCACTGTATAATAGAAAATCCACTAACTTATATATAATATATAAAACTTATCTAAATTATTTGACCCTTACGTTCTTTTTTGTTTGAATCCTTATGTTTGATGTGCCATAAAAATTTGGGTTTGGGTACGCCTGTAGCATTACAGGTCAGTGTGGCACTCTGACCTTCCTCTACAGACAGCTCTTTGGTGGACAGTGACTGGATCACTCGCGGAGGAACTGAAAATATTACATAGTGTTAGACATAACTTGTGTTTGATGTGCCATAAAAACTTGGGTTTGGGTACACCTGTAGCATTACAGGTCAGAGTGCCTCTAGAGACAGCTCTTGGTAGACAGTGACAGTATCATTCAGAGAGGAACTGAAAATATTACATAGTATTAGAGAGCAAGCAGTAAAATGGTTAATCTATTTCATCTTTGATTTTGAGAATGCAAAGTAGTCTGGGATGTATTACTGGCTTGACTTGATCCCCCCTCCCAACCTTGATTCTCCTAAACATCATTACATGTTCTGATCTTTAAAATCATCATTCATATCAATTTAAAATCATCATTCATATCAATTATAAATTTACACAATCTTCCTTTTTGGGTGATTTTCAAGTAAAAAGCATGTTTTCACAAAATCTGAAACATAGGTAATCACAGATTACGAAGCTCTACTCATGGCAGCAAAATTCAATTTAAACCTATTTCTTAGTACATGTATATTTGTTTTTAAAGGCATTCAAGAAGAAAAAGAAGGTCAAGGTTATTTTATGAAAGCTCAATCAAAGATACATCTAATATGCAAGTTTGGTAAATGTAGCACTTTGCTCAATATTGTCTTTTAAAGGCAAAATCACTCAAGCAGAAAAAGTAGGTCAAGGTCATTTTATAAAAGTTTGATCAAAGATACATCCAATATGCAAGTTTGGTACATGTAGCATTTATGCTTTGCTCAAATATTGTTTTTTTAAATCGAAATCACTCAAGCGAAAAAAGTAGGTCAGATGCTGCGTCTGATGCATGGGTTCATCTCAGCATCCCAAGATGAATAACTAATCCAAGTTTGGTTACTGTAGCATCAGTACTTTGTCAGATACTGAGCTACCCCAAACTTCTTCATCAAGTCACACTGAGCTACCCCAAACTTCTTAACCAAGTCACTCAAGCAGAAAATGTAGGACAGATGCAGCATCCGATGCATGGGTTCCCCTCAGCATCCCAAGATGAATCACTTGTGCAAGTTTGGTTACTGTAGCATCAGAACTTTGCCAAATACTGAGCTACCCCAATCGTCTTAACCAGACGCAGACGCGGACACGGATGCGGACACGGACGCGGTCGCGGACGCGCGGGGTTATAGCATAAGCTCACTCAACTTCGTCGAGGTGAGCTAAAAAGGGCAAAAAATGCTACAAAGTTACGTTGGTTTTGGTGGGTAAAGGTGGGAAATGCAGCCAAGGTCATTTTCAATGTCAAACTTGTTGAACAATGACATAAAGGCGAGAAAACTCTGTGCACACTTCAGTAACTTTAGTATAACTTTGATAACTGTACAATGATTACCATCAACTTTGAGTGTGATTTCCCTGGTTTGTCTAGGCGTGGTGTTGACAGCACACTTGTATACTCCCCCGTCACTCGGCTTTACACTCCGTATGTGGATGTTCCAGTCTGGCTTGTAGGGCCGTGTTATCGTGATCCTTCTGTCACGACCCTTACTGTCCGTACCCATAAACAAGATGTTACTGTTAGGTCCAAACCAATATACCTGAAAAAGGTATAACATGAAATTAAAACTGTGTAAGAACAATAATGTCGTCAGCCATAAGATTGAACATGAATATATGACCTTGACCTTGCATGTGACCTTGAATCTTATTGGGTGTTGAGTCTTATGTACAACTTTGATGGAAGTCAAATGTATATAATATAAATCGAGTTATAGCCACTCATGTGAAAGTGTGACTTAAAGACAGACGGACAGACCAAGGAATCATAAACGGTTTTGAAGTCCTTGGACAGACAAACGGACAGACAGAGGGACGCCAGACAGAGTGACCTCTATTCATCGCTCTTCCATTGCAGACAGCATACTAAGTCGTTTCAAAATCTTTTAGTATACTGTCAGTGATAAAGTTGGATGGGAAGATGACTCTACAATGATTATCGATTATTGAGAAGCATTATAAAAACGTTATTTCTATTGATTTGTTCCCTTACCATGTTTGATCCCAGATTGCGAACAGTACACGGAAGATTAGCGTTGCCACCGGCAACCACCTGGACAGACAGAGGGATGGTGTCCATCTGAGGAGGAGGAGCCGCTGTAAAATTACAAAAATTACGTCACTTAGAAAATATCAGAAATTGAGAGAAATGTTTAAAATTAAAATTTAAAAGATAAAAAGAAGCGGTGTCAATAGTTGGCGTCGCAGTACATTTAATATACCCCGTACACAGACCCTACATGAAATTTGCGCACTCTTGATAAAATATCTACTTGAAGTTTAGAATTTACATGAGAGGACGCCGCTGAATTATTTTTGGCTTCTCTGAATCATTATGTCTTGAAGTTTCATTATCATGATCCGTAACATGTTTGTCTTGTGCATCGCGTTTGGAATTCTTTATCCAGAATGCTGCTCTCTAGTGACAGAGTCAGAACACTCCAATTTCTTTATTTTCCAGATTATCACGCTTGCAGTCTTTTTATCATTGTTGGTTTACCCATTGTAGTCAATAACCTACATTTTGTATCTACTGATGGCCGGGATAGGGGAGGAAGTAAATTGGTTACGTTGTAAAATTCGTCCAAAACCAAGTAAGTTAAGAAACGGCGGTCGCGTTTTTGTTCCATTGACCTATCCAATCCTTGTATTGTACTACGTGATGTCCAGTCTCTGAAGTCACGTACGTACAATACTGTCGCTGAGTCACAGACTGACAGATGGGATCGACAAATTAATTACCCAATTTATATGGAAATACAGTACACATAGAAATCAATAACATAAAATCAATCTTCTACAGAGATTTCTTACTTTGAGACTAAAGTTATGACGGAAAAATAAACGTTATTTCAATAGAATCAACGTTATTTCAATAGAACCAGGAACGGAAGATCACGATGAGTAGGGTTGCTTGAGATTACATTCTCGAACACTTGTTTTCCGTGTTGCTCGCGTAAGTATCGCATACAAGCAAGTTAAAGGAACCCTCGTTTCTATGAAAATGATGAAAAGTTATTTGGATACATGATTTGATTATTTCAAATGAGGTCAAATATATATAATTCGATTATCATACACTGATATAGTGATGTATCGATAATAATTTGATCCACACTACGATTGGATGCAATGACAATATAATATGTCAAGACAAATTAACGTAATCTTATTGGGAAGCGCAATTCCATAAACAACGAAAAAGTCCAAATTATTTACAAATCGTCCATGACATGGAGGAAAGGGGTGGGGGTCCTTGGTCTGACTGGAAAGTGAATTCCTTCAGTCACAACCCATCAAAATACTTTCATAGACGATTTCGATCATGAGCTTGAATTTAGTTTGGGTAATACACTTGTGCATTACAACCTATGCAGACAGACTAGGTCATATCTTAGAGGAAAAGCTCTTAACAGGGTAAAGTGCCCACGTGCATGTCTAGATTGATTTGAGGAAATTAACAAGGGTCTGCCAAAAGCTACAATACAATATCAAAGGAAAGCAAACTTATTAGATTTAGATGAAACGTCCTGGAGTAGAATCCATATATAGCATGTTCAATCAGCAATACACTAGCTGTTACGGGTGAATTACGGTACTTGTCCCCGCGGGCGAGTGTCAAAAGTCACGAAACTTTTCCCGCTGACTTCCGGGCGCTAGTAGGGCCCATACAGAGGTCAGTTCAAGGCAATAAACCTGTATATAGGTATCAGAATCCCTTCAGTTATAACAAATTACACGTCTGAGGTCACGAACATTACGGAAAACACTACTTTAGGCACTTGTAAAGCATTGCGTTTTACAGAGAATTCGGATTAATATGCGGCGGAAATAGTACTTAGAAGTTGAAATTAATTAGGACAGCTTTATTTGAAATTGAATCATCAATTCAAACTCCACTCAGCCGTAATTGAAGTCTCAGATAAGACCATCTAAATCCAACCTTATGATGTATGAAAAAAAACATCTGAAACTTATTGTATTGCGAGAAACATACTACAGTTACCGGTACAGACATTTGGACTACAAGTGATATGAAAGGGGGGGGGGGGGTGGGACAGGGGGGTAATGGATGACTAAGGTTTGACTTTTTTTCCATGGTGTACCTGAATCAAAGAGTATTCTGGATAGTGTTGGAAAATTTGTGTATGATGATATAATAGTAACTTGGCGGCGTTTGGGCATGTACAAATTATACAGATTAGTTCTCTGTTCTAATATAGTCATACATGTATAAGACTCATTTTATCTTACGAAGTAGTTCTTATTTCAAATGAAATTTTCATTTTTGGACACAATCATACATGTGTATGCCTTTAACTGGGCCCAAATTGGTAACAAAGTATCTTGTATCCTGTAAATGTACCTTTTGTTATATGTTTCATCGGGCCAATTGAAAAAAAAAGTTACCTGTGTTATTCATACTCGTGTATTTTCAATTTAAAATAAGCCTACTCAATGATCATACTTTTTATGACCTAGGAAGAAATATAATTTCCTCATAAACCACAAAGGGGTTGCATTACGAATCGGCACGAATCGACTGTATTAAGAATTGAGAGCCGTGGGAAAACTCAAAGGGAATAAAAAAAACTTAAAGGGAATTTACTGTACACAAAAAATGTACAAACGTATCTTCTATTACATGATGAATTCGCAATCTGAAGGGCAAGAGTGGTCGTTTCTCTTCTAAAATAAAATTTTAAAACATACACGTCTTAAAATTGCAAATCAACAAATATTCATGACGATCAATATGCAGTTGTCAGTGAAGAAAGAATAAATCCCGGGGCGCTGATTCTAAACCAAGATAACAATGTGGGACATAATACAATGCTTCAAAAACATGTCACGAATGTTTGTTTTCTTATGGGAAATGAATGGGAGAATTTCCCTATAGTATATTATAGTCAATCAGGCAGATGGTACTACAGTGTACGTTACCGCTCCAGTTATTGATCGATTAATCTTTAAACAACATGAAAACTTCACATACGACCGCTATACTGTATACTACATATTAGCTGGGTAGATACTATACTTACCATGGAGTTTCACCACCAAAACGATCGTCTGGATTACAATAATCCACATCTTGAAACTAATATTTCCTCA
The DNA here is from genome assembly GCA_028142955.1 of Pinctada fucata. Classification (NCBI taxonomy): domain Eukaryota; kingdom Metazoa; phylum Mollusca; class Bivalvia; order Pterioida; family Pteriidae; genus Pinctada; species Pinctada fucata. The sequence goes on from AP027104.1 coordinate 15,201,497, forward strand.
TAATCTGCTACAACAAAAACATTATATGATATAAGTTATATACACAGTCAAGTTTCCATGAGTAAAAGATACTGATACTGCACTAAGACCTTTAGTAACTGGCACCAATCACCCCATTCTGGTGGGATGGTTTGTTGATTTCAGACCTTTCTGTTTACTTCTCGGTAGTATCTCTGTTGAACATGTGCCTAGTTCTATCGCCACATCCTGGTAAGGTAGCCACAGGCGGTATATGTGTTTTATAATGTAAGATCTCTCTGATCTCGTTAACATTCGTTAATTCGTCAACCCACGGACGTCAATGTCAAATACACGCTTCAAAAACAATATGGCTCGCAGTGTCGATGGCACTGAGCAGACGACTGATTACTCATACCATGTTTGGATCAATCAAGCTGTAGGAGTACGAGGATATACCTATATTGGTGATATAAGTTGTGTATTGTGCAATTGGAAGATTCATATTTCTTTTCTATTAACAAAATCGTGTCATCGGTTTTCACACCTGGATTTTGCACTATCCGATGGAAAATCAATGTGCCTCGGATGTTTCTGACGTTTAATAATGATTCTCAGTTTTTTTTTCAAAGAAATTTATATCTGTAATATAATCAACATGACCTGAACTCTTATTTTCGGAAACCAACAACAACGAATAAAGCTATATAAGTCATGAAAGACTTCATACACGAAATTTTACAGACCCACGAATGATAAAAAAAATTATAGAATTATAACTCACCTTACATTAATGTCTTCAATCCCAGTCGCCATTCACGTCGTCCAAAATCGCCTGTTGTTACTTGTAACCATCACAGTCTAAGCTTCGCTCGATCGTCGGCAGCACCTTTTAAAGTAGTCATTCGATGCCATCATCTACCGTAGTTTGCCAGCTCTTGGCTACCTGAGGGTGTTCGCTTAGTCGACGATCAAGGCTTTACTGGTAAACAGTTGTTAGTGACATTGTCAACAAGTTGTTCATGTTATTGTTAACCACAGTTGTTCGTGTATTTGTCAACCACATGTGCTGGTGTATTTGTCAACGTACAGTAATTTGTGTCTTTGTCAACCACAGTTGTTCTTGCCATTGTCAACCAGTTGTTCATATCATTGTAAACCACAGTTGTTCGTGCCATTGTCAACCACAGTTGTTCGTGTCTTTGTCAACCACCATTGTTCGTGTAATTGTCAACCACAGTTGTTCGTGTCATTGTCAACCACAGTTGTTCGTGTCTTTGTCAACCACAGTTGTTCGTGTCATTGTCAACCACAGTTGTTCGTGTCTTTGTCAACCACAGTTGTTCGTGTCATTGTCAATCATTATTGTTCGTGTCATTATCAACCACAATTGTCCGTGTCATAAGCACCAACAAGTGTTCGTGTAATTACCGAAAAGTTTTCGTGTCTTTGTCAATCATAGTAGTTCGCGTCTTTGTCAACCATAGTAGTTCGTATCTTTGTCAACCATAGTAGTTCGTATCTTTGTCAACCATGGTAGTTCGCGTTTTTGTCCACCACAGTTGTTCGTGTCATTGTCCACTATAGTTGTTCGCGTAATTGCCAAAATACAGTTGTTCGTGTCTTTATCAACCATAGTTGTTCATGTAATTGTCAACCACAACTGTTCGTCTCAATGTCATCCACAGTAGTTCGTGTATTTGTCAACCACAGTTATTAGTGTCATTATCCACCACAGCTGTTCTTGTCTTAGCGATCCATTTGCTCGTGTCACTATCAACCATAGTTGTTCGTGTCTTAGTACATTGTGAACCATTTGCTCGTGTCACTATCAACCATAGTTGTTCGTGTCTTTGTCAACAACAGTTGTAAATGTCATTGTACGCATCAGTTGATCGTGTCATTGCTAACTATTTGTTCTTGTCATTGTAAACCACAGTTGTTCGTGACATTGTCAACCACAGATGTCTGTCATTGTTAACAACAGCTGTTCATGTCACTGTCACCACAAATGTCAGTGTATTTGTCTACCACAATTTTCATGTCATTGTAAACCAGTTGTTTTTGTCATTGTCAATCATTCATTCGTGTCATTGTCGATAACAGTTAATGTCTTCAATCCCAGTCGCCATTCACATCGTCCAAAATCGCTGTTGTCATTATCCTCAATCCTGTAAATTGTAGTTGCTTGTAACCATCACAGACCGTCATCACATCTCTAAGCTTCGCTCGATCGTCGACAGCACCTTAATAGTCATTCGATGTCATCATCTACCGTAGTTCGCCCGTTCTTGGCTACCTGAAGTTGTTCGCATAGTCGACGACCGAGGCTTTACTGGTTAACAGTTGTTTGTGACATTGTCAACAAGTTGTTCATGTTATTGTCAACCACAGTTGTTCGTGTATTTGTCAACCACAGTTGTTCGTGTATTTGTCAACGTACAGTAGCTTGTGTCTTTGTCAACCGCCGCTGTTCGTGTCATTGTCAACCAGTTGTTCATATCATTGTCAACCACGGTTGTTCGTGCCATTGTCAACCACGATTGTTCGTGTCTTTGTCAACCACAGTTATTTGTGCCACTGTCAACCATTATTATCCTAGTCTTCAGCACTGAGAAGTGTTCGTGTAATTACCGAAAAGTGTTCGTGTCTTTGTCAACCTTAGTAGAACGTGTCTTTATCCACCATAGTTGTTCGAATAATTGCCAAACTGCAGTTGCTCGTGTCTTTATCAACCATAGTTGTTCATTTGTTCGGTTGTCAACCACAATTGTTCGTCTCAATGTCATTCACAGTAGTTCGTGTATTTGTCAACCAGTTATTCGTGTTATTGTCCACCACAGTTGTTTGTGTCTTAGTTATCCATTTGCTCGTGTCACTGTCAACCAAACTTGTTCGTGTCATTGTCATCCACAGTAGTCCGTGTCATTGCCAACCACATTTGTTCTAGTCATTGTTAACCACAATTGTTCGTGTCATTGTCAACAACAGTTTATCGTGTCATTGTTAACTATTTGTTCTAGTCATTGTTAACCAATTGTTCGTGGAATGGAATTGAATAATACATATCCATTCTGGTTTTCCTGTATGGGACTAACAAGCTTCCTTGAACTTCTTGAACAGACACAAGGAGAGAAAAAAATTGAACAAAAGTTTCGAAATGAATTGAGATTGTTCTCCCTACATGAACCACGGTTCGATAGTTGATACTTCTTCATTATATGTTGAACAATTCAATCATATTTCGCCGCTGTATTTGTGCTGTGCACTTTATTTATATATTTTCATCTCCACAGAAATACATCATTATTGGTCATCATAAATTCTTAACTCAATACCTTAATTTAGTCATGATGTGTAACACAAGTACATGTACAATTATATGCATAAAAATCATGACTATGAATAATCGAATTGATTGAACATTTAGAAAATGTTTTAATTAATATATAAACAATGATAAGTATGACAACTATAAAAAGAGAAAATGTTTTGAATCTGATGATATAATTTTGAGGAAATTCTTTAATTATCATCGTATTTTCTTGCATGATTTTTATCCTTTTTTTCTAACCAAGCTAAAGCCCAAGAATGACGTAATTTGCAATAAACTTTCAGCAAGGTATATTGAACAAATAACAAGATAAACAAGTCCCGGGAATTATGTTTGTTTTCTAACAGTTTTAGTGATTTTTATGGTTATGATTGCAAGTCCGCACCATATACGACCATGCAGATGTACACTGAGGTTAAGACATACACATAAATCAGGAAATCTCTACTACAAAAGACTGATTTCCTACGGGAAATAGCCATCCTATTCATGAATATAGCGTCCCTATCTATGTCGTAGCGATTCCCACTTTCAATTTATATGTTAATCAAATTTTGTGGAAGCTAGCAATCCACAAAGAACAAATTTTCAGAGTCACTTGATCGGGCCTTCACCATGTTATTTGCGACTGAACGACCAACTTGGCTTAGTATAAAACCAAAGGGATTGATTCTCCTAGAAAATACGTCAGCGGAAAGGCTACTTTATGCAAATGCACAAGTGGTTTTCTTTTTCTTCTTCCTTGACAACGAATGCACTTTTTGGAGACCAATATGCATGTTTCGAATATTACAAACAACAGATAAAGAAAGACGGAGGACGTAGTCTAATATTCACTCTATCAACACCGTCATGATCATAAACGCACGATCTTTATAAATGCTCGTGTAAAATATCATAGCATTTCATGAAGGACAATGATAACCTCTTGTTAATGGTTACGGTCTCAAAAGCTGACTTAATTTCTGACCATATATTTTCTCCCTCGAGAATGAAATCTAGAAAACGATCGATTCCTAAATTAATCTTAAATAAATACAGTACCGATTTGGACGTTTTCCGGATCCAAAATCTCGAAAGAGGAATTCATTCTTGAGTTGTAATGTTTAGGAAAAGTAAGAAGAGGATGTTCATTCATAAAATGCTGAAAATCAATTTCGATAATTCAGTCCCATTCCTACCGCAAAAATATAATAAACCTTATTCAAATTTCAGATTGAAAAATTTCATAAGATTGAAGATGTACTTTAAAGTCTCGGGACTTGCATACAATACATGTCTGTCAGAAGCAGAACCTGTGACCTTGACCTCTAGCATCGATAGGATTCTTCCTCTTGTAAATCAAACTTCTACCAGCGGTTGGTTACCTAACCAGAAGTCTCTGACGAAACTGAAGCTTTCCTGGTTGTTTGCTTACATTAATAAGTGACAAACCCCAATTCCAAGACCCTGGGGATCAGGGGCGAAAACAAAATACAAAATCAGAGAATGATTTATATAATGGAAAAAAGAATTAGCTCTCTAGATATATCAATTATACTTTCTGAGAATTTGTACTCACAAGACTACATAGTTATATGGGAGAAAATGACCACACCCATTTTCCAAGACCCTGGGGGTCAGGGGTTCAAACAAAATAAAAGGTGTACATCTAGACCACAGACTAGGAATAATGCAAAAACAATTATCTTTCAATCGATTATATTTTCTAAGAATTGTTACTTTCAAGATCACATAGATTAATATAGAAGAAAATGACCGTACCCATTTTTCCAAGATCCTGGGGGTCAGAAGCTCAAACAAAATATCAGGTGCACAACAAGACCACAGATTGAGACTTATCTTTTTATCAATCATACTTCCAGAGAATTATTGGTAAAAAAAAGACTACACCCATTTTCCAATTCCCTGGGGGTTAGGGCTCAAACAAAATATCGGGTGCATAACTACACTACAACTGAGAATAATGCTAAAAGAATTATTTTTCTATCAATGATACTTTCTGAGAATTGGTGCTCACAAGATTACATAGTTGCCTATGAGAAAATGACAACACCCATTTTCCAAGACCCTAGGGGTCAAGGGTTTAAACAAAATATCAGGTGAACAACTGAACAACAGACTGAGAATAATATAAAGAGAATTTTATATCTATCAATTATACTTTCTGAGGATTGGTGCTCACATGATTACATAGAGTTGTATGGGAGAAAATGACCACACCCATTTTTCAAGACCCTGGAAGTCAGGGGTTCAAATTAAACATCAGGTGAACAACTAGACCACAGGTCCATTATAATGCAAACAGAATTTATTTTGTACTATTCACATATTCAGAGGATTCACGCTAATGGACGGACAGGCAGACAGATGGACGGACGGACGGACGGACACGGGACAATCACATAAGCTCGACTGGTCTTTTACCAGTAGAGCTAAAGACCAATTCCTTTCAGGAGGGAGCTCGACCAGGGAGTTTGATACTACAGGAAAAGTCTTCTCTCTTTCCTTGGAGATTAACTGACAAAAGGCACGTACAATAATTATTTCTATATCAATAAACAGGAAACATTCAATTTATGTATTTCAAAGTAATTTTATTCATAACTGTTAAAATTAGACAACTTCATATACTGGTATTTGATCATGATTAATAAATAAGTACAAGGAAGGAACTAAATTCCATCACTCTGCAAAGAGTAAAATTGAAACAGTGATATGTTATCTTATTTATAGTAAACAATCTACATGCATGTTTGTTACAAATATGAAAATGAAACTGTTCAAGAACAGGTATGTCACCTGTCCCATTTTTAACTCTTGTGACCTTGGCCTTGCAGTTGACCCTGACCCAAATTGGGAGTTGAGTTTTATCTCTGTAAGTTTGATGTATATACAATGCATATCAATCAATTTAAAGCGTGACATCCAGACAAGACAGAATTATGGCGAGACAAGTGGACAGACAGACAGATGTTTGCCAGACAAAGTGGTCCCTGTATGTAATTGCTGCACTGCAGGCAACGTTGAAATTGACATGTCTACATTATTCTGTTTATTGCACAGAAAAACATAGGTAATCACAGATTACAAAGCTCACCTTGTGACAGCAAAATTCAATTCAAACATATTTTTTTAGTACATGTATATTGGCTTGTAAAGGCAAAACCACTCAAGCAGAAAAAGTAGGTCAAGGTCATTTTATGAAAGTTTGATCAAAGATACATCCAATATGCAAGTTTTGTACATGTAGCAGTTATACTTTGCTCAATATTGGCTTTATAGAGCAAAATCACTCAAGCAGAAAAAGTAGGTCAAGGTCATTTTATGAAAGATTGATCAAAGATACATCCAATATGCAAGTTTGGTACATGTATCACTTATACTTTGCTCAATATTGGCTTTTAAAGGCAAAATCACTCAAGCGGAAAAAGTAGGTCGAGGTCATTTTATGAAAGATTGATCAAAGATACATCCAATATGCAAGTTTGGTACATGTATCACTTACACTTTGCTCAATATTGGCTTTTAAAGGCAAAATCACTCAAGCGGAAAAAGTAGGTCGAGGTCATTTTATGAAAGTTTGATCAAAGATACATCCAATATGCAAGTTTGGTACATGTATCACTTATACTTTGCTCATTATTGGCTTTTAAAGGCAAAATCACTCAAGCAGAAAAAGTAGGTCAAGGTCATTTTATGAAAGTTTGATCAAAGATACATCCAATATGCAAGTTTGGTACATGTAGCACTTATACTTTGCTCAATATTGGCTTTTAAAAGCGAAATCACTCAAGTGGAAAAAGTAGGTCAGATGCTGCATCCAATGCATGGGTCCATCTCGGCATCCCAAGATGAATCACTTGTGCCAGTTTGGTTACTGTAGCATCAGTACTTTGTCAGATACTGAGCTACCCCAAACTTCTTAACCAAGTCACTCAAGCGGAAAATGTAGGTCAGATGCTGCATCCGATGCATGGGTTCACCTCAGCATCCAAAGATGAATCACTTGTGCTAGTTTGGTTACTGTAGCATCAGTACTTTGTCAGATACTGAGCTACCCCAAACTTCTTAACCAAGTCACTCAAGCGGAAAATGTAGGTCAGATGCTGCATACGATGCATGGGTTCACCTCAGCATCCAAAGATGAATCACTTGTGCAAGTTTGGTTACTGTAGCATCAGTACTTTGTCAGATACTGAGCTACCCCAAACTTCTTAACCAAGTCACTCAAGCGGAAAATGTAGGTCAGATGCTGCATCCAATGCATGGGTTCACCTCAGCATCCAAAGATGAATCACTTGTGCTAGTTTGGTTACTGTAGCATCAGTACTTTGTCAGATACTGAGCTACCCCAAACTTCTTAACCAAGTCACTCAAGCGGAAAATGTAGGTCAGATGCTGCATACGATGCATGGGTTCACCTCAGCATCCAAAGATGAATCACTTGTGCCAGTTTGGTTACTGTAGCATCAGTACTTTGTCAGATACTGAGCTACCCCAAACTTCTTAACCAAGTCACTCAAGCGGAAAATGTAGGTCAGATGCTGCATACGATGCATGGGTTCACCTCAGCATCCAAAGATGAATCACTTGTGCCAGTTTGGTTACTGTAGCATTAGTACTTTGTCAGATACTGAGCTACCCCAAACTTCTTAACCAAGTCACTCAAGCGGAAAATGTAGGTCAGATGCTGCATCCGATGCATGGGTTCACCTCAGCATCCAAAGATGAATCACTTGTGCAAGTTTGGTTACTGTAGCATTAGTACTTTGTCAGATACTGAGCTACCCCAAACTTCTTAACCGGACGCGGACACGGACACGAACGCGGACGCGGACGCGTGGGGTTATAGCATAAGCTCACTCAACTTCGTCGAGGTGAGCTAAAAATGTGTTTGAAATGCAAACATTAACAATTTAAGAAATGTAAGCATTAACAATTAAAGCTTCATTTTTTCCTGTGTTATCCAGACAGCGGTGTGACAGATTCCTACATTCTAGCTGTCATTCCAAGATAAGAACCATATACACGGATTTTACAGAGAGAATTAAACTTTAGAAATTATTTTTTAGGAAAAATAAGGTAAAAAGGTAAAATATTGCATAATATCTGAAACATCTTACAGTTTGTTGCAAAATTACTTATTAAGTATGGTCACTGTAAGTTTCCAATTTCCAGTACAATTATAAGTATATACTAGGCCATTTAGTCAGTGTTTTTCATTCACTCTCATTCTCCATGATAGCATCAAATTTTTAAAGTACATGTATGACCACATCTGTTGGTGTGCCAGCCACCTAACAGAATGATATACATGTAGTTTATACATGTATATAAATACATGTTGTACCTGCTATTGTAGTCTCTACATGCCTTATATAAAAGACATGAGCTGCGTATAAGAATAACAGTTAAGAGTTTCATTAACTTAACTTGTTGTCTTCGAATTTTATCCATGAAATTTCCAAGAGTACAAGTACATGTGCCATGTTTCGGCATGTTCACGGCTCTTCAGCAACACAACAAAGAAGTCCTCATTATGAAGTTGTCAAAATGCGTACTGGAATGTGAACTCTGATTATCTAACTTAATTATGGCACAATATAGTCATCAAATATATCTAGTATTGAAATGTGTACATCTCATAAAATCCTTTGCATAACACTCTCAGTAAGTATATCACTTCCGTCAAGCTAGAAATGTCCATATGGATTTTCGCGAGTACCGAAGTTGAGTTTGAATGTATGACATCGTCACTTATGTAATTTTAACTGCTTCACACTAGGAATTTTAAAAAATGTACTGTAACTCAGTAAGGCAGTCCAGCTGTATATCAACAGAGTTACAGGCCTTTTGACGCACGACGTCATATTGCAAAAGTTTTCCAGCACGTACCAAGGAGGTCACATTAACACTCAGGTCAACTACCGCAGATGGTTATGAATCACAAATATAACCGACCAATGTTACACTGGAAATGCCCATTTTTAAATGTAGCCACATTACTGCATTTATCGTTGACGTATCCAAGAGAAGCCATATTGTGAATGTTGCCTCAAGTGAATATTACAGTAACTGACATACATGTATATTCTCCATGGAGATTCAGAATCTGAAATGTTGCTCCTATATTTTGAAGTCACATGTATTTCTCATTGACGAATTCCAGAGATGCCCAATCGTAATGTTCCTCCCAGATTTTGTGTTCACATGTATTTATTGTTGACGTACCTGGTGTACAATTGCATGTCCTTTTTGCTTGGTTCCTGCGGGCCGTGTTTGCCGATCATGACATATTTTTGGTAAATATCTTGGTCTTGTTTATTGACAGGAGGAGGTTCAACCCCATAACTACTGCCGAGTTTGAACACGCTCATGGGAAATCTACAAAATTATAGGTTAGACTTTTGTAATGGTAATAATATAATACATAATTTTTGGCAAAATTATTTTTTTCTTACATGCAAAAGTTGCTTTGTTAAATACCTGATATTGTGTTTTTATCACATTTTTTTTTCTCACAAAAATATGAAAATTATCCCTGATTTCAGTTAGCAAGATAAATGTTATGCTGATATTATGTATAGTGCTCTATAATATATTAATATAGTGTTGAAAAATATTTTCATAAAAGTTTGAAGTCAGTTTTATAGGTGCCTGTTACCTTTAATTCAATTAGAAAATCAAGTATATAAAGTGAGAATAAAAGTCTCATTACAAATAATATCAAGTGTAAATTAGGAAATTCCATCATAATGTGACTTACATTTCCACAGGTTTGATCTTCTTCACATCTCTAGTACATACAATATTATCATCTTCAATTTCAGGTGGTTTACTGGCCTCTCCTATCTTCACATACCTATACAATGTAAAGCAAAACTCTTCAATATTCTCTGTTGTCAGGTTTCATCAGGTAAAATGTTTTAACTAATTATCTCCATCCTTTCCTTAACCTTTCAAATTTTACATTATTGATCAATTACTTGACACTGCACTAACATAACACTACTTTTTTTCCCATAATATTCTTATAAACCATTTAGATGACAGGGGCCTGTACAAGTCCACAGGCTAGAATTCCTGTCATGAATTCTAACCAAAATTACCCTTCCATTCATTGTACAAATTTTCATTGACATCAAGAGTTTTGGAGGAATTGCAAAAGCAAGATGGAACTTCCTTTCACAGAAGTAAAGTGAGTCTAAGGTTATAAGTTCTGTAATGGCACATCTATATGTACATGTTGTAATCTTTCATTATAGAAAGTTTCATTGAAATCCATAAAGAGGTTAAGGAGACGTTTCAAATGCAAGACTTAGAGTTTAGAGTTGACATAATGAAAGGCGTAAAGTGTCAGTCATTTTACAATTTTAGAATACTGTAACCGAGATTATTTTCGCAGGGGCAAATTTTCGTGATTAGAACATCAAGACATTACACGTGGGGGAAATATTTGCGATATAAATGTATCTTCCATTGTAAGAATGCAGCAGGGTTATTTTCGCGTGGGAGAAATTTTCGCGAAGTCCATTGATTCGCAAAAATTACCACCAGAATGTAGTATGACAAACACTTTATGCCTTTCATGGCAAGACATAGAACTATTGAAACCAACCTTTCATACATCCACAGATCATGCTGTTTGGGTACATATTTGTGTAGTTTAGTGCCATAGCTTGATCCAGGAGTTGGAAAACTGACATATCCCGTAGGCTGCTCCTCTTCCTGTAACAGCGAGAATAAAAAAAAAGAAGATTTTGAAATGATTTGTCCTAAAAATAACATAAGTTAAGCAAGTCGCCCATTTGTCTTCTTAAACATTGTGCCGACATCATTGCCCTTGACCTATTGACCTAAAAAAATGAATAGGGATCGTGTAGGCGAAGATGCCATCAAATCAAGAATAATACCAATTTCCTTTTCAGATTTGAAAGGTTTTTACGAACTAAATAAGATATTTGCCAGATCTCTTTATATTACTTTCACAATTCACACTGTCATTTCTATTGAATCCTTTCTTGCTTGTACTAGATAAGGCGTATGATAAATAACAAAATGACCATATTAGTTTGCTCATACAAATACATGACGATATCAAAGAAAATCTTGGAATCAGAATGTTCAATCCACTGGTGTCTATTTCAGTGACTAAGTGAAATTTATAAGTTAAATCCATGCAGACATTTTAGTTTATGTTGGAATGCAAAAATGATCAACCAACCTGGCACCATAACTGATGAAAATTGGCTTCTTGGCAAGACTAAAACCCAATCTAACTAATCAAGCTCTAGCGCTATCTCTATTTGAATTTAGATTTATATACATGTATACATATCATCTGATAGAAGAGACTGACGGACAGACATATGTATGGTTGTATTTGACTTGAAACACTATAAGCTCTATACTCTTCCTACTGTTACTTTATATACATGTATTATTAAGCAGGAATAAGAAATTCTACTTAAAAACACCGTGTATTCTACAGTCTGGTATTTACATATACTAAGTAAGGAAGTACAAATATCTTTTACTCCCCCCCCCCCTTCAGCTCCCTCAAGCAAACTTACTCCCAAATCCCTTATTCTGGCAATCCCTCTTAAACAAGATATTTGTGATTGTTAGATGTAACACCATGCATCTTTCATTGATAGTGACATTTTTCAGATTCTATCAATGACTAGTAACTAAGTGATCAAGGAATCCAAACCCTCTATGAATACTTGCCTCTGCATCTGGGCCAAAATCCCACTAGAAAAGTTATACAGTATCTTAATCTGAATTAATTTTTAAGGAAAACCTTATGTTAAACTATCAATTTTTAACCTGAAAATAGCGAATTTTTAAGTGTGAAGTAAAACAACTTATCAGCTTACCATTTGATCTAATGATAGATGATTCTTGCTCAAATGGAATCCAGGATCGTACATTTGAACTTTGATTATTTTTTGTTCAGGTTCAAATACGTTTGTTCTTTCATAACACATGAGGATGGAAGATTATCTACAGTAATTTTTCTGAAGTCCATAATACAATTTTCTATTGTAGAGAAGATCAGATTGGCTATATTTTCTCATTACCCTGGATAAAATTCAAAGGGACATAATTGAAGAAGTCAATGACCCAAGTTTTTAGTTTACAAGTCAAAGAGATCCCATCTTGCAGACAAAGACTCAGACAGGCGAGCTAAACACACCCTTACCTCTATGTCAGATACTTGACGTGACGTATGTGAGGAGATATCGCCCTCTACATCTGTACTCTCGCTGCTGCTTTCTTCAGATCCCGTCGACGTCGTTGATGAAGTGGAGGACTTTCCGCTAATATTAGGATTTCTCTCTTGACTGAAATTAATGACAAGAATTATAAGTGTGAACTTTGCTTTTTTAATGAATTTTTTTTTTTTAATTGAAGATTTACAAATTTTGTAAAATTTCGTAAAATAAAATAATAAATAACTGGTGATTTTCAGTTTCTAGAATATATTGTAAATGAATTTTGCCAAAGTTTGAACTTTAAGTTTGCAAGGCTCCTTTTCTCTTTCATTTCATGATATATAAAGGAGGAAGTTGAAAGGAACATGTATTAAGCAAAGTAGTGTGTAGATAAACAGTTGCATTTCCCCATTAAAGGACAAAGTCTGTCCTGGATTTGGTGGGCTAAATTTTGTCGCTTTACCACTGACTGTGTATAAAGTACATGGGCCATAGACACTTCCTCTACTCAAATTATAGGAATATAGGTATTTCCTACATTGAAATATAGGACAAATATAGGAATTTGTCGAGACAAAAAGGATAATCATAAGAATTTTTTAACTTCAATGCACGAAAATTGAAAGAGTAATTGCCCCTTGGTATCTCCTTTGTACTTCATATTATCTAAAATATTTACAAGACAGTAAATCATAATATGAAGTTTCTAATAAAGATAAATGGAAATTTTTTTACAGGTCACTTTTGACAGAAATTGCTGCTAATCACACTCTGTACATTATTGACCTTCAAATGAAACTGCAAAAATTTGGAAAAGGTACTTTTTGTGTCGCCTGCGAAGCACAGCGACACTTAGGGATCACTTTGTCCGTTGTCCGTCTGTCCGTCCGTCCGTCCGTCCATCCGTCTGTCTGTCTGTCTGCCCGTCTGTCTGTCACACTTGGGTGTCACACCCCATAACTTTTGATTGGTAAGTGATAGGGCTTTGATATTTCACATGTGTATTCCTTGTGACAAGACCTTTCTACACATATCATAATTTTTGACCTTGTGACCTTGACCTAGAAATTTGACCTACTTTTCTAAAAATCTAATATTGGCTATATCTCTTGATTGGTAAGTGATAGGGCTTTGATATTTCACATGTGTATTCCTTGTGACAAGACCTTTCTACACATATCATAATTTTTGACCTTGTGACCTTGACCTAGATATTTGACCTACTTTTCTAAAAATCTAATATTGGCTATATCTCTTGATTGGAAAGTGATAGGGCTTTGATATTTCACATGTGTAATCTTTGTGACAAGACCTTTCTACGCAAACCATAATTTTTGACCTTGTGACCTTGACCTAGATATTTGACCTACTTTTCAAAAAATCTAAGATTGGCTATATCTTTTGATTGGCAAGTGATAGGGCTTTGATATTTCACATGTGTATTTCTTGTGACAAGCCCTTTCTTCACATACTATATTTTTTGACTTTATGACCTTGACCTAGATATTTGACCTACTTTTTAAAAAAGAATCCAAGATTGGCTATCTTGATTGATTGGCAAGTGATAGGGCTTTGATTTTTCTCTTGTGTATTCCTTTTGACAATACCTTTCTACACATACCATAATTTTGACCTCGTGACCTTGACCTAGATATTTGACCTACTTTTCAAAAAAATTAAGATTTGCTTTATCTTTTGATTGGTAAGTGATAGGGCTTTGATATTTCATCTGTTTATTCCTTCTTGTGACAAGGCCTCTCTACACATATCATAACTTTTGACCTCATGACCTTGACCTAGATATTTGACCTACTTTTCAAAAAATCTAATATTGGCTATTTCTTTTGATTGCTGAGTGATAGGTTTTGATATTTCACATGTGCATTCAATGTGACAAGACCTTTCTTCACATACCATCATTTTTTACCTCATGCACTTGCCCTATATATTTGACCTACATTTCAACAAATCTAAGATTGGCTATATCTTTTGAGTGGTAAGTGATAGGGCTTTGATATTTCACATTTGTATTCCTCATGAAAAGACCTTTGTAAACATTCCATAATTTTTGACCTAGTGACCTTGCCCTTGATATTTCACCTATTTTCAATAAAAAAAAAATCCGCTTCGCAGACGACACAAGCATTCCTTGGATTGCTATTTTTTCTGATAAATGAGCCCAAAATATAGGACTTATAGGCAAAATTTCTTAAATATAGGACTTTTACAGGTTTCTACATTTTCTATAGGAATTATAGGAATTAAGGACAGCTATGACCCATGCAGCTATTAAAAATAAACAAGAGCCCCAGGGGGACACAATGCTCACCTGATACCCATGCACACTCTTTAACAACCGACATTGCATTATGATAGTGTCGGTAACAGAATTTGAACAAACAACCTTGGGTCTATCGGTATATGCAAATTTTTTTTTTTAATTAAAAAAAAATGCCAAAATATAAAATTTAGGCATAAAATATATATCACAGCATTAAGAGACTTAAATATGACAAATACACAGTGATTAAATGTGCAAAACAAAAAAAAATGAAAATAGAAGAAAATAATTTGTTTGGTCAAAAATGAAATTAAAGGTATTCAGATTTGAAAGTGCATGAAAAGCTGACAAAATGGAAAAAGTGAAAAAGGAAGAAAAAAAAATTGTAGTGCTGGTGCCGACCCGCAACCCTTGGGTTCATGTGCACAGTAAACATATCTATTCATCTTTTTAAAAATTCATAAAAATTCCAAAAAAGAAGATTACAGCATGTTATGCATATCAAAGCAAATAGTAACTTTATAATAAACTTAAATATGACAAACATTCACCATAGGAGGGCACAAAACCACACACTTATAGAGTTAGTCAAAGAAACAGATCAAAATGAGCATTTCTGACATAGTCTGAATAGATGTCATAAATGCGTCAAAAATTTAGTCTGATTAGATGTCATAAATGTGTCAAAAATTTAACTTCGGGTTGAAACCAAAAACATTAACATTTGTTCAGACCTCCTGCTAGATCATCCAGATGTGCTTCGGTTCTGAAGAAGTTTTTCAAAGGAGAGTAACCCCCCCCCCCCCACCCACCTCGAACTGGAACCAAAAACAACACCACTTGTTAAGACATCCTTCTAGATCATCAAGATGCTTTCGGTTTGTCGATATGTGCTTCAGTTCTGAAGAAGAAGTTTGTCACAGGAGGGTAACTCCCCCCTGACCTACTTTTGTCTGCACTACATGTTCACGGAACCGGAAGAAAAACAACAGCACTTGTAGGGGGCCACAAGTGCTTCATTCCTAACATGTTTCCTCAAGATCCCTTCTATGGTTCTTGAGAAGAAGTCGAAAATGTGAAAAGTTTATGACGGACAGACGACGGACAGACGGACGGCGGACGGACAGACGCCACGCAATGACAATAGCTCACTTGAACTTTGCTCAGTTAAGCTAAATAATTCTTTTCATACTATGAAATATGAAAGCTCAAGGTGAAACTTTTGAACTAAGAACCTTATCCAATCAACGTATCAATCAATGTATTCTCACAGTTTGACCTTGACTTTTACATCATTGAAAATTTACCTATGGTTTGTGCTTAATCATAAATGTGTACACAGAAAAATATTTTAAATTATCGGAGTAAAGAAGATAAAAATAGATCCAATACCTTTAAGGTAACAGTATTAGATCACAGCGAAAAAGTTTTTAAATTAGTACTAATTGTTGTTTGTTTAATCAATATAAAAGCTGTATGTAGTATCACTGATTATATACTTTCCCCTCGAATAAATAAAGTTTTTCTTCAAAGCAACAAAGCCACTTATTAAGCTTTAACAAGCAAAAAAGAAAAATGTGTAGTAATAATTATTATCATACAATTCTCGTAGTATTCTAGTTATATTTTGAACATGTCTCATTCTTATAGCACACAAATTCAAGCTCTCTACACTTCCATAGATTTTACATGTATGTATTTATAAGTCTGATTTCAGTTTGTGAATTAAGTAGTTTATACAATAAGACCAAAGTACCGTAATGATGGTTGGGTGACCTCATGGAAAAATGGACATTAGTATGAGTGGTAAGGAAGGTACGTGTGTATGAGAATGAACTGCCTATATATATATGATGTCATAAGCCGCTCATGTGTGAACCGTGACACATGGTTACATGTACCTGTCCGATAAAAATAGGATAGCTCTATTCAAACCTTGTCTGTATGTTACTGACCTAAAATAAATCATGCACTACATTGTGGAATTTACAATACATTGTGGAATATCTTTTTTCATTATACATTTATTTATTCAAAGTCGGTGCACTCCATATGATGACTTTGCCTAGCATACAAAGCAGGCCGCTCATACCGCAACGCCATGGTGACAAACCTAAAAGGAGTTGTTTCTATGCAAGAAAAAGTCGTCATACGGAGTTTACAAACTTTGTACAAAACATCTGCACCTAAATGGGCGTCCGCTGGTTGATAAAGGACAGGGTGCACTTCCTCTGATTGGACAAGAAAACTGACAAAGTCATGGAGGGCAGGGAGTTTAAGAACACTGGTGGTCAACTGGGCCCCTGGCATAGGAGCCCAGTTTAAATTTTATGAGCCAAACTTTTTCCTCGCCTACTTGAAGTAATCATAATCTTAGCTATCTAATGACTAACTTTTCTTATTGGCTATTTATATCATTAATAGAAGTCCACATTCTGCACCAGGGAGTTTGTTTAGCACTCGCCCAGTTGCATTTGCGACTAAATTTGGCGCTGGGCGACTTCAAATTCGGAAATTACTCGCCCAACTGGCGACTGAGTAAAATCTTGTCCGAAAAAATCCGTTTCGTATTTTTCCGTTCCATTTAGTTCGAGGCAAAAATCATAGTCAATCATGGGCTTATCTATAGTTGAGGAGTGCGCCGTTGTGAAATCAAGCGCTCATATTACCAAGATCACTCCTTAGTTTCATTTTGCAATTTTTATAAAGAATATATAGATATAACTCTACAAATTCCAAAAACTGTGATGGACAGGGAAGTGTTTTTGGAGAGAATGAAGGACAGGTTGAGAGACTCAGAGGAGAGGATAATAGACAGAATGAGATAAGAGACTCAGAGGATGAGGAACAGATGGAAAGTAGAGAGGATGGGGGACAGGATGAGAGCAATAGAAAAGAAGATGAGAGACAGGGTGATAGAGATGAGGGACAAGGTGATGGAGATGAGGGACAGTGTGATAGAGATGAGGGACAGGGTGATAGAGATGAGGAACAGGGTGATAGAGAATTTTGTGATGGAAGTGACAGTGACAGTGACATAGATGATGAATATGAAATAGAAAGAAACTTATTTGAATTAGAGATGGAAATGGAATTTTAATCTTGCAATTTTATTGTGTCATCATTTCATGTTGAATTGTCATAAAATAGTTAATCAAATATTGCTTTTCATCCTTTTCATAATTGTGATTACAAAAAAAAAATGCCGAAGAAAAATTGGGCTCCTAAAATTTAAGCTGGGCCCCTAAATTTTCTGTTGCCAGGGGCCCAATTGGCTACCAAGGTTTTCAAGTTAAACAAACTCCCTGTGCACTGTGTCACTCTTGCTAAAGTTTAATTAGAAGTGTTTGATTTCAACACACACAATTTACTGTGATTTTACTGTGATTTTTCAAAACAAAGTAAATACAAGTAAAAGAATGTAAGGGATATTTTACTGGATAAGATTTTATATCCATTCACCAGATGGGTGAGTACTTAGTGAATGGATATCAAATCTTATCCAGTAAAATATATCATTTACTGAAAGTCTTCTACAAGAGATCTTACTACATTTAAGACACTCAAAGCAGAAATGTGAAATGTTCCAGTGTTATTATATCTTGTTGAAAATATTGCATATCTTGTATAAAAGTTCTGATTTCTTGTGTAGGTATTCTCTTACATGTATCTCATAAAAGTGCTCCATCTTCTATAAATTTTCTTAAACATTGCATTAGTATTTCTACATGCATATCCTACAATATTTTACATGCATATTATCATATGACGTACATCAATGAATCTTACTATATTACTCTGATATTTGAGACATACCCTGTTTCCTTGCTTTCTGTTGAAATTCTGAGTGCAAATGGACTATCAGTTTTAGCAGATTTTGGCTTAATATCCCTGAAAATATAACTAAGCTCAATAACAATTCTAGAATGCCAAGCTGTAGACCTTGACATCTACTACATATATATTACAACTTCATAAATGTTAACTAAAATCTTGCTCTGATATAGACGAATGAAATACTCATCACTTTAATTAAATGAAAAAGATTTACAAGTTCATACAGTAACTTGAAAGATTATGGTACAGACAGACAGACAGACAATGAGTAGAAGTGTATTAATTACTTCTTTCCAGCTCTGTTGCCTGACAGAAGCTTTGTTTTGGCCTTTTATCGATTTGACATCATAGATATTATTTTGCCATTTCGAAAACTTGTCATTCCATTCAAAACTATCACCGACATTAAAAGAGGTTAACATCTTAGCACCATCCCTCCTATGCTATTTTGAACATATAAAGTAAATGTACAAATCTAAGTTCAAAACATTAAAGAGGGCGCTACTGAAATGAATTTTGCTGGCTCCGCTAGAAGCATCACTGATGAGAATTTAATATTCGAAACACGTGTCTGGTGCAGGAAAAATTGGTTTGGAATTTTCTTCATGAAGGTATAGAGTTGCAGCACTTCTGTATTACTGGAACTATATTGCATTTCGGATATACAAGATTAAGAAATATGAAATTAGGAAAACACAGAATTTCTTAATTTTGTATGCACAGAAAAATTGAATTTAGAATGCACAGAATTTCTGACCTTACGGAGTGTGTGACACACAAAGCAAACATTTCAGTAAGTTGTGTGAGCTCTGTTGTCTTGTAGTATTCCTCGTAGTTATTCACCCTCTCATCCTCAGCATGTGTTCTCAAGATCTGACAGTCCTGGCTTTTCTTCACTGTAAATTACATATGTAACATGGTACATGTATTAAGTATGCAGGTTTACAAATAAAAGCTTATGGAAATTTTTCTTGACAATGGCAAGTTTTCATATATTCTGTTACCCTTTAATGCACGTACAGTGAGAATAAATGAATTCTATTTCTTCTGCTTTTTTTTTCTAAATTACTAATTAAAGCTCCAGATGGGTAATATGGCCTGATATAATGAACTATGTCTGGAATTTATATTTCACTTGTAAAATGTGATTAGTATTACAGAGCAAAATAAACATAGATAACTTTAAGAATGAAAGGCCAAACACTCATGAATATAATACAAGGAAAAAGACAATTCTGACACATACATGTACATGTGCATAACTATAATGTATACCTTGATCATACGGCATCGGCAGTGATCTATATACAGGCTCCTCCCACCACTGACAGTAGCTGTTAAAATAATAAACGTACAGGTATCAACATGGATTAACACAAACATGCAGGTATCAATGTGGATTAACACAAATTGATTTTCTCAGAGA
Source organism: Pinctada fucata (assembly GCA_028142955.1). Taxonomy (NCBI): domain Eukaryota; kingdom Metazoa; phylum Mollusca; class Bivalvia; order Pterioida; family Pteriidae; genus Pinctada; species Pinctada fucata. The sequence continues at coordinate 15,221,554 of AP027104.1, forward strand.
AAAACTTGCTTTTCAAAAATAAAATCAGACTGAATATAGTTTTAATTTCCTCAATTTCAAATAAATAAATTTAATTTAAAATTTAAACTTTATTTATTTCACAACGTTTAACAAACAAGTTACACAACTTATATTAATGTCTCACGTTGGCTCAGATGTTGGCGTGAGGGGGTCCCAGGAGCAGGAGGAAACCGGAGTACCCGGAGAAAAACCCCCTACAGAGGCCTGGGTGGGGAACCACCTACCCTCCCACATAAGACCCTTCGCCGAATCTAGGATTCGATCCCGGGACCTTAGAGGTGAGAAACGAGCGTGCTACCACTGATAGCGCGCTAAAATAAATAAAATGTTAATCAATATGTCATTTTCTCAGTTACAAATCTTGCTCGAGAAAATTAATATACATTTACATGTGTGAAAACATATGAATTATAATAACCTTTTACAGAGGTATCCCAAAATGCCAATTATGTCTTTATTATGCAGATAATAATCTGTCGGTAATTCCCAGATGTTAAGCTTGCCCTCTACAGGAACGTATAAACCTAAAAATATGTTAGTGGCCTGCTGCTTCTCCAAGTCTGAAATGTATGTAATTATCCTGAGCATAGCAATTTATTTCTCAATTCTTTGTGCAATCATTTGCATTGCCCACTACATGTATAATTATTTCAAGTGGTAAAGAAGGCTACTGTAATCTTGAAAACATCACTGCAATTGCATCCAGGGTGCAAATGATTTCATTGAACATTACATCATAAAATCAGTAAAAGTCCACCAAATACACTATCTGGTGCATGGTAAAGTAAGGTTAATTTTTTTCAATGAAACAAGGATTCTAAAAATAGTATGTAAATTTACATTTACTGAAATTTTCAAATGCACTCTCTGGCAGAAGAGTGATAAAAACTGAGATTACCATACCTGAGAACGTATTACTATAGTATCGTGATAGTGTATGTACGATGTCTTTGGAATGAGATGTCCATGGCGACCTCTTTCTGTATCCTTCTATACGATGTACGAGATGTGAACCTCCGTACTGAAGTGCTATAGTATCACCCTGGGCTTCATATAACTGCTCTAACATCCTGATAGTAAAATATCACTTTAGACTGATTTTATACATCACCAGAAGTCTCTGATGAGACTGAAGCTCTCCTGGTTGATTTGTACATATACACTCAAGAGAATGAATGCTGGACTTCACCTTGCCTAATACCACTTTTTTCATCGACCCAATATATTTCTGTATCCCCCCTGTAAAACACTCTATAACGAATTTATCCCGCTGAATCGGTTTTGGTTTGTGTATGTTACGTCAACATATTCTAAAGCATTTTGGTGACGTCAAAAGCATAAAGCATCTTAGTAGAAGCAGGATATCAAAATAATATTCTGTTAGTAAAATAATACAAAATAACATTTGGTTCTTCTCGACCAATCAGATTGCAAGAAATTTGCCAGAGGCGGGATAAATGTGTATCAAGTTTTTTTTTATTAGAACCAACAACCACATGCTAATGCATATCCATCAATTCCTAATTAATTTTTTTCATCAAAATTCAGAGCAAAATTATTTTTTTTGAAAAAAAAAACGGAGTCCCCCCCCCCAAGAATATCAAATGGACCATGCCTTAGATTTCTCTAGAATGTGAGAGAATTACTAAAAATGTGTATATACAACATGTATAACATACCATATGTATCAAAAGTAAAATAACAGATGTTTTTATTTTTCAAAAAATGTGGGTCAAAGGTTAAAAATTTGGCTCCAAAAGATGAGCCTTCTCAAGGTTCATAGACATGCAATATATGACAGCTCTATTATCTTATACCCTTTCATCAGAATTTAGTTGAATGGAATGATATACTGACAGTCGGATGGATAGACAAACAGATGAACAGACAGACCTACCACTATATGCCCTTTGATAAAATTAAGACTAAAGGCATAAATAACCTCTCATTTGAGCTGAAATAGTATTGCATAGGATACTCTATAGAGATATTTCCTTCTTTCTTATACTGATCAGTGTAAATACTTAGATCAAGTAATCAAGCAGTTTCAGATTGAAATTAAATATAATAGGACATGTGGCCTACCGATGGAAATTTTAAAAGTATCGGCCATTTTGTTCTAAAACCTAAAAAGGTTTTAGGCTATTTATTTAGTAAATGTAAAACAATGTAAATAGAATATTGAACGAAGAACATGAACTTTTAGGGCGAATGTGGTATTAATGTAGACAGAAGCTAATTATTAAAATATAATACAAAATATTTTTACATACCAGTATGAAATATTTAATCATTTCTACCATATATCCCAGTTCAGAAAAATATTTCAAAATCTGCATGAGGTTGAAATGATATTTTTGATTGGTCAAATTTTAAAAGGACAAAATGACTCGAGGTCCAATTGACAAAAAGGCCTGAAACATTAGTTTATTACCATTAATTTATGGCAGGAACAGGTATCGTACCCAGATAGCTCAGTTGGTAAGAGCGTCTGCCCAGATAGCAAAAAGTCTTGGGTTCAATTCACGGTTCGGTCACATCTTTTCCTCTCCTGTTACAGAATTGGCACCAAACTAAATGACTCAAGGTGAAGTGGAGTTTTGTGTGAGGTTTCCAGTGCATGGAAACCTGAAAAATTGGTAGAGAGGAGTGTGGCAGGAACGGGCATCGTGCCCAGATAGCTCAGTTGGTAAGAGCGTCTGCCTTGATAGCAGAAGATCTCGGGTTCGATTCCCGGTACAGTCACAATTCTCTCCCTCTCCTGTTACAAATTCAACTTCTATAACTTACACAAGCACCTTTCATTTGGCAATGTGAAGGATGCATTATTGCTATTTTATTAGATAAAATGATCAATCTTTGTGATTCTGGTGTTTCCATTTATCAGAAAGCACAGCTCAAGTCCGTGATCACTTAGGACATTCTACTCTTGCAACAAAAAGTCTCACTACTCTCTCTAAAAATCTTACACCTTAAACAATTAAAAAATAAGTAAGAAATACATGCATTTTGATTGTTTGTTATCTTTCTTGCACTGTATAAACATAATAGAAAAGATTTTGAAGTTGATTGATTGATCAGAGGAAATTCCGAAACTATCCCCTAGCGTTTCTATAGAATTGAAGATAAATCCTGGGTCAGGTCCCAAATAAAATATGAGAAAAACAAAATTTCAGACTCATCTATGATAATATTGTCAAATGGCAATAAAGGAAAATTTTGGTAGAAGTTTTCCTGGCTTGAAATATTTTTGTATGAGTCGGCTTTTACAAATGATTTTTTTTAGTAACATGTGTCACTTGCTTTAATGTAAACATTATGAAAAATTTTATCAAACCACACAGTTTTACATCCCATTGGGGGTGGTACTCCAAGCAGTGGAGGAATTTATAAGAAAGAAAGATGTAAGAGTTACCTCCCCCCTCTCTCTCCCCCCCCCCCCCCCCAAAAAAAAAGCTTACACAAGCACAATATTCCTTTCATTTGGCAATGTGAAGGATGCATTATTGCTATTTTATTTGATAAAATGATCAATCTTTGTGATTCTGGTGTTCCCATTTAACAGAAAGCACAGCTCAAGTCTGTGATCATTAGGACATTCTAGTTACCTCCCCCCTCTACCCCCCCCCCCCCCCCCAAAAAAAAAAAGCTTACACAAGCACAATATTCCTTTCATTTGGCAATGTGAAGGATGCATTATTGCTATTTTATTTGATTAAATGATCAATCTTTGTGATTCTGGTGTTCCCATTTAACAGAAAGCACAGCTCAAGTCTGTGATCACTTAGGACATTCTAGTTACCTCCCCCCTCTCCCCCCCCCCCTCAAAAAAAAACTTACACAAGCACAATTTTCCTTTCATTTGGCAATGTGAAGGATGCATTATTGCTATTTTATTTGATAAAATTATCAATCTTTGTGATTCTGGTGTTCCCATTTAACAGAAAGCACAGCTCAAGTCGGGGATCACTTCGGACATTCTACTCTTGCAACAAAAATTCTCACTACTCTCCCCAAAAATCTTACACCTTAAACATGTTAAACAAATAAAAAAATAAGTGAGAAATACATGCATTTTGACTATTTGATATCTTTCTTGCACTGTATAAACACTATAGAAAAGATTTTCATGTTGATTGATTGATCAGAGGAAATTCCGAAACTATCCCCTAGCGTTTCTATAGAATTGAAAATAAAATCCTGGGTCAGGTCCCAAATAAAATATGAGAAAAACTAAATTACAGACTCATCTATGATAATATTGTAAAATTGCAATATCTTTGTTTATTTATAGTTTCTGTCATTTATGTACTCTAAATGCATGTAGATAGGGTAAGAGAAAATAGCCATGTACCCATTTTCCAGAATCCTAGGGAACAGGGACTGAAGTAAAATACTGTAATGACATCTAAACTGCAAACCGATAATATTTTGGAATAAATCAATTAACTATTATCCATAAATTCTGGGAAATTAGCTATCAAGAGATCACATGTAGAGAGAAAACAACCACACCCATTTTCTAAGACCCTTGGGGTCAGAGACTCAAACAAGATATGAGGTGGACAACGAGATTACAGACCCATCATATTGCATAAAGAATTTAGTCTCCCTTATTTATAGTGTCAGCGCTGTAAGCATAAGATTATATGGAATAATATAAAAGAAAATGGCCACACCCTTTTCTAAGACCCTGGGGGTCATTGGCTCAAACAAAATATCAGGTGCACAACTAGACTACAGACCCATCATATTGCAAAAAGAATTATGTCTCTATCATTCATAGTAATAGAAGAGCTATCCGGACAAAATTACATAGAATTTAATGACCACGCCCATTTTCTAAGACCCTGGGAGTCAGGGACTGAAACTGAATGTCAGGTGCATAACTAGACCATGGACCAAGTAAAATACAAAAAGAATTAAGTTTCTATCTCTAACAGTTTCAGAGGAGTTGTCCGGACAAGAATTGTTTACGGACAGACGGACAGACAGACAGACGGACAGACGGACAGACGGACAGACGGACAGACGGACGGACGCCGGACGAAGGGTGATCGCATAAGCTCGACTGGTCTGAGACCAGTAGAGCTAAAAATATTACGTTGATTATATCCTTTATAAATGTATATCAAATTTCAACAGCAATTCTCTGTAAGAACCAAAGATTTTCAAAACATCTTGGCACGGCATGTCATGGATTTTTGGTATGGAAGTTCAATGTGAAGTACTAGTATGTAAATCAACCCCAGTTTTTTCAAAAAGGTTGTCGTTGCCATGGTAACTGTGTCTGAAGTTTCAAAAATCGGGAAAATCTATAGGACAAGGCATATTTGTAGGCTTTGTTACCATGGAAACAGGTACATTTTAAATCTTAAATTGCTTTGATTATTTTCTTTTAATCCTTATTATTATGCATATTTGTAAAGTTTTTCACATTCATCTCGGATGCCTTATGTATACAAGATGAAAAATTGGGCAAAAACAGGGTATCAAAAGGCTTTGTTTTGGGCACTCAAAGACCCTTTTTTGCATGTTTTTACTGTTTTACGAGGTTGAAAATTTCATAAAAGCACCAATTTTTGAAGTCCAAATTCTAGTTATCCAATTTGTATCATCTTTGAACTCTATATGAATATAAAAAAATTGATTGGGCTAATTTGTCCTTTTATATGCAAAGCAGCATCAAATTTAGTTGCTATGGCAACAATCGGCTGAAAGGTTTCAATACGATGAATTTAAACACAACCTCTATCAAACTATCTACGCATGATATTGGAACAGAAGTTCATGTATACATCTATCAGAGGTGTTTTGATATCAAAATGACCTTGAAAATATTTCAAGGTCACCCACTGAATTTTCAAGGTCATTAAACTTTAAGTGACCAGATTTGACGAAAAATCCTGATTTTTCATAAAATGAAGGTGTCAATATTTTAAAAACCTTGAAATATTGAACTTAACAGTTATTTGCCATAAAATGATAAATGTATCACTTATTTCTTAGAACTATTGATTACGTTTCTTCACATCTTCAAATATCTAAATTCTTGGTGAGTATTTTGATATAAAAGGGACGAAATCTGTATTTTTCTTGTTTTTTGGCGGAAAAATATTTTCCTATTGAATAGCGACAATTCAATAAATTCTAAGACTTGTCTTTCTTATATTCATGTTTTCATAATATATATGACCTATGAAAATATTTAAATAAAAAAATCACTAAAATCGGTAACAAAAAAATTTAAAAATCAATATTTTATGCAAAATTTGAGTCTCAAAGTATAAATGACCTTGAACATCAAGCCAATGACCTTGAACATTTTAATTCTTCTTAGGTAAAAGATATAGGTCAAATCTATACATGCATACATTTTGACAATCTTATGTTGCTCTAAAGGGGAAAAAAATCAATTTCAAAGATAATATGAAACAAGCAAAAAGGTCTAATGTTGCCATGGCAACGGTCTTTGACGACAGAATTATGGTAAAACTCTTAAATACCCACTCCAATTTTTCGTTCATTTTATTTGTCAATAAACATACATTTCCATTGATGAAAATCACTATTCTTCTATTGGTGCCTTTTGTGATATTTAAGATTGAAAATGGTCAAAAACACACTAAATTGGCCCTTATTTTCACCTCTATTTTTCGCTTCATTTTGACTTATTTTGACTTAATACAATAAGGTTCCTGTAATAAATATCACATATCTAAGAGTACTAAGTAAGAATGGAAGTAAGGAAGAATAGATTATATAAAGATGAACAAGCTGTTACAGCGGTATCCATGGCAACGAAGTCTCCGGAGCTGGCTTATTTCATGGTCCCAAAAGTGCTATAAATAGAATGACCTCGTTACCATGGCAACCAGAGGTCACATTGGCTGAAAAGTGTTATTTTCATGGTCAGTACTTTTAAATATATACCCATTATACCGAAAATCATCAAAATCCATGACATGCCGTGCCGAACGATTTTGGTCCTTACAGAGAATGGCTATTAATATTTCAGTTGAAATCATTTTTGATAGAACATTATTAGTATTGAAATGAGAATACTAATCTGACTTGAAATTAAAGATAATATTTTTATTAACAAGATGTCCAAGTGGGCATTTACTGCTCATCTACCTAGAAGTTCTAGGGTAAGATCAGTAAAATCTTCTTCAAAGGTTCAGATTTATTGCTCTTCTGTCCAATGAAGAACACTAGGATTTTGAGGAGAAAGATGCCTACATTTATGTTTCAAAATGAGATCTTTTTAACCAAAAAAACTTCATAGCAAATACAAACCGCAGACAATCTGTATCAAATGCCAAGTCTGGACTGTCAACTACACCCAGAATGTACAACTGAAATAAAAGAAAAAAAATATGAAAGTAAATATCACTTAAAAATCTCAATATCTTACAAGATGAGATCATGTACGAAAAAGTACATTTTTTTTTTTATAATTTGGAATCAACAGATTTTAGTCATTGATAAACAATTCTAGGGTGAAATCATTCTACATTAACAAGACGTAGCAATTCTAAATCCTGTTTATTACTCATCTACAATTCTTCCCATAATTACCTGATATCCTAATGCACATTTCCCAATGGCAAACTGTGCAGTATTAGTTCTGTCGAGACAATCAACACAGTTTGTTCTCACCACACCAGTCTGATAGGAGCCTCTAGGTGTCTTCATTCCTTGTATACCTCTGTATCTGAAAATAGCAAAGCAGCTTTTCATAGTGAAATCAGTATGATTACAATTCTCATTAATTACACATACTAAAACAATATTACTACATGTACCTGATTCAATATTCTAAACTCCAAAGCATGAGGATTTTAATTTCAACATCCAGACAAAACTACATGGGTGTCAAAATTACTATTTTTCAGCTTCATCTTGTAGGTTTATTATAACATTGTCTTTTTTCAATGAAAAGGATCAACACAAAAGACAGAAAATTGATACATATATTAGTTACGAGTCTTTTAACATCCTTACATCCTGGATTTAAAACTTACTCCTTGGCTGACCAAAAATCCTCTCTGACATTTTTTGGCATATTGACATATAATCCTGACTGCCTCACACAGAAATCTGCAATCTGAGCTAACCTCACCAACACATTCTTGTTCTTACTGAAAGGGAAATTGCAATATCATCAAGTATAATCATCCAACATAATGCAGTAAATCAGTGTTGGTAATATACTTGTAAACACTGTGGATTTTGCTAATAACACCAGTCAGAAAAAAAACAAAAACTAAAAGTTTACTCATTTCATTGCAGTGAAATTTAATCTTTATAAGTGCTATGATTTCAATTCTGCAGATAGAAGGCTGTTGCCAATAACATTTTTCATTACACATAAAAAGAAATATGTATACATGTAGCTTATTTTCAGAAAGTTACTTAGTGTAACATGATCAACATATGAAATGAATTTACACATTTGCTTATTTATTTTGCTACCCACCTTTTGCTGACTTGAGCCATATCAAACCCTATGTACTTGATTCTGTGTTCAAAGGGAAGGAACTGATTTAAATAATTAATAGTCTCCTGGAATTCACCTGTCAATATACTCTCATGGCGTCTCTTCTCCCTTTTCTGTAATGTAGTAGTGGAATAAGAGATGGATTATTTCTAACACATTTTTAAAACAAGAATCTAAGAAGAATACAAAGTATTTTCAAACCAGATTTTCTTGGAGTACATGTATCTTATGATTTTACATGTACGGCTTAAACGGACAAACTCAAATTAATGGGAGCTTGTTATTTGATAATCACATAGCTCGGAATAAGTTAGAAAATACACACAATCAATGTTTTTACTCAGTGAATTCTAGTTTATTCACAAATAACTCATTTTGCACCTATTTTTCCCTCCAATAGAGGTTCCAGGCTGGTTTCCATGGAAATCAATTGATTTGAAAGATTCTAATTTTCAATTCTATTTAAGAAATTTGATATAAATGAAATATATGTATGATTGTTTGAAATACAGGAACATGCGTTTCCGAAGAATTTTGGTCCTTACAGAGAATGACTTTTAAATATCATATAATTCATCTGACAGTAGCTGTAGACTTAGTTTCATCAAAGTTATTTTTACTACAAAAAGGAATAGCACCACAGCAATATTTCAACATCAACCACATGTATTATTGGAAGCAAACCAAACTTGATACAAAAATACCAAATGCTAGTGGTTCTTACCTTAACTAGATTCAGTATGATAATAGGAGAGCCGTAACGTTTTAGAAGTCTATTAAAATGTAACCCTGCTGCACCAGCATATGGATCTCTCTGGTCCACTACAAATAATCATGAACATTTTATGCAAAGATGTAACGCTAAGCGTAATCAAGGATCAATGTAATGTAAGGCAAAAAAAAAAAAATAAAATACCAGAGTTTACTGTCACCCAACCAACCCTATTTTTTTGCCCTGCCCTTAATAGTTTTTATTAACATTATAGTCAGAAATCAAATCACAAGACAGCTATAGCTATTCCTTCCACGTGAGCTGTAATCAGTTACATAACACTTATTTCCTTCACTTCAGTCAGACAGCAAAGGTAGATTTAATCCGTTTCACATAAGTGACCATCTGTCGGCAGTTTACAAGTGACCAAACAATAGGAATAAACTGATTACCTGGTCATATTCCCATCATATAACTGGGAATAAAAAGTTTACAGCAGTTTTTATGTTTATTTTTCTTTACAAGAGGATGCCTTAAGATAAAAGAAAATTAAAAAAAAAAAAAATTCCGGACCAACAGACCCTATTTTTTTTCAGAATGTGACAGTAATCTCAGCAATTTTTTTTTTATTTTTTTTGCCCAATACAAAGTAATCAACAAACATATAATTCGATCTTTACCATGTACAGAGTAACTTCTCCTTTGGGACGCTATCATTGTGACGTCATCAAATTCTATGCAAACCAGCATAAAATCAAGGTGCTTCAAACAGTATGTTTCTATAGAAATTTCATGAGGTCATAATGTCTTTGAGAAAGATACCGTCCAAAACAGGAAGTAACTCTGTACATCGAAAAGAACAGATTGCTACAATTTAAGTTTTAAGAGGAAATACGGATGTTTTAGCACACTCTTTGAGTGTTCTCCATTGTTTTGTCGTCATCAATTTACCTGGGCAGAAAAATTGCCCAAGTTTTGAACAATGGTTTAGATAGGTGAATAAATGCAAATCAGGACAGACACCCTGTAGTTCCGATCTTGCGTATTGCATGCAATAATTTTGTCAATATGCATTATCATGTTGTCAGGTAGATCATAGAGTCTTGTACATATGTACTTTTACTTTTTCAGAAGGTATTTGACATGTTAATCAATACATAATCTAAATTAATTTTTCAAAATTAAAAAGGACACTGTACAATCTTACATGTGATAGGTGGTTTTGGCACCATTTTAGCGATATCCTGTGACCAGTACAGTGGAACAGATCCTCTCATCTGTACAAAGGACGTAACCCGCGTCCTGTCCAGAAACGTGATAGAGCCGTCAATTACAATCTGTTCTGTTTCTACTTCATTAGCTACATATCCCTAAAATAATGGAAAAGGGATCAAATGTATTGTTTACTTCTGAAATACTGTCCTATGCACAGTCATGATATTATCACCAAAATATTACATTTTTCCTAAGATGCAAAAATCCTAGAAAAATTCAAGAATACATGGAAAATTTACTAGAAGTATTAGGGGATACATGTGCCTCTCTGTAAAGAAATGTACACTTATATATGTTTACATTTACTATTTGAATCATTTTCTATGAAATCAAAGAGAAAAGAATAACACAACCAATTTTGAAAAATCAATTGCTTTTTTTAAATGTCACTTACATAACTTGACATTAAAAACTTTCAACAAAGTATTCTTACTTCACAACTTGATCCTCTTTTCAGAAATCTGGTACCGGCAAACTTGTTGGACCTCCTGGCTACAAGGGTAAGGTACAAGGGCTTTCCATACACGCAAATGTCTGAATCAGATAAGGAGTTCATCTGGTATTGAAAGCAAACATAAGTAACTTGCTGTTTTAATTTGACCATGAAATGACTTTGACATTCCCTGAGAGTTTTAAACTTCACTTCCGATAATCTAAAGTTATATAGTAATAGTAATCACAAAGTAATAGCGGTGACTATCAAATTAGGAAGAGAAAATGACAAACAAACACCAAGCATATATTGGGTTGCTTCTCTGAAATCATTAAAATTATCGACATCTGTACATACATGAAGATAAAAGACCGAGAGGAAACTAAGAGTCCCCTTCGGCGCGGCTGGTAGGGGACTAATAACAACAATTCATCTGCACAAAGGATACTTTGTTGGTCCACAAATCCATGTATAATATGTAGAATCCAGTCCCTGTGTATTAGATGTTCACATTTCTTCAGGAGGTGTGCATTCCATACATACTTCTCTGCAGGGGAATTCTTCACTCCAGATGTGTAGTCTGTGAAAATAAGTAAATTTATGAGGAAATGACACTGAAAAATGTGGGAATAAGTACACATATAATCTCAATATCAATCGCTCAGCTTATAATTCAAGTTTTTGTTCTTAGGAAGATATCTGCAGAAAATTCTCATCATAAATACATGTACAAACGGCTTGCAGGATAAAGAATAACAATTGTCTAGTACTGTAAAGTACCTATAAAGTGTCTTAAACATACTAGTTTAAACCGTTTTATTATACCTTGATCCTGTTCTTGTCCTATGTTCTCCTTTTTCTCAGACAAATTATCTACTAGGGGTACACTTGGCATCATATTGTACTGTAAAGTGTGGGTCAAATCATAGCTGTAACTATAATCAAAGGAAAACTCTACAGAGGGAAAACCATTGGGTCTTTGTAATGTACAGAGTTACTTCCCATTTCGGACAGAATCTTAAGTAAACCGATTATGACGTCATCAAATTCTATGGAAATCAGATTTGATTACATGTACAACCAACCAACTTTTCTATAGGAATTTCATTACGTCAAAATGCCTCTACGTCAGATACCATCCCAAGTGGGAAGTAACTCTGTTTATCAAAATGACCGAATACACAAAGACAAACATTTTTTTAGAGATTTTCTCTGAATTTAGTTTGTTCATATGTACATGCACTTCTGAAATACATGTATGTATTTCATCCTAATTTATCTCTTGCAGCATGAAAGAATTTTGAAGCATTACTTTAATATTTGACATTTACCTGAAGTAGAAGTTACTGGAGAGGTCTACACTCTGAAACATCTTCACATATCTATAATTAATATAAAAAAAATATATTTAGGTACATGTTAATCAGATAAAGTGCACACAAATCAACAGAAAATATATTCCACAGTCAAGAAAAAAATTTCCCTGTTTTATCTTTGTTTTTTTTTTTTTTTTTTTCGTTTTTATTAATGATGCATTCTTAAAAAGCCTTTTAGTTTTTCCCTTGTTTGATTAATAATACATGTATTCATAAAGAATGACTATTCTACCTGCTTTCTTCTGGATGACTATATCGTACACTATCATTAGGAATGTACAGCATGCTTGTCTCCTCTATCTTATATATGACATGGGGACCAATCAATGCAACTTTCCTACGCTTAGTTATCATGACCATGTAGTATCCCTCCAGAAACCGTACAAAACCTACACATAAAGGAAGAAATTATAGAAGCAGTTAAAACTATCTGTTATGAATAAATCAGTCAGTAGGTGCATTGCTTTGGAAAAGAGATTTTTTTTATCTACAGTTGAATCCTAACTCTTGGTCTGTAACAGTCCATAGATACAAATATCAGTGGTTAAAGATGATAATAAATATATACATGTATGTATATGTTATATCATTGAAAAAATTACAGAGGAAAGGAAAGAATTATAATTGTAGGAAAGTTTGTTTCACCAATTCATAAATAAGCAGAACAAGATGCACCTGTAAATTTGTGTCAACTAGTCAAAGTCAATTAAATCTATAAAGAGATCTGATACTTTCATCTAAATTATCAAGGTAATTTCTTAGCATTGAAGTCTTTAATGCTCTGCAGAGAATAAGTCTTACCTAACATTCCAAATGCAGAGACACTCTTTATTAGACTGGAATCTGTCTTTTTACTCTCTCTATTTGTGTTGCCAGATTTAATCATGGTCAATAGATGCCTGATTTGGGTCTTACTGTAATCTATCTAAATGTGAATTATTCAGTTTTGAAAGACATGGACTTATTCAAAACTTATTCTGGAAATAAATTCCATCAATGAAATATTATATATATATATATATATAAGCATTATTCAATTTATTTTAATTTTGTTGCACAAGTTCTGAGTGTAGTACACTGAAGAAATTATGCATAAAGCCTTAAAAGTCACAATAAGGAACTGAAACATTCATTGGTAAATGAAATGTTCATTATATCCAAACCTTATCATCGTGAATGGTCAGCTCTCTTGGCTCCGTACGGTCAATCTTCAGGACTCGGAATTTCGTCTCTGTTGAATTAGACCCAACAACATAGTACCTCTGAAATTCAAGAAGAAATGCTTTTTCATTGATCATTGATCATTTCACAAGTCTGAAAGATAATGTAAATTTACATCCATTTTTTATATTGAAAGAAGTTTCTATCACAACAGGCTGGGGAAAGGTACCGATCACGTTAATATACTAAGTGCTTGATCAAGCTAATGCACCTTGATAGGGCTAATCAATCTGATTTTTTTTTTTATTCAGAAAAGAAACATTTTTCCTCCAAATGATATTTTAGTGCAAAACTGCACCAGCCTTTAGATCAAGAAACAATATTTAAACAGCAACAATGCCTGAAAACTTTATAGATACAGAGAAATCTCACTCAGTACAATGTTATGTACATGTATATTCAAGAAAATGAAGGTATATTTTCTCAGTAACCATTCACTTTTCAGGTATGTTTCTTTTGTAAACATTACTTCTTTTTTACGTAACTAATGCAAATTTTTAGAGTTGGACTATTTTCTACTTTCTGTCTTGAATCTCCATTGACAGATTAGACAAATACGGATTCATGCAGAGGCTTTAATCTGCTTACTGTAGCAGAGTAAAACACCTGAAGGATTCAGACTAGCTAATCTGTCAATGGACAGGGGTCATCCTAGCCCAAAATTTTAGGGAGACTTCACTTCTCCCTCAGCTCAAAATAGGGAGAAGTGGTGGGGAAACAGGGAGAAGTGAAACAAAGTCGCAAAACTTAACGGACACATCTTTTTTTATGCACATTGTTGGTTAGTTTACATGTACAAAATGTACCTTAAGTGTGCATATTAAATTTATCTAATTACAACATTCATTATTAAATAAGTTTTACAGAAAATTAAATATTTATGTTTCTCAGACAATTTGGTCTCTACAAAAGTGACAATGTACAAATGTAGGTAGGGTATAACTGATCATATTAATTTGCTGTAAATTTTAAATCAAGGATACTCTTAAATCAGTGGTGGATTCAGGGGGGTGCGGAGGGGGCGCCCACCCCCTGGCACTGACCCAAAATTTTCCAAAAACAGGTATATTTTTGCCCATTTTCAGTCAAAATCGGCAAAATTCGCCCCTTGACCCCCCGGCAAAGGGGGTGCTGGATCCGCCACTGTAAATGTGTTAAACATTAACCCCCTTCCCCCCTATGTTCTCCTTATTAAAGTAGAATCGTGTGTATTAATTCCCATCATTTAAGGTTTGGTTCTTGGTAGAAAGTATTTTCTTGGTTATTATTACTGGGAAATAGTTGTTTTCTATTCAAATGGATTGTAAGTCAACACCACTCCGTTTCTCCGATTGTCGTTTTCGCCAAAACGGGTCCGTCGATTACGTCAATATTCCGACATATACTGACATAATACTGTAGCGTTCATCTGCGGAGGTCAAGTCTTGATGAAGCGGAATCTTAAATCGCTTATTTAGAGAGAGGAGACCGCGTAAGAAAAAGTAAACTTATAATTGTCCGTGACACGTGACGGCACGTGGTCAGTATAACTCTACATGTATAATCGATAATCGTCAAATGGTTCAAGTTTCTTAAGAATTTATTTAAAAGGCAGGAAAATAGTTGGCATTTAGGCATTTTATTGTACATCAGGATATACTCGAAGATAAACGTTGCCGTATAAAGATGTCTCGTGATGCCGTGACGAAAATACGGTACGCGCAAAGATTTGACTGAAGTGTGAACGTGTACCGTTGGTGCAACTTTTACAGGACGATTGAATTTCAATAAAATTAATGTTATGTATTTAATAAACGATCGAAAATGAAACACGGTGGATATTTTTTTCTAAAGTTCTAAAAAATACATGTACGTCCAATCAGCGATATCGAGAGGCAATGTCCGAGAAACAAACATGAGAAAATTGCCTAAGTTAACGGGATGTAGACTACTATATTATTTGACAATGATCAGAGTATTACTGGTCAATATTAAACACCTGGTTAGCAGACCCACTTCCCGTGAGCATTGTGCAAACAAAACAATAAGTAACCCGCTGAGAATTTCCTACCGCTTGCCGTATTTAGTTTTGAGATAATCTGCTAGCTGCAGGGTGTTAGGATAAAATTTAGGGCGACTCAAACTTCTCCCCCGGAAGAGATTAGGGCGAAGTTTTCACACAAAAAGCGACTATTTCGCCCGAGTCGCCCCCTAGGATGACCCCTGAATGGAGTCCAACTTTGGTAGACGATTAGGCTATGTTATGTGATCTTTTTGGGTGAATTATTTATGTTTTTAGGAAGTGTACCAATCAATCTTTATGGTCATACCCCATTTTACCCTTCAAATGCAAAGCTTGCAGATGCTACTTCTAGCTGAAAAATTTGTCTGAAGTCTTGTATTCTATTATGACCTGTAAAGGGGCATCATACAGGATATTGACGCTCTTTCTATATGTGCCTGTGTATCTAATATTAGCTTGATCAGTTACCTTTCCTAAGCCCATTACGATTTTTGCTTTAAAATGTTACCTACCGCCTTTGTCTCATACAAAATAACTCTCTGGATCAGAGAAATAATTGGTTGCTCCATTTTCATCTGGTTGTTTGGTTTTTTCCACCAGCCAGTCAGGCCAGCGACAAGCCTGGGGGCACCTGTCTGTCAGCCACTTGCTAGTTGTTCCAATCAACTTGAGCATCAATCAGCATGATCAGCAGAATATCGAATGATGTCAACTATGCAAAGTTGGTAACTGTATGTCTACCAAATTGCAGAACTACATAATCGGCTCAATGAGTAAAATTGTAATGCAAAATGCAAGAAAAAAAGATAATTTATTTTTGCAAACATCTCGTGATCATTTCTACTTTCACTTTTTTCAAAGCAACCGATCCCGATAAGTCAAGGTGCCTTTTTCCGATTAACGGGGAATTCGTAGTTGTTTGGGTTTTCGACCCCTAACATTCCATTTCTGAAAGTGCTGTCGTAATAGAAATTGCTAAATGTCCATCAGAATTCACAATTTTGAAACAAAATTTTCTGATATATACTGCAGTATTCATTTTATTTTTTTTTATTTTCAATATTTAACTTGATATTTACATAAAAGGCCTTTACCCATGTAGATCCAGCTGAAATATGTTCGTGGTCCAGGACCTATAATTTAAAAGCATTCAGTTCTTCAAAGCTTTTAAAATCCTTCTTATACCCCCATCCCCCCCCCCCCCCCCCACACCCCTTTGTGCGTGGTCCTTGACGGATGAAGTTCTAGATACACCCTAGGGTAAGACCAACATTTCTCCCACTCAGCAGTGTGCGAAATTAACGGTGGACCGATAGACAATGTTTATAGTTAAACTGGTCGGTCTTTAGAGATCAAAAACTCGGTAGACCGACTTGTCTATAGGAAATCTGACCCATTTCATGTAAATGTTTGCTCTTCGCACAGCAATAGCTTAGCAAGAGCAGGTAAGGCCATATAAAATTGATCGGTCGTTTCTCAGATGCGGCCGCCGATGAGAAGTTCTTATTTCAACTGCAGAAAAACCCCGCTGTGTGTCATTTTCAATCGTTACTTATAAAAGAAGTTAAATCATCCAAAAGGTACCCGATAAATATTCAAGTGTAATCACAGCACGTTCCATATTACGGTATCTTCTGTTCAATATTTTACACGTGAAGAACTCTAACCTCAAGCTGGTCTAAACGATTATTGAGTCCCATTGGCAAAATCACTGTGTTGAAAACAATTTTGTTATCCCGTCTAGTTTAAACATATTTTATTTCCGAAAACGAAATGGGATCGGGCAAAAGTTTTAACAACATTACAAACGCCCTCTCCCTACAAATGAATACAACAAGTATGTCATGAATGGCGGTATATACAATGATGATTATCTTTCAAAAAACACCAAACAAAATATGTAGGTATGTATATTTACAATGAAAAGGTGCAGACCAGAACAAACCAGAAAGTGAATGAATGAATAAATGAATGAATGAATAAGTTTGAAAGAGGAAATGGAGAGAGAGAGAGAGAGAGAGAGAGAGAGAGAGAGAGAGAGAGTTAAGTAGTGAATCTTTTAGTGTCCTGAATGTATATCTGTGCTGAATGTATGGTTTTCTCGTTTTCTCTATCGGTTTTCTCTAAATCACCAAATAGCAATTTTTGTAAAGTTATTGGAGCGAACTCTCTGAGTGATTGAAATAATTTTGTTCTTTGTTGAATGAAATTTTGACATTCAAAGAAATAGTGATAGGCGTCTTCATTAGTGTTTCCGCATTGACAGAAAGGGGAGTTAATCATATTCACGCGGAAGAGATCAGAGTTTAGACTGCTGCTGAGACATCGAATACGGGTATGTAATATGTTAAGCTTTCTTTCACCATATAGAAGGTAACTAGGTAATTTTGATGATTCTGAATGAGATTTAAGGATATTTTTAAATTCGGTATGGGATGGCGTTTGTCTAATGTCAGAGCTTAGAGTATTCCAATGAATAATTGTTGAGGGGAAAAAAAGAGCATCGCGTCAACTGTAGTCTGTGGTTAGGAAGATTAAGGTCGGTGTCGCTTCGTAGATTGTAAAGTCTGTTCCGTCTGTATGTCTCAAGTGTGTCTGTTAAGTAATCTGGTGCATTTTTATTATAAATTTTGTGAAATAATGTTAGTTTTCTGCGTTCCCTTCGTTCACTTAATTTTTCCCAACCAGTTTCGAAATAAAGAGAGTCCCTAGAGCTAAAAATTGGTAGTCCCGTGACTAATCTCGCTGCTTCTAACTGAATCTTTTCTAATTTCTCTTCATCCCCTTTATTACACCCTCCCCATACCTCACAACCGTATTCT
Organism: Pinctada fucata; assembly: GCA_028142955.1. Classification (NCBI taxonomy): domain Eukaryota; kingdom Metazoa; phylum Mollusca; class Bivalvia; order Pterioida; family Pteriidae; genus Pinctada; species Pinctada fucata. The sequence continues at coordinate 15,239,919 of AP027104.1, forward strand.
AAAATGGGCAAAATAAATGACAAGTAAATTGTATTTAGAGTTTTTCTGGAAAGAATATATTTAAATTTCTTAAGAGCATTTATCCTAGCAAGAGCTGATTTTGCAATATTTTCGATATGTGTAGACCATTTAGCATTGTCAGAAAAAGTGAGACCTAGATGTTTATGACTGTTAACAGGTTTTATAGAAGTATTATCGAATGTAATGGAGAAGTCGTCAGGGCAATTACCAATAAAAAGGAGTTCAGTTTTGGAGGGGTTAAATTTTACTTTCCACTTTACAGACCAGTCATGTATCGTAGTCAAGTCAAGTTCTAGTCTGTCCTTAATGTCTTGAATGTCATGCGATGAAGAAGAAATAGAAGTGTCGTATGCAAACAGTCTGGAGATACTAATTAAATTATCAGAAATGTCATTCACATAGAGTAGAAATAGAAGAGGGCCTAACACAGATCCCTGAGGGACTCCTGCATTAGTTTTCTGGAAAGGAGAGATAGAATCATTTATAAAGACGGATTGTTCCCTATCAGATAAATAGTTATGTAAAAAGTTAAGAAGAGGACCACGTATTCCATGTGACTGTAATTTTTTTAATAAACCCTTATGCCAAACTCTATCAAATGCTTTTGAAACATCACAGAAAATAAAACAGGTATTTCTTTTTTCCTCAGGAATGATATATTTCTAAAAGCTGATAAATTGTCGAATTATTTTGTAAGAAACCACTTTGGAATTTGTAAAAAAGGTTATTATCTACTAAATAATTGTAAATATATTTATGTAAGATTCTTTCGAGCAATTTTCCAACTGTGCTTAAAAGAGAAATTGGTCTATAATTAGATGGAATATTTGGTTCTCCTTTCTTAAAAATGGGCATGATACGCGCTTGTTTCCAGAGAGATGGGTAGGTACATTTATTAATAGAAAGTCGAAAAAGGATCAAGAGGGGTTTACTGATTGAAGAGACTGTATTCTTAAGCATATTATGACTGACATTGTCAATTCCGGAAGCTTTATGTAATTTAAGACATTTAATAACATCGATGACATCATTTTCAGTTATATCAATTGTTTCAAGAAAGTTTTCGGTACGGCTTACACAGTCAGGTACATCGTCATCGTCATCGTCCAAAGTTGAAATGTCAGCAAAATAATTATTCAATAGAGTCGCTTTGTCGATATCATTTATGGCAATATCTCCATTTTCCGGATTGAGAAGAGGAGGAATAGTAATACTTTTTGAATTTTTAGTTATTTTTCGCACTAATTTCCAAAAATCTTGATGGTTGTTTGAAGAATAGTCATTAATTAATCCATGGAGATCAGAATAATAGGCTTGTTTAATTGATTTTTTAAGATTATTTACGTGATTTCTCTGTTTTCTGTAGTGTTCATATATTATTTGAGAGTTTGTATTCAGGACCTTTTTACGTAATCTGTCTCTTTTTCTAATTTCTCTTCTTAAGGTATCCGTTGTACAATTGAGTCATTTTACATAGCGTTTTTATCGTCTCCATTGTAAAGTATGGTAAATTTTATTCCTGGTAAGGTACTATAAACTATATATTTTCTGAAAGGTAATGATGTCCTGAGTACAGATATAAGACTCTCAGGTCTTAAAAATCAAAGGGGAAAAACTCTTGTACAACTTTGTTATTTTGCATATGTTATATAGAGAAAATTGACTATTTAAATTCTTCAAAAGTTATTCCCCTTTGTTTTTCTGGCCCTATAATTATTATTTCTGAGCAGTGGGCATTATAACCTTTCAGAAAATATATGGTTTATGGTACCTTACCAGGCATGAAAAAATGCCCTATTGTACATCGGATACCTTAATTCGGAATTGAACCAGGGTTTGTCGTAAGGTCGTATAGTCACTGTCCGTCTAGGTATATTTTTGATAGCTAATTCCATATATTTAGATGTAAATTTCTCACAAGCTTCATTTACATTAGGAGTGTCTAAAAATTCATCCCAGTTAATCTCATTTAGATCATTATTTAATTTTACATAATCCCCATTTTTATAATCCCAAATTTCCCGTTTGAAAACTTTTTTGAATTGTGTTTTTGTTTCTAAAACTAATAAAACCGCGTTATGGTCAGAGACTGAGCGATCAACATCGACTACTTCCGCGTTGCTAACCGAACACTCCTTTACCAAGATGACGTCAAGCAGGGGTTGGCGCGTAGAGCCAAAACGTGTAGGGGAAGAAATAAGATTACGCAGTCCTACAGTGTCAATGATGTCTGTAAGTCTGTGATTAGTCTCTGTCAGTAGGTCAACATTAAGGTCGCCGGTTATAATTAAGTGTTCATTCTGTGAAGCAGCATTTTCAAGCGATATGTGGAAATTATCCCAAAAGAGATTTGTACTGTTCGGAGGACGATAAACACAGCAAAGTAGGAAAGAAAGAGAGGGAAACTTAATTTCAATCCATATAATTTCAGTGCTATCTATTTCGAGATGTGGTTGTCGACTAACCATCAACTTATCTGATACATAGATTAATAACCCCCCACCATATGCATTCCTATCCTTCCGTATTGGAGTGGAATAGAAACCATCAATAGTAAGATCGTGTGAACTAACATTTTCATCGAGATGGGTTTCGGTCACACATATTATGTCGTATTCTGATGCCAAATCACTAAGGTAAGAAATTTTATTCCGTAGACTACGTATATTTATATGGAGGATTGATAATAGAGAATTTTCAGTATCGGGACCAGGGTTAGGATGAACGTCCATACTCAGCATAATTAACATACATATATACAGGTAAGTAATAACATTGCCAGATTGGACCTGGATAAATAATAAGGCAAGTATGGTCGAACAATATTTTAACTGAAACAATAGCTCTTTATATAGGTCAAATAGTGAAATTTTGCTGAAAATGTCTTTAAGAGATAACTTGAAGGCCACAGTACGGAGACCAGGGTGTGTGCGGGCATGATGAAGACCCACTGCCGCCCTATATTGTTCTATGTCATTACCTATGTTACGGCGGTATCACTGAAGTACATGAATGAAAGACGGGTGGCAGTAGGTCGAGCGGAACGCATGAATGAAATACCAATGTAGTAACACGGTTCATTGACTGGAGTAGAACGGTGTAAATGAATGTACGATCTGAAGGTAAGATCTATGTACACGGACATGCATACGGAGTCAGGACAGAGAAAGAATAAGAAAGAGAGAAGAACAAAAGTGTTATAATGTACAAACATGAATTTGGTGAAAATTACCAAGAAAATAATGAGTGCTAAGTTCGAAGAATGGTTCAGTACAAAAAACGGTGAGTCAGTTTCAAATAACATTGAATGTGTATACAAATAAATACAGTACATGTAGGCATAGTTAATTAGGTAACAAATGAATTCCATGAACATCGCAGGATATGTATAGTAGATATGTCCCTTTTCAGATTTAAGATAAGTTTTATTGAAGAAATGGGTACCACGTGTGTTAAAACATTTATATATATTTATATATATATATATATTGAGTATAAGGTAAGTATACATGTGGTCTAGACAATTAAAAATAATGCAAGTATAACGATACTATTCAGTTTGTAAATGAGGTAAGTATTTTCTAGAAGATTCAATTCATAATTTAGGTAAGAATATTCTAGACAATGTGGTAAGTATATTTTAGACAACTCGATCAGTTCGTGAATCTAGATAATTCCGTTTACACATGTATATGAGGTAAGTATATAGTCTAGAAAGTCAGATTCGTAAATAACATATTTCAACCAGATGATTCAATTCATAAAAAAAAATGATATACATGTACATACATTATATCATGTATGTATCCAGAGTTCATGTAAGAAACTTAAGATTTTAACTCTACATAAAAATAGACGAAGTAGGAATTAGCAATTGTTCAAATTTAACCATTGGGCGGTGCATAATAATGTAGGTCGTCGATACTATGGATAAGCAACTTTGAACCACGTTCGCTCGTCTTCATGAAAATGCGGCCGTCGTTCGTCCAATAGGAGATTACTTTGCCGGCGCGTTTAGCTTTATTAGCTTCCTCGATAATTCTTTGCCTGTAGCGCGTGAGATCTTTTGTTATGAAGATCCGGCTACTATCTCCCTTCAGTAGTAGATACGGTTTTTGATCTTCCAGTTACGGAAGCGGCATATTACCTGAGATTTATCATGCCGGTTGGGTCGTCCCACAGGATGCGATCTGCATATGTCATCCGCGCTGATCTCCACGCCGAGCTTCTCCTTGCAGATTTTGACGACATCGGCGTCAGTATTGTCGGAGTCTGTAACCGCAACGTTGTGAAAACGAAGAGAGTTGCGTCGGCCGTATTGCTCCAACTCCTCTAATTGACAGTCGAATTCCTCAAGTTTCGACTCGGCCGCCTTCAGCTTCGAACGCAGATCATCGTTTTCCTCCGAGAGGGCTGCTAGTCCTTGCTCATTTTTGTCAATGCGAGCTGATTGCGCTTCGATCTTGTCCTCCAGGGATTTCAACGTTTCACGAATAGCCCTTGATACCGACTGACAAGGATTGCGTGAGGACTGGCGTGAGGACGGAAGCAATAACATTCGTAAAAACTGGATTATTAAGTAAACTGATGATCACATAAGTAAGATCAATGTTAGTCCCTGAGTCGGTCTGTACGTTTATCTGTGGGAGTTGATGTGATGGGGCGGTCATGGTTGATGTATCAGAGTCGGATGCACTGGGTGTGGTCTCCGGGGCAGGGGTATCTTCAGGTAGAGGTGGTGATGACATTATGCCTGATAATATACGTCGACGAGTGACACGACTGATCAAAGGGGGAGTTACGACTTCTTCTTGTTTACGTTTTGACGACATGTAAGAGACATGTAAAGTCAATCATCTGTGACGTACTCACTCTGTTATTTATATGTATACACAGATAGTCTTAGACATTAAACTCATAGAAAATCAGCAATTTTACATATCTTTCATCTGCAATACATTGGCAGTTGTCACATACAGTGAAATTCAATATCACATAGAGATTTCACATCAATACTTAGCACTTTTTATCTCTGGTCAAAATTTCATGTTGACCGCCATCATGACCGGAAGTCGACGTTCAAGTCGATGTTCATTTCTATACCAAATCCAGATAAAAATTTTATACATGAACTAGAAAAAAATTTCTTTAACTTTATTTGGAATAATAAAAACGATAAAATATCAAGGAATCTACTCTGTAATAAATATGAAGATGGGGGTCTAAAAATGGTAAATGTACCAGCTTTTATCAAATCTTCAAAATTAAGCTGGATGAGAAGACTTATTTTAAATGACTCAATATTATCAGATCTATATCAGAGTAATACCCAATCAGAAATTGAAAGTCTCTACAAAACAGGCCCTGAATATATTAAAAAAAAACTTATAAATCGTACAAAAAATCAATTTTGGAAAGATGTTCTATATAGTTGGTATGAGTTCAGAAGCATTGCTCAGGAAAAAAACAGATAACATGAATTTTATCTACCAAGAATTATGGCACAATACTAATATCAAAATTGATAATAAAACTATATATTACAAAAATTGGATAAGTTATGGGATAATTTATATCTATGATTTACTCAATGAGTATGGATTGTTAATGTCCTATGCAGATTTCTGTAGAAAATTTAACTTCCATCCACCAATAACAATATTCTACGGGATTAGACAGTGCATATTAAACAAATGGCCACATGTTAGGTATGAAAATTTTTATGTTACACTACCTCATATACCAGAATATTTACAGATACTTATTAAAAATAAGAAAAATAAAATCTCTATATATGATCTTTTTGTAAGCAAAATAAAAGTAAATAATCTTTATTTAACCAAATGGTGCAATGAATTAAACATAAATGAGGAAGAAATAAATAAAAAAAAACTATAAATTTTATGCCTTTTGCAGTTACCATAGATACAAAATTGCGCTGGTTCCAATACAGATTACTACACCGTATTTTGCCTACCAATACATTATTATATAAAATGAAATTATCAGATACAATAACCTGTACCTTTTGTAATAGAGAAGATGAGAGTCTCCTCCATTTATTCTTTTCATGTCACATAATAGATACTTTTTGGAAACAATTATCTGCATGGCTTAACACTAATTGTCAAATATGTATTAATCTTAATAAGGAAACTATAATAATAGGAAAAAACTTGCAAAAACATGCAACTCGTCTATAAATCTTACTTTACTCCTAGCAAAACAATTCATTTTTTCTCAAAAACTTCAGAAAAGGAGACCTGAAATAGCTAATTTCATTATTAAACTCAAATATTACTATAAGCTGGAAAAATATATTTACACTAGAAACAATAAAAGTGATCTTTTCAAAGATAGATGGGCAACCATGATGACAGCTCTTGAACTTCCTTAAAACCTTCTCCGATTTTAAACATACATGTCAACATAACCTTCTCATTATAGTACCTAACTCCATTTTTTCTTTCTAATACATATATTTGATAGATTCTATGTCAATGTATTGAATAATTGATTTCTATTATATATTTTGTTGCATATATACTACATTGCATATTCATACTGTGTGTGTGAAAGTGTGAGTGAAATGTGCCTTTGTCTTTGTGTATGTACTATATTGTAAAAAACCTATAAAAAAAATTTTACACGTGAATGTATACTAATATTTTTACATGGCCTAAATCCAGCCTATTTATACTACCAATGATATTTAAGCACCTGTAAAACGTTGATGTGTTGTAGTACTTCCGTTTTTTATCGTCCTTTCGTCATCTAAAGCCGGTCGCGATGTCGTTCTTTGACTGGTTGAAATATGCTGAAGGTGCACACCCGGGGAAACTACCGCCACAACTATTGCATTCCACGCTAGCGTCTTCCCAAGGGCAAGGGGGTGAACAAAGGCACCAGTAGCATCTGACGGGACAGACGTTGCGTTGACTGTCGGCATTTCTGTAGCCCACATCACAGAAGTCGCAGTAGTATTGGCATTCTACCAGACCAGGCATAGAGGTGATGACATCGTAGTGGTTGTCTGTGTACAAAATATGTAGGATTTTGGATTGGATTATCTCGTTGGATACGGTCCCTCTGTAAAGAGAAAAAATATTAAGTACATAGAAATACAAACAAATTAAATTCATTAACATTCACCAAAAATACACAAAATACTTACTTGTACAGAACGTCAAATTTCAGAGTTTTAGCCACAGGATTCTGTTGGTAGATTTTTAGACGATAGTTTGGCATCAGGACTCTCTGGAATTTCTCCCATTCTGCTGGACGCACCCATTCTCGCTCGAAACACCTGCTTGGTCGCATAAAGCTTTGGCTCGCTCTGTTTGTAGTTTGTAGCCTTTTAGTCCTATAATCTTGTCCCATTCTTTTATCCAATCTTCGGATTCTTTCTCCGGTCTGTTGGCATGATCAATAGTGACAACAATGGCTCGGGACAAACACATATGGTCATCATCATTCACGATGCGGACTGTTGACTTCTTTCCTTTTCTACAGTTTTCCTGGTCTGTGTGTTGATGTTTCTTACTGTTTCCACCACTCCCCATGGGTATCTCAACATGGAGCAAGTCTATGGTAGTCTGACCATCTTCCATCTTGAAAGAAGGGAGGAGATCTCCAACAAGACCCCGTTGCAGCATCAACAGTAAAACACCAAAACACCCGATGCAAAAACACAAAAGACGAGTACAGCACGAGACGGAAAAGAGACACACGACATGTAAACATCAAACACAAAAGACTACACATAAACCGACGAGACCAATGGGTAACCGGTGCCGACTTTGGACGGCCATCTGTCACGCAAGTAGCAAATGGTGTGGTTATCCTGGATTACGTGCGCACAACCCTCTCACTTCTCCAATTACCCAGAGGTCTCGAAGAACGTACAATTGTGGTGTAAAACAAAGTCTTCGTTCGATTGTTGGACTTTCTGGACTTCCTGCAAAATGGCATCCCCAGACATTTCGGTACTCTGGGAGAACGGGATCCAGATTTCGGACTTCAAAGAAGAATGGTGTACAATGGACCGAACATAGTCTGCATCTTTGATGTTGTTTTCGTTCTTTAAATCGTCCACCAAAGTATTCATGATGTTAGGCAGTACTTTCGGAAATTCTATGGGCGTGATGTCTTTACTCATGTCCTTGAATTGAACTGTATATTTCTTTCCCATAGTCCTAAACTTGCGGGACTGGTAGGCTTTATAGACATTGATGTTGTAGAACTTCCTGGCATCTTTGGCATCAAAATATCTTGTATATAATCTAATATATATGTTTGTTGGTTATTTTTGCTCTTCGTTTACTCAGGGTAGATTTCACATCTCCCTGCGTTTTTTCTTTAATATCAGCAACAGTATTGTTAGTAGCCATCTTGTTCTCTTGTCAATGACAAAATGATGTTAGGTCTGTGAAAATTTGGGTTTATATATACATGGAAAAAATTCAAGAACATTCAGTCACGTGACTGATCACGTGATCAGATTTCATTTGACCTTGAGTATGACCTTGAGTTTTACATCCATGACCTTGACTCGAACTTTGAACGGGACAGTTATATTACCTAACATGTTTATGGCAGGCAGCCAAATGCCTGACCTTATTGTACTAACCATTTTTTTAAAGCGTTCCATCGATGACGTCATAATTTTTGCAGAATTCCTGGTGACTGACTTTATCATACTGACTGACTTTTAATAGCGCGCCATCGATGACGTCATACTTCTTGGCAGGTTTCCAGGTTACTGACTTTAACGTACTGCCTGACTTTTTTTACAGCGCGCCATCCATGACGTCATACTTCTTGGCAGGATTCCAGGTGACCGACATTAATGACGTCATATGTTCTTGACACTTCTAGAAAGTTCTTACTGGCAAGCTGCCAGCGCGTGCCGTTGACACGAAAGGTCGTTTCAAAGTCAATGCTGCAGGTGCAGGATAAAATGACGTCATAGGTTCTTGACACTTCTACACACTTCTTACTGGCAAGCTGCCAGCGCGTGCTTTTGACACGAAAGGTCGTTTGAAAGTCAAAGTAGCACGTGCTGTTGACACGAAAGGTTGTTTGAAAGTCAAAGTAACACGTGCAGTTGACACGAAAGGTCGTTCAAGTGCACTCAAAGTCGTACGAGGATATATGCAAATTAGATAGAACAATGATTAAAGTCATAGTTTTGGCAGACAGCCAGGTGACCGACATTATTGTACTGACCGCCTTTAATATTGTGTGCCAGCTATGACGTCATAGTTTTGGCAGGCAGACAGGTGACTGACATTATTGTACTTACCAATTTTAATGACGTTATAAAACACACGTCATAATACTGACGTAATTAGGGGTTACCATGCGTGTGTTTTACAAAAACTGACAGGGTATCGGCGAATCCCCTGTCAGAAATTGAGTTTTACCGCGAGGCGTCAGCCGAGTGGTAAAACGGCTATTTCTAACAGGGGATTCGCCGATACCCTGTCAGTTTTTGTAAAACATCAGTATGGTAACCCTATTCTAATGCTTTGGTCAGTAAGAAGCTAGAAAACGTCTGCTTTTAACGACGTCGTCATAGCAACGCACGACGTCATAGCAGAAACTGCAGTGAAACGTGAATCCCCTTGCAGTTTTTTAATCGCTCAGCCAATCAGAATGCGCGTTACAAACGGAGTGCATTAGAATCATGAATACGACGTCATAATATACTGGCGTCATATGAAGACGACATCATAATACTGACGTATTGTATATCTGACGTCATAATACTGATGTCAATGGGAAGATGACGTCATAAAACTGACGTCATATTAAAGCTGACGTCATATTAAAGCTGACGTCATATTAAAGCTGACGTCATAATGACGTCATGGCTGCGCGTGCAGTTTCCTGACCTACACAGCGGGGCTTCTTACACTACTGTACTTCTTATAAACAAAAAATCGCAATGTTTCGTTTCTGAATTTGTATTTATAGTGTGTATGCTATAAGAAAGGACAACATAATCTAATGTGAAAAAGATTGCAAGCTTTTATTTGATGATGAAAGTTACGAAAATTCCTTTAAAAAATCGTGAGTGTTTTACGAAATACTTACGATTTTTTTTTTAATGTTCGTAACTTTTGATAGCTTAGTACTCCTTACAAACTAAAATTACGATATTTTGTTTCTGAATGAGCTGTTAAGATAAGGACCGTATTTAGCCCTGAATCTCGTGCCGCATTTCTTCCGCATGACGATTCACATGTTGAGAAAAATTAATCATTATTGAAATATGATGTATTTGAAGACTTTTCATACGTTTTTTAGGTGAAGTACTCTTAAGATTCTAAAATTAAGGTCGAAAGAGGATGGGGTACTCGGATAGGAAAACTGATAAAATCGACAAAAAAACGTATAAATTTGATAATATTTTACAAAAAAATGATAAATATTTACTAAAAGACATCAAATATGTCTACATTGTTATATCAGAAATATATTTCGAACGTTATATAATGAAATCAGGATCTCAAAATACGGTCTAATTTTGCATTTGCTTATAAGAGATGGCCGTCCAAAGTCGGCGCCGGGTACACATTGGTCTCCTTCCTTTTATGTGTTGTCATTAATGTTTGATGTTTCTGTACGTCTGTTTCGATTGTCTTGTATGATGTTGTATTCAATGGCTACAATGTAAGCCTTTTTGCGCGAAATACACACTGACGAAGAAATAAACATCACTCTTGCTTTCTTGTATATTTCATTCGATCATATTTAGAATACATTTTGGGCTGGATTAAAGAGGAAAATAATCAAATTTGTCATATTTTATAAATGGTCTAAAAGATCGATCTTTACGAAAATGCACCCCCTCCTTTTTTTGGTTTTTCGTCTCTGGGGTAGTGTTCCCCCCGGAGATACAGAACCCCACTTTTCTAGAAAATTTGTATAATGGGTATACACCTCCAGTATAAGTGGCATTCTGTTTATCCGGGAGGGGTAACAATGTTCAATCAACTTTTCCGTTTTCTATTGATTTCTATAGGAAAAACAGATTTTTTTTTTACTTCAGATTCTGCAGCCTGTTTCACAAAAATACTATGAACAACTTCAGGAATTTTCGCAACTTTTGATTGCTCAGATATACTAACTTGCTTAAATTTGAGAAGTTTTATTTTTGAATTTACATTTAGCATGTAGAAGTGATATTGGAAAACATGATACAATCTAACTAGAAAACATTTTTAACCTTTTAATAAAGGACGAAAGTTACGAAAATTCCTGAATATTTTCGTAAGAATTTTTGTGAAACTGGGCACTGATGAGATGCCGCGCGTATAGGTATAAATTTTACAAAGAATTTTTCTTGAAATTTCCATTTTTAAAATTCCACTTTTCAGGGCTGATTTTACGTCTTATATATATCTTAACAGTTCCTTTGTACATTGTATTTAGTATGTAGAAATCCTATTAGAAAGGACAACATAATCAAAAAGAAAAAAGATTTTAAGCTTTTATTCCAGGATGAAAATTACGAAAATTCCTTTTTTATTTTCGTAAGTATTCGAGGGCACATGTATAGTCAGTATCACACGTCTTCAAATACTGCGAAATCTATGTCCAAAGATACCGAAAGACGTAGCGGGATGGGCGGGATATGATGCTACAGGACCTACTTTTCAGAATTTGTGCGAAAGATATGTCCAAACATATTAACTTCGGTTGATCGTTTCTTCAAACGCACTCGAAAATTTCTGTTCACAAAATTTTCTCGAAATTTCTGACCTGTGGGCTTCATATCCCACCCATCCTGCTACGTCTTTCGTATATTTTTGGACATACATGTAGCTTTCACAGTCTTTGGCATATTACAATGTTTAGATTGAGGATCACTGACGGACGAGGATTAAGAACCCAAAACGTGCATGTCTGGTCCATGATGTACATTTATCTGTTCTTAAATGATGCTATGGATTTGAAGACGTGTAATATTATTTAAATTTTGCCTTTTCAAAAATAAAGGAGAAGATACATAATATAACGATGTTGCATTGATCACAATGATATTACATACATGAGAAAAAGGGAAAACAAAAGCAACGAAAACGAAAGTAATAACCTGACATCATTGAGATATAAAGAACAACACAACATGTATGGCTTACATCCACAGAGAAAAGTAACTGTAATGACACTGTGTATGGCATCTGAACAAAATGCAGTCTTTTGTCAGAGTCTTCTGATATGTTGCACTGAAGCCTGTGAATCTATGACGGATTTCGTCTAAATCCGTTACTGTAAACACGGAAATTTTCGCGTGGGGGTAATTCTCGCACTTTTCTCGATTGTATTATCATCGCGAAAATACCCCCACGTGAAAATTACAGATTGTATTATCATCGCGAAAATATCCCCACGTGAAAATTACAGATTGTATTATCATCGCGAAAATACCCCCCACGTGAAAATTACAGATTGTATTATCATCGCGAAAATACCCCCACGTGAAAATTACAAATTGTATTATCATCGCGAAAATACCCCCACGTGAAAATTACAGATTGTATTATAATCGCGAAAATAACCCCACGTGAAAATTACAACCAGCATAAAAGACTTAAGGGAATACTCCTGATTTCGTCGAAATTACTCCCACGCGTACTATATTGTAATGATCCCCCCCCCCCCCCAGCGAAAGTAATCACGTTTACAATATCTTTTCATTTGATAGTAGTAATCTTTTTATGTTCAGAATTTTATCATTAGGTGCCTATCACTGGGAGATTGTTTCATTTAAAACGTATAAAACTTAGAGATATTCCAACCTTAGAGACTCCCTGGTGAAACAATTTGAATCAATGTCTGTTATGAAGTATGAACATGCATGAAGACATGTGCGGAAGAAACGGCCATCCGATTTTGTTTGTCAAGGGAATAAATAATGTTGAAGAGTGATTTTAGGGGTTCAAATACTTTAAGAATTTAATCTTGCAGTTATGATTTTTGTTACAATTCATTTTTCAACATAACATCGATATACCATTTTCATTCCTTTTTACTTCAGATGATCAAACATCTTTTTCAAGCTCAACGAATAATTTATACATTTTATTCAAATATGACTTATCGAAGAAAAACAATCATGATATATTGTTCATAACTGTTCCCATGGAAATTCTAATAATTTTGCCTTACCTTCTCGACTTTGAGACTCATGAATAACTGATGGGTATTTTTTGATGTGTATGTTTCAAAACGTCATATTTTGTACTCCATGGCCTTAGCAGATCCTTTTTCTTCCTTAACAAGTTCAACCTTCTACTCCTATACTGGCTTTCAAAACCTAGCTAATTCTAAGATTGTGTCCATTTCTAGCTTGATTATGTATTTTCATTTGTATCCCGATAATAATTGCTATCCGGAGAACCACACCATTTGCTATTAACGTGGTAGATGTCAGGATAACAACACCATTTGCTGTTAACGTGGAAGATGTCCGGATAATCACAACATTTGCTATTAACGTGGTAGATGCCCGGATAACCACACCATTTGCTATTAACTTGGTAGATGTCCGGATAACCACACCATTTGCTATTAACGTGGTAGATATCCGGGTAACTACACCATTTGCTATTAATGTGGTTGATATCCGCATAACCACACCATTTGCTATTAACGTGGTAGATGCCCGGATAACCACACCATTCGCTATTAACGTGGTAGATGTCCAGATAACCACACCATTTGCTATTAACGTGGTAGATATCCGGGTAACTACACCATTCGCTATTAACGTGGTAGACGTCCGGATAACCACACCATTTGCTATTAACGTGGTAGATATCCGGGTAACTACACCATTCGCTATTAACGTGGTAGACGTCCGGGTAACTACACCATTTGCTATTAATGTGGTTGATATCCGCATAACCACACCATTCGCTATTAACGTGGTAGATGTCCAGATAACCATACCATTTGCTATTAACGTGGTAGATGTCCGGGTAACCACACCATTTGCTTTTAACGTGGTAGATGTCCGGGTAACCACACCATTTGCTATTAACGTGGTTGATGTCCGGGTAACAACACCATTTGCTATTAACGTGGTAGATGTCCGTTCTACTTGTAAGTCACCCCAGGTTGTCCATTGGTATCGTTGGTTTATGTGTAGTCTTGTGTGTTATTCAAAAGTGTTTTGATTACGTCCTCTTGTGTTTTTGATCTTCCTTATTTCCTTGGTGTCTTTTGCTGTGATTGTCCACTCTGTGTTTTTGTATTTGGGTGTTTTCCTTTGGATGCTATGTACAACCAAGGCCTCTTTGAACTCCCCTCCATTCTTTTGTATGTTTTAATTGGATATCGGCATCTGTATGCAGTATTTAAGGGAATGCTTTCCTATTGTGTATCAAACGAATCTTTCCTCAGCCTTCGTAGTAAATGACGAAAATACTATTGGACAATAGAAACAATAAAAGCAATTTTCTGTATGCAAATGTTTATTAGTATCAAAAACATAAAAAAAATGAAAAAAATATATCAAATTTAAACTTAAAAAATAATTTTACTTCAATGAACAAGAACTATAGATAAAAAAGTTTATAACGTTTCATGGTCCATTATCACAGAATGTGGTCGTTGTCCAGAAATCAATTTCTGAAACAGAGGAGAAGAAAATAACCTTTCATGTAATTAAGATACAAGGATGATAATTATGGAAACCCTGAACCGACATGCGTTTTGCTCTTTGCTTTTTGAGTTTTGCTTTTTGCTTGTTGCATTTTGCTTCTTGCATTTTGTTCGTTCTTTTTGCATTTTCTCATTGCTTTTTGTGGAATACCAGTCTTGAGGATAGTCAGTCTATGAATTATCAATATAAGACTAATCGGATTAGCTTTCCTGACATATAAGCGGGAAAACGACGCAATTTTTCTGTTTTGCTTTGCTTTTTGCGTTTTGCTCTTTGCTTTTTGCTCTTTGCTTTTTGCTCATTGCTTTTTGCTTATTGCTTTTTGCTCTTTGCTTTTAACGTTTTGCCTTTTGTTCTCTGCATTTTTCTCTTTACGTTTACATTAAAAGACAATGTCAGCACATCATTCTTACAATGAATATATAAACTAACAATATCTTAAAAGAAATATATGTTCGTCAATTACTTCATTCACTGTTTGTTTGTCGCTTAATTTTGTTTCTTAAATTGAATTTAAAAAGGAAGGAGGTCTCTGTACAGTGCAAAAAGTTTAATTATCTGGATTGTCAGTACAATATACCCTCCCACTTGATCAAATATCTAAATTTCACAAAAAACCCCGAAGTTCTTCGATCCTTATATCATGAAGGAGATGACACAAAAAGAAAAGATCAAAAATCAAAGTGAAAAAAAACCAGCAAAATATGCAAAAAGCAAAGAGCAAAACGCATGTCGGTCTGGGTTTCAATAGATAAAGATTTAATTATTCACTTCGAAAAGCAAATCTGGAAAACTACAAATGATCATCTAATGGTGTTCGTCTAAGTTCCAAAAAACATCTTTTACCTTTTCGAAGAATAATCCCTAATACCATCGTCTTCGTACTGAAATTGGAAATTTGATCAAAAGAAGTTTTAGAGTTCTAATAACAATGATAGTTCGATAAAACTTCGGGGAAGTACCATTTATTGTTCTTACTGATACTTATATCTAAAATTTATAATAGTCTGAAAAAAATATAGAAGAAGAAATCAATCTTACGAGTGGCAAACTTGGCTGATTTTGCTATTTTGGCAAAGCTACGTTCCACTTCATCTGAAAATTAAAAGAACCGATACCTAATTAATAGATGCTTTATAGACTATAACTATAAATTTTAATAGATCTAAACTCTCCATACATGAAAGAAAATGAGCAAAATGTATTAATTATGTCTTGTTTAATAAGCAAAATGTTCAAAACGACTTATTTATTCAAAGCAAATTAGATTCAATATACGTGTTCTGTTCAATATACCTGTCTTGCCTGGTAAGTCTGAAAATAGAATTAAATTTTTTTTCAGCGGCAACGTCAAATCGTAAATGGTTCCTTATATATTAATAAATGTCATTAAAATTTCATTACGAAGATACTTTTGTGCCTCGTGTAGCAATGACTGTGCAATAAAGAAATCAAGGCATTTTTTTAAAGAATGAATTAAGAATAACTTACTTCCTTCTTGAATGTGACGCTCTACAAAAAGAACAAAGAAAGGAGATATGTAATGCTGATGAGGAAAAATTGATATTTTGAAAAGCATGACAAAAAAATTAGAATATGAAATATTAAAGAGGAAATCAAACTTTTGTCATGTTTGACTTGCAAATTCTGCCCTCGATAGATTTTTGTTATTCTAATCAGAGACCCTGAATAATCCATCACAATGCACGCCAAATGTGGTATTTTCCTTGCTTTGCTGAAGCAGGAGATGCTTAGGTAGGTAGTTTCACCTTATTTGCTGTGGTTTTACCTTTTTTGACTAGACCTACCAATATCACTGGCGTAGGACAAGGGGGGGGGGGGGGCAGGGGGGGGGGGGGGGGCACGTGCCCCCCCCCCCCTTTTGAAAGTGGGGGGGGGGGCATAAGTATGTTTGTGCCCCCCCCCCCCACTTTTTGACGTAATTTTTGGTCATACAGATATAAAAAAACTGCAAAATACCTTTAACTCAAACTATATAGAATATCATTACATGTATATGTTAATGATAGAGGACACAGACAGTATTTTCTGATTAGTCAATATTTTGCTTAAAAAAATTCCTGGCTCGCTACCGCTCGCCAGCCATTTATTCATGTACTTAAAATTTAGAATTGCACCAGAAATGTTAAAATTTGTGCATACAGAACATGAAAACCCAATATTTATTTTTTAATCTCTTCCTCCCTCCCCCCCCCCCCCCCCCCCCCTTCCCCCTTTTTTTTTTTTTTTTTTTTTTTTTTTTTTTTTTGCTTGTTAGAAATTTTGGGATGTTGTGCCCCTCCACTTTTTCAAGCAGAGCTACGCCATTGAATATTCATATTATCTGTCAGTATTTATGATCACATAGGAGCAGATGCAAAAAAGGGAAGTGATTTCAAACATATCTTCGCTGAATGAATCACGAAAATGCTTTCTAATCAAAACGATTTTGAATCCTCCTCACATTAAGATGGTGCTTCAATATTATAGATTATTTTAATGACTATTGTTTGGTCAGGGAACGTTATTGAGTGATATCTTCACTGTTGGTCATAGGGCAACTTTCAAGAAAATGCTTTTTGAAGACACTTCTAAATTAAAAGTTAGATCGATGTACATTGATTTTCAGCTGAATGTAATGTGTATTTTACCTTCACATTCCTCAGCACTGCTGACTTGCCATTCCTCCATGCACATTCGGATACCTTCTGTAATAAATGAATAATTGAATTTTATTCGATATATACACACTTATAAAAAATGAATTACCTAAACAATGTTTCTTTCACCTTTTTATATTCAAATTCGAATGTTTGTATAATCCTACCTCTGCAGTCTTCGTCGCTGACCTTGTACTTGATGCATACCCCAATAGCTGTGGAGAATAAAAATCACGTAAAGTAAGATAAATATTCGTGCAAATGTTTTGATTTTAAATTTGAAGAAAGAATTTCCAAAGAACTGCATTTTCATAAGGCCATTGCAATGCTTACCTTTGCCGATTTCTGAAAAATGAATAAAAGAAAAGAATAATTAAACAATTATAAGGTTTTAAAAATTACGAACTTTGGATCAATATATTGACTTGCATTATCTGCATCGAGCAGAATTTATTTCGGAGGCATTCTTTAAAAGCATTGAAGAGCAAATGACTCGAAAATGTGGTGATTCTAATCAATTATAGCACCAGAAATCAATGGAAAGTAACGACGCTAGTTTGGTAAGGAAAGTCCGTTTGGGACAGTTCTTCACCATAGGAATATGGCAAATGACATGGTTATCTGGATAAACTGCACAATGCCTTTAATTTTGGAGATACTTTAAGCAAATTATGACTAACGAAAATGATATCTTAACAAACATGCTGATTCACAATTTAAGAGGTTGATGGCACTTTTCCTTTAAATCTGCTTTGCATTCTCCCCGATTAACAAGTGATTTAATTTTTGTTCGCTTTTATCCCAAGAAAGTTATTAGGATACATACCCTTGCAAGTGGCCTCATCTGTTATTCCTTCTTTGGCACAAATGGCTTTCAGATCTTTGAAAAAAATAAGTCATTAAAAATCATACTGAAAAAGCGAGATTTGTTCAGTCACGAATTGCATGTACAAAGAATGCAAAAAATGAAGAAGTAAAGAAAGAAAAAACTGAGACTTATCGAAAACTAATCTATAGTCAAAAGGAAAAATAAAAAATCCAAACGGAACAAAAAATATAGGCTACTAGTACAACAAAAGAAAATATTAAAACATGTGTATATTGGCAAATTTAAGGATGTTTAAATAAAATGGACTATTTACTCGACAAACATCGGTGCTATATCTATAAATATACAAGAAATAAGAGAAAATAACATCAATGATTCTATCTCATATTTAAAAAAAAAACTTAACAGAAGATTATCTGTATAAACTAACTGCATTAATTAAATTTACCGAATTCAGGTTTTCCCTTGCCTGGAAGATCTGTGGAAAAACAACAAGTTATAATCATAAAGTTCCGATCGTTTGATAACATAATACATAAGAGAAAAAATACTAGTACATATATGTCGAAAACTTTCTAAATTTATGGTATGTAAAATGGTAGATCATTCCTTAGTTTTTCAATAAAGATTTTAATGAATTCTAATTTAATCAAATGTTCGACTTAAAAGTCAGGTTTTAAAAATGCAAAAATTGAAAGTAAAGTTGAAATTAAAAATTGAATGTAACATAGTTGACATTTGCGAAGAAATAATACTTACTGCCTTCTTTGATGTGACGAGCTGAAAGAGAGATAGTTATCTTGTGAGGAACAAAACTCAAGTAATGGACAGAAAAAAAGGACTTCATTTTTTGAATGAAAGTGAAAAAAAAAATATGAGAGAAATTAATATGTATAGAAATGATTAACTGTTAATGGAAGAGAAAACAAAAATGAATTCTGAAATGCAACTTTCTAGGGAGCTGAATCAAATTCAATTACTTGGACGATAAATAAACAATGAAACATTTTTATCATTTCTTTCATCAAACCATCTATACCTTCACATTCCTCAGCACTGCTGACTTGCCATTCCTCCATACACATTCTGATTCCCTCTGTAACACATCAGCACATGGTATCTTAATTTTATTGAATAAGAAAATTATTTTGAATAACAATAAATTCGCTTGAATCACTTTTCTTTCACTTTTCTTCTTTTTTGAATTTATATATAAGTAAGCCAAGAGACTGTATAAGCCTACCTCTGCAGTCTTCCTCGCTGACCTTGTACTTGATGCATACACCAATAGCTGTAGTGAATATAGATAATACATGAATAAAGTTAAATTGCTTAGTAAAATTAGTATCAATTGTTCGTAGTTTACTAGATTTAAAGAAAGAATATAGAATAACGACTTTCTTGTTCATCTTACCTTTTCCAATTTCTGAAAAATAAATGAAAAGAAAAATATAAGACATTTCCTTTCCAAGTCGACAAATCAAAACTCTATTTTTGGCAATTATCTGAATTGAGTAGAATTTACATTGTATCTCAAAAGAATGATCAAGCGTTGAAGAACAAATGAAGAATATGATAACGTTAAACTTAACGTTACAAACAAAAATTCACCGAACAACAAACAAAAACAAATCCAGAGGCATCCGATTAAGGACGGCCATTTGCCATATGATAACAATATGAGAATAATCAAGCATTGAAGAACAAATGAAGAATATGATAAACGTCAACAACATTACGTTTCAAACTCAGCGTTACAAACAAAAATTCACAGAACAACACACAAAAACAAATCCAGAGGCATCCGATTAAGGACGGCCATTTGCCATAACAATATAAGAATAATCAAGCATTGAAGAACAAATGAAGAATATGATTAACGTCAACAACATTACGTTTCAAATTCAGCGTTACAAACAAAAATTCACAGAACAACAAACAAAAACAAATCCAGAGGCATCCGATTAAGGACGGTCATTTGCCATAACAATATGAGAATAATCAAGCATTGAAGAACAAATGAAGAATATGATAAACGTCAACAACATTACGTTTCAAACTCAGCGTTACGAACATAAATTCACAGAACAACACACAACAAATCCAGATGCATCCGATTAAGGACGGCCATTATTATCCGGATTACCCGCGCAAATCCTTTCAGTTCGATTCTATTTGTGATTAATTCTGAAATAAAATAATACAAAAGCAGAATTTAAGCATGCTAGTTGTTCTTAATATTTTCGAAATCGCATCCGGTGCGTGATAAAGACACATACCCTTGCAGGTAGCGTCGTCCGTTATTCCTTCTTTGGCACAAATGGCTTTCAGATCTAAAAACAAAGGAAATTCATAATATATCATCGTCTTTTTGAATTAAAAAATGGAAAATTTTGAAGAAAAAACTTCGAGATATATCGATAAATCTATGTTTACAAGAGATCGAAATGGCTCGAGATATAGCGAGAACATACAAAATATCATTATATATAAATGATGGAAAAGCTTATAGTAGATACATGTTTGCATTCTTGCAATTGTGAAATACCAAGGAATGCTTATGAAAAGTGGATTATACCCAACACAAATTGGATGAATGTTTAGAGATTTTACATAAATTAGGGAAAATCAATGTGACGATATTTTTTTCATATAAAATCTACTGATGTTCAGCCTTTCAAACTAGTAACAATAATGAAAATTACCGAATTCTGGTTTTCCTTTTCCAGGAAGATCTGTGGAAAAATAATAAGATATAACGTTAAATGTTTAAGTTGCAACTGTTGGATAACTGTATGGACATAATTAGATTCAAGATGAGCAACATATTTGAATTTCCGTTGGGTTGTTTTTGAATAAGATATTATATAAGTTAAAACTTTATATAGCTTCATAGAAAGAATTGAAATAACATTTCTGCAATTTGCTAAGGAAAAATACGTACTTCCTTCCTTGATGTGACGAGCTGAAAGAGAAAACGACACGTTTAATGTTAAGAAAATTGTAAGAGAAATGCATTAATGCATAATGAAATATTTGAAACATTTTTGTCAAACAATGATATCTGTACCTTCACATTCCTCGGCACTGCTGACTTCCCATTCCTCCATACATACTCTGATACCCTCTGCAAAACATTAACATATGATAATTGCAAATTTCATCGAATGTGAAAAAAATTGTCTCAATCATGTTTTCTTTTTTATTTTCTCCAATTCATATATGTAAGTGAGATAACAAGTATGCCAGGTCCTACCTCTACAGTCTTCCTCGCTGACCTTGTACTTGATACATACACCGATAGCTGTAGTGAATATAGACAAGAAGTTAATGTCTTGAGTTCAGCTGAATTGCATCGTAAAGAAATATTATTTCAAACATTCATCTTTTAAATTCAAAGACAGGCTATTGTTCTTACCTTTTCCAATTTCTGAAATAAATGAAAATGAAATAATAAGCCATTATCCCTCTAAGTTAAGTAACAAATTACAATTATGACAATCGAACATAGTTTCCAAAATACAACCAGAATTGGCCTAATCAGAATATTTTGAAGGAAAAATGATGAATATGAGTAACATCGACAAGACTTCTTTTCGACACCAAACCTTGCAAACTTGCATAATGGACAAAAAACAACAAAATGTATGTAATGTTATGTAACACTTCCACAATGAGGCTATTTTGAGAAAATTGTGACCGAAGTAAAATTACTGTCTTTCTTATCATGATGTGTAATAAGAGTTACATGCCTGATTTTCTTTTAAATCTATTTTTCATCTTCGATTACATAATCGATTTTTTTTAAAGATATACATACCCTTGCAAGTGGCCTCGTCTGTTATTCCTTCTTTTGCACAAATGGCTTTCAGATCTAAAAAATATAAGTTTTAAAGTCTTGAAATGCAAATGCAGTCGTTTTTTTCTTTAAGAAGAAAAAAAGCAAAAAATGAGAAAACATATTAAAGGAAACGTTTGTATCAAAAACATTGAAAATGTTGGTCAATGATCTAGTTACATCAGTGAATGAAAGGCAAACACAAAAGCCGAAACCATATTCTGTTTGTTTGCATACTTGTTATAAAACATTAAGGAATTTTCAGAACAAGGTGGATTATACATCGGAGAAATATTTATGAATTACATGTAACAAGAAACAGTCGGCAATCAATTTAAATTTCAAAGTAGTACCTAACAGTTATTCAGTCTCAAAGTCGAGAATGTACATGTAATATATGATTATATTTCATCTGTAATTATATGTTCTATAATGAATACTGAATATTTACCGAATTCTGCCTTTCTCTTGTCTGGAAGATCTGTGCAAACATAAAAAGATTAGATTATATACATTGTGAAGTTGTAAAAAAAATCAAATTCAAGGAATTGTGGTCCCCCGCTTTTGGGTGTTTGTCTTTAAAGAAATGCTTACAGACATCCCCCCATTCTTAAGTTTTAATAATATATCTCATATATTATCAACATTCTAAATATGAAAGATTAACTCCAAGAAAAGGTCAAAAGGTACAAACTTTTGTTTTGTTTCCAAGGGACAGGGCTTATAAAAAGGTATGCACATGTGAAATATTTAAGACCTATGATTTATATTAAAATCAAAAACTTATGGTCGAGGTTGAAGATTTTAAATGTGGGTCAACCTCCATGGACAAGGTCACAAGGTCAGGTTGTTGTTACCAACAGAAAGGTCTCATCACAAGGAATACACATGTGAAATGTGAAAGCCCTATCATTTTCCATTAAAAAGTTATGGACAAGGTTATAGTTTTTTGAAAAGTAGGTCGAACTCAAAGGCCAAGGTCACAAGGTCAAAAATTTTGGTATCCATGGAAAGGTCTTGTCACAAGGAATACACATGTGAAATATCAAAGCCTTATCACTTTCCATTCAAAAGTTATGGTCAAGGTTATAGTTTTTTGAAAAGTAGGTCAAAGTCCAAGGTCAAGGTCACAAGGTCAAACATTTTGGTATCCATGGAAAGGTTTTGTCACAAGGAATACACATGTGAAATATCAAAGCCCTATCACTTTCCATTCAAAAGTTATGGTCAAGGTTATAGTTTTTAATAAGTAGGTCAAAGTCCAAGGTCAAGGTCACAAGGTCAAAAATTTTGGTATCCATGGAAAGGTCTTGTCACAAGGAATACACATGTGAAATATCAAAGCCCTATCACTTACCATTCAAAAGTTATGCACAAGGTTAAAGTTTTTGTGACTGACGGACAGACGGACAGACAGACGGACAGACGGACGAACCGGTTTTAATGTCCCCGCGCTTTCGCGAAAGCGGGGGACAAAAATATTTATTCATAATAAGGGTTTTTTAATCAAAATTGAAAATAACATTTTCAACACATTTGCTGAGCGAAAATACATACTGCCCTCCTTGATGTGGCGAGCTGAAAGAGAGGATAATTCAGTTAGCTTTATTTCCATATACGCATAGAAAAATGTAAGTACCAGTAAATGAAATAATAACAAGTTCTAAATGCCAATTTTGTACGGTTTACTCTAAAACGTAGATTCAATTATTTAAATATTTTTGAAGTTAAGATTTTAAAAACTATTTTCATCGGACCACAGATTTCGTACCTTCACATTCCTCAGCACTGCTGACTTGCCATTCCTCCATACACATTCTGATACCCTCTGTAGGTGATAATTTAGAAGTTATGCTTATGTAATTTCGGTATTGCTCGTGTACAAGCATTTGAACAAAGATGCAATTAGAAATTCTAGTGCGCTGAAAGAGTTATGCCTCTCCAGTTAGATCAGATAAAAATGTCCAAATAAGAAATGTTTAAAAATCAAAATTCTGACAATCACTGAATAGCAAACCAAACAAAGGAGATACGACTTTTAAAGATTCTATTACGTTTATGACGTATTTTAAACGTTTACCTCTACAATCCTCCTCGCTGACTTTGTACTTGATGCAGACCATTATTGCTATGAAATGGAATATCAATTTTATTGATTTTAACTTTAACAATTGATAAAAAATCACTGAAAGAATTATATCTCTTTGTTTTATTTCAATATCTTGAATTATCAATATTAAAATATATGCTCTATCATAATAAGTTAGTTAATCATATGCGCATTTCACCAAATAATGTATCATCAGTGATGTTACAAAGACACGCAACTCAATACTGAGCAATCAATGCAGAAAAATCCCATGAGCTGAAAAAGTTACCGGCTCTACTTATTGTTACAAGATACGATCAAATAACCGGCATGTGATAAGAACAAATTTAGCCTCACCTTTTCCAATTTCTGAAGAAGAGAAAGGTACAAGTTATTTCATTGAAGCGATATGAATCCGTTTCATTTTACACAGAACAAAATACGCGAAGGGGAATCTTCTTCAGTTAACAATTCTATACATGTATTCTATATTTCTTTAATGTTAAACGTCTTCAAATTCAATAGCATCATTTATCAACAGAAAAATTTGCAGCATGGACCAGACATGCACGTTTCGGGTACTCAACCCTAAAAGCCTCTGGTAGTGGCTTGTGTTTTTCAGAAGACTGATTATGAAGATTTATTTCAACTTGCAATTGTCCATGCAACATTACTGTACCTTTGCAAACAGCATCGTCTGTGACTCCCTCTTTAGCACAGATTGCTTTCATATCTAAATATATAAATTTAGCATTTGAGGATTTTATTTTGATTTTGGTTTGTTTGATTATACTGGCAAAATATAAATACGTGTCGTTTCGAAATCTTTCAGTTTCTTGGCAGTATCATAAAGAAGAAGAACTTTGATTGTAAAGCAAATGAATTTCGTTTATGAAGAACAACTCGTAAAATTTACAGGGATAGTTTGATCTTTTTGACAAGATAATGTGTAAATTTACCTAGTTCAGGTTTTCCTCCTGGAAGATCTGAAGAGGAAATGATGATCAAATTAAAGTCTGAAAATGGTATGAGCATTACCTAAATACCTACATAACTATATATTAAATGAGTCTTGATACAAAGTTGATTGCTTATTTGTTTATTGTTTTACCATTTGATATAATATTTTGACATTGTACGGTGCCACATTGATTCATTTGAGTGGTGCCCCTTATAATGAATTTCGCTTTGTACACTGAACACTGTCAGGGGAATATTCATAACGATAGTGCTGTCAATGATGTGATGTTATTGTCTCCGTTTGTTTGTTCCCTTTACTCGTCTTATGAGTGTGTTCCTCTGTTGTCACAGCGCCGTCACCTTGTTGTGAACATCTTCTTATCTTCATTTTGTTTTGTATTATTTTTTTCTAAGGTTTTTATACCTATTCGTTGTGAGTATTGGTTTCCTATTTTTGCTTTTGTGCTGTTGTTATAGATAAAGGTTTACTTACTTCCTTCCTTGATGTGTCGTTCTGAAGAGGAAAATATAAATCGTTCTTAGAGAAATGCTGAAAAATCATGTATGTTAAACGGATTATCAGTCTGAGAATTATTAGAATTATTGAGCCAAAAATGCCTCATTACAAGAATGCATTTTGTTTGTTTGTATAATGTATTTTTTGTTAAGGAAACAACAACCTCTTTATGTGAAGTTCCACCCTTTTTTCTATGTATATAATATGAAGATTCATTTTATGAAAATATATGAATATCTTTTTTTTCTCTCAAACAATCTTTGGATTTCATTTTCGATTTCTAGATTATTTACCTTCGCATTCCTCAGCACTGCTGACTTGCCAATCCTCCATGCACATTCTGATACCCTCTGGAATGTTCAAATTTTTTGTTAAGAGCACTTCCTCAATTTCAAATTTGCTATATCCAGCCAAAAGCATCGACAATCACTGTTAAATGCTTTTATGAATACTTTTGCATAGAATGACGTAGCACTGATACTTTAAAGTGGAAATCAACATTTCTCAACTGATTAGAAATATTTGGTTTCTATTCACCTCGGCAGTCTTCCTCCTTGACTTTGTACTTGATGCATACACCAATTGCTTTGAAAATAAAGGAAAAAATAATTGAGAAAATATACATTTGAATGTCATTTTTTATAAAATAAAGGAATTGCAGATAATAACATAAATCCGATAAATCAGAACATTCATCAGAAACATGCACGAATATGTAGGGATGTTGTCGGGTTTGTATGAAATTTGCTAAGACATGCGGATTTTTCTGATTTCTCATTCCCATATCGGGAGTTCGCTTCTTTTCATATGGTGGAGGTTTTTGTTTGTTTGCTTTGGTTCCTGTTTTATCCTGAATTTGTATGCCTTCGGTTTCTGATTTTCTGAATTATCGATTTTGTACTGTATACAGGGATATGGTCATTATCCATATTTGTCATTTAAGCGTTATATTCCTGAAATCAAAGGTATACGGGCAAGAAATCCCTCCCCTATGCAATTCATTTTACAATCAAGATACTCCGTAAGGTAAGGTCTCGTGCATCAGTAAATCGATTCTTGGAGAGTTTTTATTTGAAAAGATAGAGCCAAGGATATCATCCAGTACAACGAGATGTCATGCTATGTTATATGCAACTACCACAGAATTTTCAGGCGCTCAATATCACGTGTCTAAAAGCAGTTTTTTCCATAAGAGCAAATTGCTGTTTTGTGAAAAAAATAACATATAATGTTAAATTGCATAGCTTTTGAAAGATGTTTCGAAGACTTAAAGGAATATGAATCGCCTTTATTTTATTAAAAGAAAAATATTATAAACATATTTGTATTGTATTTTGTGTATTTCTCCTTACCTTTTCCGAGTTCTGAAACACGAAGAAAGAAGACGATCAAAATCTAGTTTGAAAGAAATAAATAACATCTCAAATGAAACTAAATGTTGAAATAATATTACAGGTATATGAAAATACAAAACGTTTATCTTCTGAATGTGACTTTGTGTTACCTTTGCAGGTCTCCTCGTCTTTAATACCTTCCTTGGCACAGATGGCTTTCATGTCTGATAATGAAAATATTCGTAATTGGGATTATTCGTTATAAATATTCTACATTATTTGAAGATGCACTTTTCATTTTATTTTGTTAGTCATGTTAGTTTATGTAGAAGTTATGTATCGAAAGTTATTTTGTCAATTAAGCTCGAAAGAATTGAAACAAAAAAGGTGAACTGCGTTTGAATATAGAAAGTCTTACCGAGTTTCTTTCCAGGAATATCTGCGAAAATAAGTATTTACATTGTTTAACATTATTTTGGATCAAAATGAAATAGATTCACAAGCGTATGTGTTTCGAATTCCATTTTTTCATAATTTGGGTTTACTCCATACAAGAAAAATAATCCTTGATTAAATTAAAAATTACAAAGTCTTTCAAACCGGATATCAAAGTGCAAGGCACATTTACAAAATTATTAGACTATTATACATGCATACTTACTTCCTTCCGCAATATGACGTTCTGAAAAAACAAACCCACCAAGGTTTTACTTTATTTTATGACAAATTTTGATCAATACCTTTTACTATAATTGCTAAAGTCACCTGCTTGCAGTCAAAAAGATAAATTATAAATGGTTATGTAAACCAGCTTTTTTATCAGGCCATAGTAGTTAAATATTTTGTTTAATGTCCGTGGACGGGTACCTTTTAGGAGAAATTCTCAGATAACAACACACACAAACCTGCATTTTTTCAGGCAGAAAATATCAGTAAATGATATCGAAAACCATAAAATTAGTGTAGTTAATCATGCACTTAATTTGAGCATGTTGAGGGCGATATTTTTCTTTTGTTTCAAGTCTTCCTTTCAAAATCCCTACATGTTGACCTTGTGTTTGTGTGTTTTCTTGCCTGGTAGGAAGGTACCTTTCAGAAAAAAAGCTCGGGACGTAAAACAAAATATTACCTTACTATAAGGCCTCACATAGAGAGGCGTAGTTCTATTTCCTTGACGAAACACATCCACTGAATATTGATCCCTCGTAGTATGATCACGAAGTCTGAATTTCTTATCCGGGTTTCGATACCATGACCATAGTGCCATAGCATTATATTAGATTCTTTAATAATCTATTTGAACCATTTTGAATTGGTATGTCGCCACATTGACAGGGATTTGACAGTAATGAGTTAAAGAAGATCCCGACGATAATCTCAACAGCACTCACAATAGAGCACCAAATTGAGCATCGACGGACCCCTAGCAAGCTAGAGGTGGGATCAGGTGCCCGGGAGGAGTAAGCATCCCCTGTTGGCTAGCCGCACCCGCCGTCGATGTTCATGCACGAAAATGAAAAGAATATATAAAACACATGCACTGTCCGAGGCCACGTCTATATAGAAAGTGCTATGGCGACAATGTCAGTGAATAATATTCAAAACAGTGTTTTAAATGTCTTCCCTGACATGATCGCTATAGCACTTTCTATATAGACATAACCTAATACAGTGCATCCTTTGTTGATATTGTTTTCACTCTCGTGCGTGAACATCGACGGCGGGTGCGGCTAGCCAACAGGGGATGCCTACTCCTCCCGGGCACCTGGTCCCACTTCTAGCTTGCTATGTGTTCTTCGATGCTCAATTCGGTGCTCTATTGTGAGTGCTGTTGAGATTATCGTCAGGATCTTCTTTATCTCATTGATTCATTTGAGTGGTGCTATCTATGATTAACTTTGTTTTCACATTGAACAAAGTGGAAGTTTTCAAAAAGATAGTGTTGTATTTCGTGTTGTGATGGTGTGATAATAATTTCTCCGTCTGTTCCCCTCCCCCCCCCCCCCCCCCCCCCTTTTCTCGTCTCATGAGATTTTGCTCTGATGTTGTTACTGTTTTAAAGCATCTCCTGCTTATCTTAGTTTTTAGCAACTTTCAATGTTTTGCATGCCCATTGATTGTGACAATTGGCCTCAGAGACAGTGCATGTATTTTATATATTCTTTTCATTTTCGAGCATGAACATCGACGGCGGGTGCGGCTAGCCAACAGGGGATGCTTACTCCTCCCGGGCACCTGGTCCCACCTCTAGCTTGGTAGTGGTCCGTCGATGCTCAATTTGGTGTTCTATTGTGAGTGCTGTTGAGATTGTTGTCAGGATCTTCATTAACTCATTGGATTCTGAACTTGGCTTTGTGTTTGACTTTAGATAATTAATTGACGATGATTTTATTTTGCATTTTCAAAAATGCGATCCATAACTTACTTTCGCATTCTTCTGCATTGTCGATTTCCCAATCCTCAATGCACATCCTGATGCCCTCTGAAAGACGATATCAATATATTTTATTAGATAAGAAATAAAAAAAACGACGACAATAGTGTCCGGCCTTTTAAATCAATATTCCGCAATATAAGTAAATACATGCTGGAAAAAATGACAGAATCCCTAGGTTCTCATTTCTTTGAAGAATGTATGAATGTTTCTACATTTCGAGAGGAGGGAGAGCGGTCCATTGGTTGAGGCGGAACATATGTATATTATAAAACAAATGAGGGGATATCCAACAATACCAGGTTGCAGCACCCACAGCAAAACCCCAAAACACCCAATGCAAAAATACAGAGCAGACAAGCACAGAAAGAGACGCAAAAGGGACAAAAAACGTCAACACACAGCACAGAAACATAAAAGACAAAGGACTATACATAAACCAACGAGACAAATGAGCAACCGGTGCCGACTTAGGATGGCCATCTGCAACGGAAATAACAGAAGGTGTGGTTATCCTGGATTAGGTGCGCACAACCCTCCCACTTTCCCGATTACCCAGAGGTCTCGAACAACGTACAATTGTGGTGTAAAACAACCACCTCACTGTCAAATGACCACACACAAACAAGACTGCAAAACGCAGGGGCCCAAGCAACACAGATAAATATGTAAATGGATATCAAAAGAGGTCGTACGTAATACAATCCGTGCTCTGCTGCCGCGAGCTCATGTATGTTATCACCCGAGGAGTCCGACTGACATTCAGAGAGGACAGGTGATCGGGGCCCTGTCTTCTCTGAAGGGGTTTGGACAGGACCCGTCATGGAGTCCCGTCGTCACAGCCAGTCAGTTAGAATGCGCTTGTACGAGATTGTAGATTGGTTAAGTACCAAACCTAGTGTCCGTCTGGTGACATTAGGATCATATCCACGGTATAAAAGGCGTTTGATGACGATAGTGATGTTGTCTTCTTAGATCCTTCTTATCTCGTTAATAATGTCACCATAAAATGCAGGTTGTGAAATACCTAAAGCAATAAACTCTGTTGCCTGTATTGATCCGAATTTCAAAAAAAATTTACAGTACTTTTTGTAAAATTTCCAGAAAGTCTTTACTAGTTTGTGAAAGCGAAAACCTTGTCTTTAAAGTTTCTTGGTAATTTGTAAATTTCTACTATGAAAATCCAAAACATCAGTACATGCTCTAGCATACCGGATGAGCTGTGAAATGTGGATACCATAGGACGGTAATCTAGGAACATCACCGTCAAGCCAGGGGAAATATACTATATTGAATCCAAAATCGTCTATTTTGTCATACACACTTGAATGAATCTCTCCGTTAAAGATTTAGATATTTAGGTCCATAAATGGTGTTTCTGTGTTTGTAGCCTTTGCCTTGTTTAGAATCAATTCTTGTGGATAAATAACATTTTTATACTTTTCAAAAACAGGATTGTCGATAATAAGAATATCATCCTGACACCTAGAAGTACCAATTTCACATCATCATTTGTTCTTGGCTTTTGAATATTTTGAATAAATTCCTTTTCATACGTGTATGCAAATGAATCTGCAACAAGAGGCGCACAATTAGTACCCATAGGAATCCCCACAACAAGCTTGTAGAGTTTCTCACCAAATCTTACATAAATGTTGTCCAATAGGAAGGACAAGGCAATACACAGGTAACCACACGTCCTTGATTTGTAATCTGTGGCGGAAAAGAAACCCTTCGGTTCAGATGTACAAATATAAAGTTTCTCCTCTCGATCAAAACACCATTTAATGAGTTTGGACTATCGATAATTCATTTTGTCATGAGGCACGATAGGCACGATACATTTATAAAATATTTTGCATTAGGAACAGATGAACTTCCGTGTCTTATTTTCCCAGTTTACATGTTATGTATTTATGAAAAAATACAAGATCGAAAATTTAAGTTCAGGCTTACCCCTACAATCCTCTTCACTGGCTTCATACTTGATACAGACAGCAATGGCTGTAAAATGTCAATAAAATATACAGAAAATAATCATCAATACAGACATGATTCCCTGTTCTTTCCATTTTGTGACTGTTTCTTCAACTATTCTTATATGGATGTTACAATAATGCTAATGAAATATATTTTCTGGACAGAAAAAGCAGAAACGTAATAAAAATTTAAAGATGCCTGCAAAGTAAAGTGAATTTTGACTATCTTGTCCTACCTTAAGTTTAAAACACTTCATTTAATGGACAAGTTTTATCATAGAGTGAGTGATTTTCAATTCATGGACTTTTTATGAAGCTTATGGTTACCTTTTCCAATTTCTGAAAAAGAACAATAGAAAAACAACATTTTATCGTTATATTGACTGACATTGTAAGTTCTTATCAAATGTTGCTGAACAAATCGACATTTTGACAAAAAAAGTTTTTAACCCTAAACGAATTCTTTACAACGAAATAGATAATCTATACCTCCATGCCCCATATTGATTCATTAAAAATAAACACTCAAAGAATAAAACTGAAAAGACGACTTTCTTAATGTATCTCACCTTTACAATCATTTTCATCAGTGATGCCCTCCTTTTCACAGATTTGTTTAAGTTCTGAAAAAAGAAAAGAAGTATGGTATTTCTTCTATGGATAGGAACATAAAACGGATATAGTACATTTACATAACACGAAAGTGTTCCTTGCATGTACCTTGCATTTATATAATCATAATTCAAATGATAGAAAACTGTTCAGTCATCACAAGATGAATTCAAATCTATTTTTAATAGAAATTGAAGTAATATATTACCTGGCTTCAAATCTCCACCTGATGAAAATTGGAAAGAAAATTATAATGAAAGTTTGTAAATAGTGGGACTAAGTCATGTTAGTCAAGTAAAGCCAGTCAACAATAACGCGCAATATCTAATTAAGTTTAATTCTCAGATTTATTTTAAGATAAGACTGGTACTTATACATTGACAGTAAGTGTTTTGAATGTCTTTCCCTGACATGGTCGCCATAGTATTCTCTATATAGACATAACCTCAGACAAAGGATGTGTTTTAGATATTGTTTTCATTTTCATGCATGGACATCGACGGCGGGTGCGGCTTGCCAAACAGGGGATGCTTACTCCTCCCGGGCACCTTATCCCACCTCTGGCTTGCTGGGGGTCCGTCGATGCTCATTTTGGTGCTCTATTGTGAGTGCTGTTGAGATTGTTGTCAGGATCTTCTTAACTCATTTATACCTAAGAGCGTAGGCTGTAACAATGCATATCTAGTAAATATCATTCCCAACCTTACCCTTTCAAAAGGTTTATATAAACCTATTCCTGTTATAGAAACTGAAAGTAGTCTCACTATGAAAATGATGAATAAAAACATGCTTGGAGATAAAAGGGATAGGAATTATCAGAATTGAAATGTTTATGTTCTATTGTAACGATTTCAGTGCACCATATGCGAATGTCAACAGGTTATGTGTAATAAATGATGCTGAATGTCGAAATAGAGGAACTTCAAAGAGTGAATATATCAAAAATAGCAATCCAAGGAATGCTTGTGTCGCCTGCGAAGCGGCTTTAATTCTAGAAAGTTGATCACATGGTTCAAAATTACTGGTATCACTAGAAACGTCTTGTCTAATGAAATTCATATGTAAAACATCAGACCTCTTACTTACCAATTGAAAGATATGATCAATCTCAAATTTTCAGAAAAGAGTGTCAATCATCTAGGTCAAGGACACTACATAAATATTTTGGTAACAAAACAAAGGTCACATCATAAGAAATATATGTGTGAAATATTAAAGCCCCATCACTTACCAATCAAAAGATATGTGCAATTCGTAGAAAAAAAGTCAAATATCTAGGTCAATGTTACTAGGTCAAAAATTATGGCATGTGTAGAAATGTCTTGTCACAAAGAATACACATGTGAAATATCAAAGCCCTATCACTAACCTATCAAAAGATATAGCGAATCCCAACTTTTTTGAAAAGTAGGGAAAATATCTATGTCAAGGTCACAAAGTAAAAAAATATGGTATGTGTAGAAAGGTCTTGTTACAAGAATACACAAGTGAAATTTCAAAGCCCTATCCCTTACCAATCAAAAGATATAAGACATCTTAATTTTTTTTGAAAAGTAAGTCAAACATGTAGGTCAAGGTCACTAGGTTAAAAATTATGGTATGCGTAGAAAGGTCTTGTTACAAGCAATACACATATGATATATCAAAGCCCTATCACTAACCAATCAAAAGATATAGCAAATCTTAGCTTTTTTGAAAAGTAGGTCAAATATCTAGGTCAAGGTCACAATGTTAAAAATTGTGGTATGTGTACAAAGGTTAGTCAAAAGGAATACATGTGTGAAATATCAAAGCCCTTTCACTTACCAATCAAAAGATACAAGCAATCTTTTTTTTTTAAAGTAGGTCAAATATGAAAAGATCAAGGTCACAAGGTCAAAAACTATGATATGTGTAGAAAGGTCTTGTCACAAGAAATACATATGTGAAATATCAAAATCCTATCACTTACCATTCAAAAGTTATGAACTGTAACACCCAAAGTGTGAAAGACAGACAGACGGACTGACGGACAGACAGACAGACGGACAACGGACAAAGTGATCCCATATGTAGGTCAGGGTCACTAGATTAAAAATTATGTTATATGCAGAAAGGTCTTGTTGCAAGCAATACACATATGATATATCAAAGCCCTATCACTAACCAATCAAAAGATACAGCAAATCTTAGCTTTTTTGAAAAGTAGGTCAAATACCTAGGTCAATGTCACAATGTTAAAAATCATGGTATGTGTACAAAGGTCTAGTCACAAGGAATACATGTGTGAAATATCAAAGCCCTATCACTTACCAATCAAAAGATATAAGCAATCTTCTTTTTTTTTTAAAGTAGGTCAAATATGTAGGTCAAGGTCACTAGGTCAAAAATTATGGAAATACAGAAAGAAAGTTCTTGTCACAAGGAATACACGTGAAATATCAAAATCCTATCACTTACCATTCAAAAGTTAAGGGCTGTAACACCCAAAGTGTGACAGACAGACGGACTGACGGACAACGGACAAAGTGATCCCTAATTGTCGCTATGCTTCGCAGGCGACACAAAAGTGAAACCACAAGAATCACATGATAAATATACCAAAGAAACAGCTATACACAGATGAATATGGACTGGGGAGTGACTATAATTCAAGTTAGTTTAGAAACACAGTGAATCAAGGGGAACGATCTCTTCGGGTACTATCAGTCCACCAGCAGTGGTTGAAATTATCAATCATGAAATAATATAGTTCTATGGTAATAATTTTGGTACACAATACTAGTATTTCAACAAATAATGTCTGATTAGTAATGCAACTGGCCAGAATCACAGAAAGAAAAGGAATATTATAATTGTACAGGGTAATGTTTATACATACGTTTTGCGGCTGCATGATAAAAAAGGGGTTAGAGTTAGACATAATAAATGTCTTGAATTCCTGTTGAAAATATATTATTTCAGTTTTATTCTTGCTCGATCTATAGAAATTATTACTTGCCACTTCTTTTTTCACTTACGTTCAGAATCTTTTGGCAGGTCTGGAAAGAACGAAAACAAATTGCAAAATATTTTTGAGTAAAAATGATTGTGTATGGATACCTTACTGTATTCAAAGTTGTTTAATGGTCAATATTGAAATATATGTTCTATTGTAGTAATTTCAGTATACCATTTGCGTATTTTAACAAGTGATATTTTACTTTTATAAAGCCCAAACTATGTGCTTTAAAAATGATTGATACATACTTCCTTCTTTGATATGTCTCTCTGAAAATGGAAAATAAAAAAATAGTCAGTTCATGGATAGCACTATGATGAGTTGTTGCATCACCAAATGTGTCATTTTATCTCAAGAATTACTTACAATTTCTTTCCATTTCCGAATATTTTAAATATGATTTACTCTAGAATTCAATTTATTGTTCTACAACAACCCTCTGGTACGAGAGATTAGGTTTTGGGGGAGCTAAAGTCAATGGTTTTTGGTGAAAAATTTGTCCTTCGTGTATCTGTTGAGCTTGTGTTATTGTCTCCGTCTGGTTGTCCTATTTCCTTTTCGTTGGAGAAATTTCTGTTTCGTTTATTTGTATTTCTTAACGTTTTTTTTTTCAAAATTAATAAGCCTTTCGATTGTGGTTTTTGACTTTCATTCAATGATGTTAAAGAAAAGTAAAGCCTACCTTCACATTCTGCTGCGTTGTCAATTTCCCAATCTTCCATGCACATTCTTATTCCCTCTGAAGAAAAAATATGTACTAAGAGTAACAAGTAAATTATTGTTTTGAGAATTTTATTTGTTTCCTAAGAAAATTATCCTTATATTCTAATGGTAAAATGCAGTCAATTTAAGCCCCTGTCACACTGTGGCGAATTGGAGCTACGAGTTTTGTACGAGTGCTGGCGAGTTATAACTCGCCGAAATTCCCCCGAGTTAGTCTTGATTTTTTGTGATTACGACATGAGCACGACATTTGCTCGAGATCGCTACGAGAACAGTACGACACTTGGCGACACTCGACGATTTGTACACGACATCTTCTCGACAAATGAAGACTTTAGTAAGAGAAGATACGAGTTAAGTACGAGTTTCGTTCGAGTTTATACGAGATGTAGCGACATGCCTACGAGTTAAGCACGAGATAAGTACGAGTAATGACGAGCTGAGTACGAGAAGTATACGAGTTATATCAACACATTATGAATTTGGTATAAATTTGAGTTTAAGTTTTTTTTAGCTCACCCGATCTTAAATGACAAATATGGATAATGACCATATCCTTGTATACAGCACAAAATCGATAATTAAGAAAGTCAGAAACCGAAGGCATACAAAATCATGGTAAAACCAAAGCAAACAAACAAAAACCTCCACCACATGAAAAGAAGCGAACTCCCGATATGGGAGTGCTGAAAAATTTGAATGAATTGGTCTGTACAAGCTTCAAGTAAATAACACGATACATCTTCAAGCCCTTAACAGGGATTGGTATTGTCATTATTGTAGTATTTCGACCGTCGACAAGATGTCTTCCTTTCGTATGATTGCATTGTATCGACTCACGTTTTCTTCCTCAATACTGCTGAAAAATTTGAATGAATTGGTCAGTACAAGCTTCAAGTAAATAACACAATGCATCTTCACTTCTTAATTATCTTCTTCTGGACGGTGCAAAATCTGTTGAACAAATATCTTCTACAATCGCAGAAAGGATCTATTAATAAAAGTAACGAATCCGAGTGTCCAAGAGGGGTGCAGGGTGTATCTTCAAGATTGTTATATTCAAGAGCCGATTATGGACTCTTTTGAATTTGATCATGTACATGCAAAAATTGAGGTTTTATTCTTTCCTTTTCAATTTTCAATATTATTTAAGCTGAGAATCATAATACGTACAATGTAATCTTTTTCAATACAACCAGAATATGAATAGAAAAATCTTTTTGTATCTACAGTTACCTATTTTTTAATCGTGTCAGCTTAAAAAAATTATAATTGATAAATTTATCCTTTCAATCATTTTTAAATGCAATAAAATGCACTTACAAGATCGTATACTGATAGTAGGTGCTCAATGTCTTATACCAACTTGAAGATATATCTGCCATAGATGAAACATGGGACTGTTTCCTTGTTTTTTGTTTTATTTATTAGGACAAAATGATGTAAGAGATTACATGGACCAACTTATCATGATTAATTGCATTTTTCTGGAGTTAGTATATCTATTAAGCTCGTGTACGCCTTGAACATGTCTGCCCACCTGGGCCTCTTTTTATTTTTGTTCTCTATCATTGCTATACCACGAAAGTGAAAACATTTATGCATGCTGCAGAAGAAGACTGGATTAAAGTACTCAACTCGGCAGAACTCGAGAAAATATCGAGACAGTGTCGAGCAGAACTCGTACAAAGTCGTGTAGATGTCGAGAAGAGGTCGGTACAACTCGCATGATGTCGTGCAGACATCGTACTCATGTCGTTTCAACTCGTATATAAACTCGGCCCTTCTCGCACGAGTTTGATTCATGGCGAGAAGCGACGAGAAGTGGAGACATGCACACGATGTCTGCACGAGTTTATGCGACATCTGCTCGACCCTTGTTCGACATCTCCTCGACATGCACACGACATGAAAACTCGCACGACAATTTTAAACCGTTTAAAATTCTCGCCGCCTCACGCCGATATCTGGCGACATGAGGCGACATTTCTTCGACATGTGAAGACATTTGTACGAGTTCCATGCGACAAACGACGAGTTGTGGCGAGTTGTAACTCGCCACAACTCGTAGCTCGAACTCGCTACAGTGTGACAGGGGCTTTACTTTCAAATTGTGTATATATACATACCCCTGCATTCTGCTTCAGAAAGATCGTTCTTTATGCAGACGGCAATGGCTGCAAAATAAATAAAGTCATCGTTGAAAACAAGAACGTTCTAAAGCATTCAAATGCGGCATACAATTTATACATGTATACAGTAATTCTAAATGAACTTTCTAATGTAGCATACAATACTTCTACATGAACTTTAAATGCAAAATATAAAGAATATGCCAATACTACAAATCTCGTATGTCGAAAGTTTGGAAACTTCTAACACAACTGAAATTTGAAATTTATAAAAACCAACTCACCTTTTCCAAGTTCTGAAAAGTCACAAAATGATCTATTAAATTTGGATCCACATACCAAATAAGAATTTATCAGACCACAGAAATTCAAGCTCATTAAGCTAAGAAATAAAATTGAAATACTTTTTAAAATATTTTGCGATAAAAGGTAGATCCTAAAACTAACCTTCACAATCCTCTCTGCTTGTAATTCCCTCTTTCTTACATGTGTCTTTAAGAACTGATACAAAGAGATAGGAGATAATTAGAATTTGTATAGAAGATGAATGGATGAATGGATGATTTGAAAAAAAAAAAGCAAAACTCAAATTTTCCATTTTATTCAAAGCACATGATAAATGTACTTACATTCCCGAAATATATGTTCTGGAAAAAAAAAGAAAAATATCGAAGGATTAGTATGTTTTATATGAAAGAAAGACGAGTTCTAGCATAAATATAAAAGAAGTACATATCAGTTATTCCGACTCAAAGATATTAGAATTCCCATTGGAACGGTTGCGAATCTCGGAATGAACAACATTCCGAAGTGAGACCATGTGCCCGGGAAGAGTAAGCGTCTCCTGATTGAATGAAACACCCGTTGCAACATCTCCATGGGAACTTGTTCGGTAATTCAAATTCGGTGATTGTCTCATGCGAACTTCTATGAAATTAATCAATTAATTAATTTTTATTTATTTGTTACGAGCATAAACTGAATCAAACTAACCACAAACTTTTAATCTCGTAAATAACTTGCAAATATGAACACATATACGATAAAAGGCATCCAAAATTATGAATGATTGTTCATATTGAAGCTTTTCTGGAAATAAAAATAATGAAATTCTCATTACCCTCGCATTGTTTCCTGTCCAATCTCTTTTCGATACATCCAACGATAGCTGCAGGAAGAGAAATAAGAATTTTACATATGTGATGAAAATTAAGTTAAAAGAAAGCTTAAATATCCCTACCGACTTTTTTGTTCAGATTTTGGATTTTTCTCATCAATTTTCAGCCGTAAGGACTTTCAAGTCGATAAGTATACGATAAATAAACGACAAGTATGAGACATATTACTGTCAAGTGTACGTTACATAAATGATAAGCGTAGTTTAAACTTTCGATTTATTATTTATACAAGATGATTACATAACAGTCAACAAAATCTGAATTGATCGAGACCACCCAATATCGGAATTTGTTAGAAAGTCCCAGTGATCGTGTGGAGGTCCTTGACTTTTGAAGCAACTCACCTCTGCCGAGAACTGCAAAGAGAGTAAAGGAACGCATATCACAAATTACATAAATTGGGGTTTCAACCCTATGCAAAATCGTATGAAAAATATGAATTATTCACAAGAATCTTAGAGAAAATCTCATCAGTTGCAGACTTCAGATGACCCTTTGATAACAGAAAAAAATATGAAAAATTAAAAAGTGATTAACTGAAGTTTTTCTCCTTTATTAAGAAATTGAGAATTTCTCTTATAAAATTTAATTCTATGTCCTTTTCCTCATCTTGAATGTGGTTTTCTGTCGTTTTTTCCACTTTCAAAAGTTGAGAATTTCTCAGTAAGAATTTTGTTCTATGTCCTTTTCCTTAACTTGATCTTGATTTAATTTGTTTAATTTTATACTTTTCCTTTTCAACTTACGTTTACAGTCATCCTCGTTATCCAGACCTTCGTCGGCGCAGATTTTTTGAATATCTGTACATTGAAAATAAAAAATACATTGTAGATTTGAATACCAAGCATTATCATATAAAATCCTATCTGTCGTTAAGAATTTTGTCACAACGACATATAATGATAACGCAAAAGAAAAGCATTTTTCTTTTCTTTGTTCAAATTCTTTTATTTATTGTAACTGAGGTTAATGCATTTTTCAATGCAGCTTCATGTATATGTTTGCTACTGCCGAGGCTTCATTAACTGAATCAATCTTTTACGGCATACTAGGTTGGAAATATTGAGACGGGGGCAGACCTTCGACTTCAAGTGCTAAATTTTCATGAAGATTTAAAACCAATAATGTTTCACTTGGTTTGAATAATTCATTCAAGATAGAAACACTCATTTTTGTCACTCTTTTACATATAATTACTAAGATAAACAAATTCACATTGACACAATGGATCAAGATTTGGGCACTTCGGCCATTTATTTGTCATGTCTTGTATAAATATTTGGAAATCATGACCGCTCTGTTGAAATAGGCATACGATTTTCATAGACTTTAAATTCTTGTTTGTGATTAAGGACCAGCGTTCCAAATTCAAATATGAATTTATTATTTCAAATATTTAGAAATGGGTCAGTAAAGCAAAAAAGATATACATGTTTCATATTCTCAAAATTTCGAAATAATCCAAAGGAAAGGAGGGGATATCCAATAACACTCGGTTGCAGCACCCGAAGCAACACCAAACACCCCCATACAATGAACTATGTAAGATTTCAGTTGAAAGTGGCAAAAAAAAAAATGCTTTGAAATAAATTTTTGTTTCAGATCGGGCACCCAAAATCTCTTTTTTTTAAAAGTATTCCAAATAACGTCCTACGTCGTTGCTTTTAAATAAATCTCATGGACTGATTTTCAGTGATAATGACATGTTTTCAGCTTTTTCTCTTTGAATAGAGTAGAGCAGGATCATATTCAAATAACGACATTTCTTTTTCGTATACAATTGAAGAACAAGGAAAGTTAACAATGTTACATATATAAAATTTAAAAGTTGCTCGGAAGCCCACTTTTACTGTCTAAACTGAAGTTTGTCGAAATAAGGAACAAAAGGCAATTTTTCAAAAAATTTGGCAAATACATCAAGTTTGAAACCTAAATTCATATGAATTATATAAGGATACGAATGATTTTAAGTCATTCTTAAAAGGAAACCTTTTATCATTGTGAAAATCAATATAATTTCATTACTTTTGAATGAATGTACAATCAACCGTAAAGGAGGTCTGCTCAAACAAAAATTAAGGAGCAATTTTTATGTTGTAATTGTACATAGATTGAAATATGAATATGATATATGCACTTACCAATACCAGAATCTTCAAGAGCTGCAAAAAGTATAAAATGCAGAAATCGTGAGAATGAAGAGGGATAGTTACCTTCAAAGAAAATACTTTGGTCGAGGAACATATTCCCATTACAAAATGTTCTTTCAAGCATATCTTTTTTGATCGAGGAGGAACGAAGAAAGTAACAAACAAATACTCACCCCCTCTCCTCATAAGTTTCTGAAAGTAATGATTCAATGGATCAACAAAAGCACATATGATTTTTCAATAGTAAGCAATGTCAATTGCAACACCCGAAAACAAACCAGAAGAAGCTTGAAAAGCATTTATTACACGTACATTGGACAATTCTTAACGATTAATATTCTTTGTCTGAACTATGCGACCAATTCAAATAAATAAATTCATGTACTACAGAAGTTGTTTCTGAGAACTTTTAAGCCTTTGTATATTTCTGCGACAAAAGAGGAAAATACCACTTTATAAAAATAGGAAACCTTTTGGAAAAGATCAGATGATACTTTTATTTTAAGCAGACAATAATTGCGTACTTACCAGATTTTTAACAGCTGGAAAGGCGTATGCAACGCCCAAGAGGGCGAGTGCCAAAAGAAATTGTCTCATTTTTATCGATGGATACTTTTTGTCCAAAGTGATGGGGAGATCAGGAGAAAGTATAGTGAGGATTACGTATAGATCGCCCACCTTTATACTATCTATGAGTTCTTTATTTCAAAATATCGATTTCGAAATGTTTGTCAAACATATACACTGACCGAGTCAGAAATCAAAAATTCAAGAGTAAACTTTTGAAAAATTTTGAGAGCACTGGTCCTATGTTAATATTTAATTACTTTGTGTTGTAGAGTTCATTCCACCAATGTAAGCTAATTTACCAAATATTAGACCTTAGCTAATCTATGCTCACCAGGACTGTGGTACTACAATATGTTAATAGGCGTTTTACTAAATCTCCACTAAAGCGTATTCCAATACGTGAAATAAAATCGCTTATATTTTACTCAATGAATGATCGCAATGACCATATATATCGCTTGTTTTTAGTCCCCTACCGGCAACGCCGAAGGGGACTCTTAGTTTCCTCTCCGTCTGTCTGTCCGTCCATCCATCCGTCCGTCTGTCAGTCTGTCCTTGTGTTGGACTTCTTATCGTGTTCCCGAAGATAACTTTATCGATAGTAATGTAACAGAATGAAATAGAATATTCTTCATCATCATCAGCATGTTGCAAAGTTAGTGGCAAAACATGCAAACCAGTGTCCGAACTCTGGATTCGAATAGGCTCCCAGTTTTGGTAATGGTGATGTTGAAAAAAGAAATAAGATATTTAGAAAGCATCTTTTTATCAAGTAACAAATGTGATATAATAATCATGTATGTACACAAAGCAAAACTGACATTTCATTTATTGACGCAGGCATACACATGTACGCAGATGCTTTCACATCATTTTACATAAAAAAAAGAATAAAAGAAAGTGTACAAAGGGTCATCATAACGTAGAAAACTGCCCTGTAAATGATTAAAATCCATTAGAGTTTGGGGCCTCGCCACATGGATCCCAACATGGGCTTCTTTCTGAACCCATTAAGGGCATTTTAAAAAGCGATCTCCCAACCCCCTGACTGAGAGTGCTTCAACTTGAAAAGTACTCTGGCTACGCGCCTGATTGAAACCAATATTGAGAAAAGGAGCTTGGAACTTCAATTTAAGACATCGATTTCAAGCATTTTCTTTTAAAAACGGAGACAAAAGATGAATGCTCAGTCTTCTTATCAGTAATAAAGAGCGAATCATTGTTTGAGACAATAAGAGTATAACATTATTGAAATCTTCAAACAATTTTCACGCGAGCTTAAGGTATCCGATGTACAATAGGACAATTTTCCATGCCTGGTAAGGTACTATAAACTATATAATTTCTGAAAGGTTATAATGCCCACTGCGAAGAAATAATTTTGGGGCCAGAAAAAAACAAAGAGGAATAACTTATGAAGCATTTAAATTGTCTATTTTCTCTATTTAACTTATGCAAAATATCAAAGTTGTACAAGAGTTTTATCCTTTGATTTCTAAGACATGGGAGTCTCATATCTGTACTCAGGGCATCATTACCTTACAGAAAATATATATGTAGTTTATAGTACCTTACCAGGCCTAAATTTTACCATACTTTACAATGGAGATGATTAAAAAGCTATGTAAAATGACTCTTTTGTACAAGGGACACTTTAATTAATCTGACTTAATATGTCAAATAAGTTTCTTTTGTCAATCTTATATCAATCTTAAATATAAGACGGAACTATCACATATAATCATTTGCCAGCGGCAAATCTCGTCGTATAACATAGCTTAAAACAACGAGATAGTTTGTTTTTTTTTTTTGTTTAAAGAAAACAGGAAACCTCTTTGTATCCAGATAAGTAGGAGGTTGTGCGCACGTAATCCGGACTACCATACCATCTGCTATGAATATAGTTGATAGCCGTCCTTAGTTACCATTGTATACATATTGATCTCTCTCCATTTGTGTGTTATCTTTTGTGTTTCAGTGAAAGTCTTTGCGTTGTTTCTTAGCCTTCTATGTGAGAGTATTTTCATTGTCTCTAAATGTTTGTTGGAGTAGTAGTTGTATGTCCATTTTTTTGTTGTTGTTATATTTAAAAATTGAAATTCACAAATCTTTTACCTTAATCCGTATCCATCTTGTTGGTTTGATTTTGGTAAATTACAAGTATTTTTTCACATAGAGCTGCACTGTTGCATTTTTCTGGACAGAATACAACCTCAAGATTGATTCTACGTAGTCAGAATACATTTCCCAAGTTTCAGAATTAT
Source organism: Pinctada fucata (assembly GCA_028142955.1). NCBI lineage: Eukaryota > Metazoa > Mollusca > Bivalvia > Pterioida > Pteriidae > Pinctada > Pinctada fucata. The sequence continues at coordinate 15,283,866 of AP027104.1, forward strand.
GACCTAAGTACGACAATACCTGGTATTTGATTATTTATTTGTATTTATCTGAACACTTCGACTTTGTACCGCTTATGTGATGAATTTCATTTTAGAAATTTATTGGAATCCTGGGGGGTTTCTATTTTCCATGTATGTAGCGTTGCCCCCCATGTTTCAATGATGTTATGTTATCGTCTCCGTCCGTTTGTTCCCTTTTTCTCGTCTCGGTGGAGTATGGTCCACTGTGATCACTGTAGTGTCGTCATGTTGGGGATCTCCTTCTTATCTGTCAAAGTCCCATGCAACTTTGTTCGACAACTTTTAGCATCACACAATCACAATATCCCTTTGTATATTTGACCCCCATAGGTCAAAACTACATTTACGCTCTTTCCCCCCGGGCACCTGGTCCTGCCTCCATTCGGGAGTTTGCGATTGCTTTGTTAATGGAGACATACACAGCAATAATACGGAAGTGTTCCAACTCTATACCTTCTCGAAGAAAATTTCAAACACTTATTTCTTGTTGCAGTGTGAAGCAATATTAAACTCCTTCCCCGTGGCTAGATGTTTGAAGTATAATATTTATTTCTTTCCAGCTCTGTCGCCTGAAAGAAGCTTTGTTTTGGGCCCTTTATCAATTTAAAATTGTATATATTATATTGCTATTTCGCATGTCATTTTATCCAATCGTATGATCAAAATTAAAGGAAGTTAACATCTGAGCTCCATCCCTCAAATGCTATTTTGATCATACAGTTTATTTAACTAGTCGATTTGACAGCCTTATATATCATGTGGCCGACCTAGAAATTTCCTTTCCTATGAACTTTTTTTGATGATTCTTATCTATGGGATAGTACTGAACGATTCTAGCTTGGTTGCCACTCTGGCAACCTTGGGCAACTCTTTTTTTCGGCGGAAATTCAAAATGGCCGCCAAATGCCTTCTACCAATAAATGAAATTAAATTCTTTCTTTAAATATTAAGTGTGGCACATCAAATCAGGGGTTTTGAAGGTCAACAAACTCATTTCCGATGTCAATTTAACAATTTGAGTTCATCCAGGACTAAAAATTCAAGATGGCCACCAAATTTCAACCTCATTATAGTACAATGTGAATATTTCAATAAAACGTTCGTGTAGTACATCTTATTTGTACTTGCAATGGTCCTAGAATACATTTAGTTTGCTGGTTTGGTTGTTATCAGCTGACATATGCCTCTGGGACAACTCTGCTTATCGGGGGAAATTCAAAATGGCCGCCACATGCCTTCCATCAATAGGTGAAATTTCATTCTTTCTTTAAATATTAAGTGTAGCACATTAAATCAGGGATTTTGAGGGTCAACAAACTCATTTCCAATGTCATCTTGACATTTTGAGCTCGTTCTAGACTAAAACTTCAAGATGGCCGCCAAATTTCAACCTCATTATGGTACGATGTGTATTTTGCTGTTTTGGTTGTTTCCAGTTCAAATATACTTGTAGGACAACTTTTATCATCGGGGGAAATTCAAAATGGCCTCCAAATAGTCCCCTACCACTGAGTAAAATGTAATAACTACTTAATATATCAAGTGTGGCACATCTATTCAGTGGTTTTAAGGGCCACAAAATCAATATCTTGTGTCATTATGTTAATATGGGTTTATTTAAGGCTGAAAACTCCAAATGGCAGCCAAATTTAAGCTTCAATTCAAAAACATTTATTTGAATTTAATTTTTTTTTCTAAGAAAAAGTAAGGACAACTTATCGTATTAGTAATTTGAGGGTCGTAGTATTCCTTCGCTTGGATCTTGCAACGACTTGAGCTTAAACATGCTCATTTCAAGATTACCAACTTAGTTGGGAACTTAGAAAAATACAGAAGAAACAATAAGTTAACATAATAAATCAATGTGTGAATATTGTATTTTCCTAATACGAAATATCACAAGCTAGTATTTTATAAGACTTACGATATAATGAAAAATAAATAAGAGTGAAATATAAGATTGGATGGTTTCAACTTTAACAGACTAAGATTCGTCAAAATGTAATGCAAAGTTAAACATGTCATTTGTTTGATTAAAATGGTACTCAAAAGACAAAAAAAAATAAAGTTTCCCTATTGATCATGATGATATCAGACCAATTTGTTTGACGCAGGGTATTCTAGAGTAAGCAAGTACCATTTTTCGATTAAATTCTGAACCTTGCGTATTTATCCTATTTATACTTAAAATGGAACGTAAAAGAATGTCTTCAAATGTTGCAAAACAACATTTATTATTCATGCTTCTTTGAATCATTTGGCTTAAAGTACCACTAATGAGTATTCATTGACCGAATCATACATTTCTGGTGCATAGAATGTATTCTTCTATGTAGAGAAGGCTGCTCAATAGTAACAGGCTTTTTATTAGTACCCTCCTTTTTCTTCATAAGGCCGAATAAGTTTGTAAATAAAGGCCTTTCAAAATTTCTTCTGCTATTATTTCATCTAAGGATATTTTTTACATCTGGTTGGAGGTTCCCTCCGTTTTTCTCTACAGTGATTCAATATTGAATCTGAGTTAGGAGTCTTCAACTGTAGAAAGATGACATGGTACTACGTATGTTTTGGCATGTAAAACTCAAGTGGGTGAAATCTTGAAAGCAACTGTCTTGAATATCAGTGTTCCGTATAGTTTGAAGGTTGTTTCTATAACATATATTAAACAGGTTTTCATTCCACATGTTTTCTTATAACACAGAGAATATTTGGTTGAAGAGTAAGACGTAGTCAGTGTGACCAGCTTTAAATGAATCTAGAACAAAACAAGAGCATAAGTCAAAAGAACAGTGACAGGGAAAATGATCTATGTCACGAATACAAAAATGCACAGATCATGCAGCAATCCTGGAAGAACTTTGCTCTTTTGAATTCCTTTTGCAGACTTTCAAATAAGACAATCACTTAAGTATTTCACATGATATTTTGACAATCCATAGCCCTATTATGTAGATTCTTGCTTCAGATCAACTCTTATCCCCCTTCCTTAGAGCATAGATGATTTGCAATTAAAAAAAAGATTCTTCACTTTTACGGGTTGAGAATGTGCAATTTATGTCAAAAGAGCATGTGTAAGCTCATATCGACAAAAAGAAATTAGACATTGATTATACCACCTTTGGGATCACAAATAAGATGTACCACAGTTATTCGTAACAAAATGAGAATATTGAAGTGAGGTTAGCCTTTAATGAACAAATAAGCAAAATGACAATAGATATGGATTTCTTTGCCCTTAAAACCACTGATTAGATGTGCTACTCTTGATATATCAAATAATTATTACATTTTACACAGTAGTAGGATACTATCTGGAGGCCATTTTGAATTTTTCCGATAAGCAGAGTTGTCCTAGAAGCATGTGTCAGATGATAACAACCAAACTCACAAACTAAATGTATTCTAGGACCATTGCAAGTACAAATAAGATGTGTTGTACGAACGTTCTATTGAACTATTCACATTGTACTATAATGAGGTTGAAATTTGGCGGCCATCTTGAATTTTTAGTCCTGAATGAACTCAAATTGTAAAAATGACATCGGAAATGGGTTTGTTGACCCTCAAAACCCTTGATTTGATGTGCCACACTTAATATTTAAAGAAAGAATTTAATTTCATTTATTGGTAGAAGGCATTTGGCGGCCATTTTGAATTTCCGCCGATAAAAAGAGTTGCCCAAGGTTGCCAGAGTGGCAACCTAGCTAGAATCGTTCAATACTATCCCATAAATAAGAATCATAAAAAAAAATTCATAGGAAAGGACATTTCTAGGTTCTGAAATTTTCAAATCGACTCCTTCTTATCTGTCAAAGTCCCATGCAACTTTGTTCGACAACTTTTAGCATCACACAATCACAATATCCCTTTGTATATTGGACCCCCATAGGTCAAAACTACATTTACGCTCTTTCCCCCCGGGCACCTGGTCCTGCCTCCATTCGGGAGTTTGCGATTGCTTTGTTAATGGAGACATACACAGCAATAATACGGAAGTGTTCCAACTCTATACCTTCTCGAAGAAAATTTCAAACACTTATTTCTTGTTGCAGTGTGAAGCAATATTAAACTCCTTCCCCGTGGCTAGATGTTTGAAGTATAATATTTATTTCTTTCCAGCTCTGTCGCCTGAAAGAAGCTTTGTTTTGGCCCTTTATCAATTTGACATTGTATATATTATATTGCTATTTCGCATGTCATTTTATCCAATCGTATGATCAAAATTAAAGGAAGTTAACATCTGAGCTCCATCCCTCAAATGCTATTTTGATCATACAGTTTATTTAACGACTGAATCTACTGTACAGGAAATTTGGAGCCGCGCACTCTTTGCAAAGTATATACACAAATTAAAATTGAATGAAATAAAACCAGAGGGCACTACTGAAATGAATTTTGGCTGTGTCTGAAAATCACTTTGGCTGGAAGCATCACTTATGAGAATTTACTATCCGAAACACGTGTCTGGTGCGTTAAAATTGGTATTTAATTTTCTTCAAGAAGGTAAAGAGTTGGAACACTTCCGTATTGTAACAATAAAATGGCAACATTTCGCACAGAGGACCTCAATAAAGTACATGTCACAAGTAAGTTATATGATTGCACGTAAACACATGTCACTTATTCTGTCGGTAAAACATTTAGGGTGGAGAAGTATAGATTTTGTACACATAATTTGCTGTTTGATGCACTACCTAACGCTCCAAGTCAAAGCTCTGCAATTTATACCATCCAATTAAACGATGTTACAAATAAAGGAAATATAATTTGAAATCCAATTATTTCTATATGTACCTTAAAGGTATCAATAAAGGATATGTTTTGCCAATATTCGCTACAAGCTCTCAAATCTAAAATTTGATTAAAAAAATCTTTTTTTTTTCCTTTTGGTTGTTTGGAATGCTCTTCGATACATGACTGTTTGATAAATTTTAATATTTTCTTAATTAGCAAAACCTTGATTCATTTTTTTTTTTTGCCAACAGTGCTGAAACAAAGGTCAGGGAATGCCATGCACTTATGATTATTCAAATTCTCTCTTTTCTCACACAATGTAATTCGGATTTTTTTTTCTATCACGGTTTCTTGAATTATTGATGAGATGAAACAGTATCTATGTAAATGCGCATATTATGCCCTTAAATTATCCTAATTGTATAAATAAAGCATCTGAAATGATTTAAGATTTCAAATACGACATGCACAAAACTCCTCTATTTACTTAGGGTTATTACAGGGATCTTACTCGGTTTTTAACGAAAAATCGACAAGTCATCATTAAGTCTTCAGTAATAGGCTAGTCAATGTCAAAACCCATTTTCTGTGGTATATTTCGATAGATTATTTCATACTGAATCTTCATACGAAATTTGAAATCAGATATGCCCCATACCGCCCTCTTCTGAGCGCCGCATTTCTAGGTCGGACAAAAAGGTGTCCGAGGATAATCAGGCAGTAGAAACAAAATTAGGACATTGCTTGATCATTTAATGGTTCGAACGCTTCAAAGACATACAGCTGCATGATATATCCTCTTCACATGCTTGATCACCGGTATATCAAAACCTCTCATATAGCTATACCTTACATGCGCATACATGTATATCATGTCATTCACAACTCTGCACATTTTGAATTTAATCTCACTTATCCGACGCTTGTCTCATTTCAAAATCGTTATAAAAGACATTATTTGAAATTCTACCAAACATATATGGGACTATTTTATGTAATTTTATGTATTTGAGATGTTCGCATCATTGAATGTTCAAAATACACCACAGAAAATGGATTTTGATATTGATAAGCATATTTCCGAGGACTTAAACGATGACTCGTCGATTTTTCATTAGACGTCGAGGTAGATCCCTTTAGATAATCCATAGAAAATTCAGCAACCGGGGAGCGTGATAAATCCCTGTGTTGCTACCTGTAAGGTTTCATGAAATCCTGTGCATCAGTTACGGATATTTCGAATTCGTTAGCCAATAAGAGCCCTCGATGGCTGTATTTGTAGACAGTTAATACAAATTTGTTAGACGACATTAAGAACATGCATCAGCCATTAAGAGCCCTTGGCGGTCATATTTGTTGATCGATCGATTGGCACAAAAAAAAACCCACAAACTTGATAGAGGACCATGAGTTCTTGCTTACTGTAAGGTTTCATGAAATTTTGTGCAGCGGTTGCAGAGCATATGTCCAAAATACATATTCCAATATGAATCATTGGCGGTCAAACACAAAAATGGTAGAGGACATTGAGTACTTACTTCCTGGAAGTTTTGTGATATTCTTTGCAACAGACGGAGAGGAGATGTCGAACATGCATCAGCCAATCAGGACCAATGTCGACCAAAGGGGTAGGGCCACGAGGCCCGATATTGGCCCTAATTATGAACATTGTACTTCATATAATTTTTTAACTGTGATTTGACATTTTTGAAACGTTCTCTACTGAATCACGAATCTATCTTTGGTAAACATTGCGTTTATCAATAGCTTTTGACCCTTTGAAAACACCAAAATTGGTCATATTCCGCGAAATTGATGCAAGTACTACATAAATTCAATTAAGGAGGTATGATTGTGAACCGCATTTTCAGGGAATAATAGAAATTGAAAATAATTGTCTACATAAAAAAGAATATCCCTTCCTTCATCGATTGCAATATTTCATGAAAAAAAGAGTGTAGCCGTTTGTCCCCTATACCCAGACAAAAAAGGGAGGTAACTCTGTACATTTTTTTCTAAAACAATGTCCCAACTTTGGACTTTATTTTAAAAATCAACATAATGCAATACGAAGTAAATTTTTATCCATTCACGTAGCAAATGAAGTAAATTTATCAATTTCGAAAAAAATAATTTTGTTGCCATGGTAACCATGCTGGAGAAAGACATTTATTTCATCCCATTTTTGACAGTAAAAATTGTATGAAAAGTTTAAAAACATTCATTTTCAAAGTAGTTCGCATAATATAATTGTGATAAAATGTTTCTTTTGTCATCTAGTGATACATGCTTAAGATAAAAAAATAATTAATAGAAAAAAGAGTGTAGCCGTTTTAAAGAAATTTAGCTTAGAATTCCTCTGACCAAGCCTCTGGATATGATAAATCCGTTGTTTATGATTGAAAATGGGAAGTTGTTATATATTTATACATTTTATCTGAGATTTCTTATAATCTGGACTTCAGACTAAAAATTTGAGTCATATTCTGATGAATTTCTCATTCATTTTCCCAACACTTAGCGCTTTTAAGCACCGACAACGTAACCTGACGTAGAGCACATCGTGACGCTCACTTTAGGTAATGCTCGGCGATATTGTGTACTGTTAATCTCAGTAAATGAGAAAAAATGGATGTTTTAGATTCTTATCTGTATGCTTCTTCTGTATATCATTTCTCTCAAAATTGATTTTGCGGCATCGATCTACACGTATCTATTTATTCATGTACATGTAGTTTTGACATTCGTACATCATGTACATATTGTACTAGTTAAAAAAAAATTAAGCAACTTTAGTAGAACAACGATACGAAGGATCTCTTAATCTCTTGATAATTTTGCTTTGAAATAATTAATCTAAAGTTAGCTGCATGAGGCACATTTCTAGTTTCATTTTAATAAAAAAAATGTACGTGCTGGGATAAGAAGGGGGGGGGGGGGTGTTGGTATGATAGGAAAGCTAGTAAACGCACCCTGTCTTCTGCATTGATTTCCTGCACATGTTCTCTTCAATGAATGTCGTACTTTAGTATAATTGAAACAGAATAATTCCCTTTTCAATAGGGCGTACAATGGGAAGTGTGTTTACAGAGTCCTTCGGATCGATTTATTTTACAACGTACATGTACGTGATCTTTGGTCCTTTTGATGATTTGACAGTCGGTCGTCATGCTCACTTATTACAACTACTAATTAATAAGCCTCGTGATATCAATTCTAGCTAAATCATTATAACAAATACCTTTTGTAAACGAAAGAAAAGTACTTTCAAGATGAATTAGTTTTACACGTTTTCAATATTTTAGGTAAATTGCGTGGCCAGAAACGCCGCATCGTCAACTTGAACTATAAAATATAATCATTCTTTTGAATTCATTTGTGTCTTTTTTTATGCAAGAATAAATTTGCAGCACGAACTTACTCATTTCATTCCCAATCAAATTATTCCACTCCGTAAATTTCTCATGGCATGAAATAATACAAGAAAAATTGAATTACCGGACTTCTAAAGAACAAGCACAAAGCGCTTTCATAATGATTCGCGGAAAAATATTACAACGTCATAATTCAGTATGACGTCAAATAAACTCCCGTTGATGGCGTAAACTGTATGCCAAGGGTAAAATAACGTCGTGATAGAAGCGTATTTTAGATGTAAGCAAGGATATATATTGCTCGTCATTCGAAATGCATTGCTCTTTACTCTGGAGGTATATTCAACCTTTAGTTCAGTAAGTTTTCCGATTTTTTTTCTTTACGACATCGATACGGTTTACGTTTGATTTGTTCACGCTTATACCCTCTTAATAGCAATGACCGCATGCATTAACTAAGATGAAAAATTTAGATGTGAAAGATTATCATTATATCCTTTTGTCAAAACGTTTTATCGCAGTTAACTCATGCGGCCTTTTCTCAGTTAACGCATGCGGCCACATTGAATTCCTTCACAAAAGACGAAATTCCCAGCAATTTTCGCCATATTTTGTCAATACTCTCAAATGACGTCACTTTATGACGTCATTACAGTTAAATGACACTTTGTTTGATGATATTTTTCTTCTCATTAAAAGCGGAAAATTCCGTGTATTTTAATGATAGACATCAAGTATTTCTCATAAAATTTATTTCTAGAGTAAAATCGAAGGCCGATTTAGGTGTCTCGTGGCCCTACCCCTTTGTTTGTCGACCGATCGGCACGAAAAATACAAACATGATAGAAGATCTTGTACGATTTTTCTTCACTTTTAGTCGAAATTTAGCTATTTTTGAAAGGCATATCAACGGTACTTTGTTAACTTTAATCGAATGTGTTAGAAGACAATCGGGGATAGAATTATGAAGAGGTCTTTATGCATGGTACTGAACTCATCTTGTCCAACAATACATACTGAAAAAAAACGTGATGACAGGACTCCATGATGAACAATGTTCAAATCTAATATGAGAAGACTGTGCTCTGATCCTCTGTCTACAATTACAATTGTCATTCCGTCGATGATGGACGAAAAGACGAAAATGATGGATTATTCTATGTTTTTTCAACAGTTTATTCAACAAACTGGCAAGAACATAAGTTGAAAGTTGACTAAAACACCAATTAAAGTGTATTGACGAAATGTTACAAATATTTTAAAAGCACATGTCATGATGTATGCGGTAATTCCAGTACAGCCATTGTGGCACATCCGGGTTGTTTCACCTATTGCTGCAAATGAGAATTTAATGTTGAACTCAGTTTTTAAGATTTTTAGATTTATCTATTCGTTTATCTATTTTTCTTCTGTGCATAAGTTGGTAATTTAGGTTTTGAATGAAAATGGACAACCGAGATAACAAAAAAGTTATTTCCATCGTAAAGAAAATAAGGCTATTGAAAACGCATTCAGTATTCCAAGAAAATCAAAAGTAACAAAGAAAGAAATAGCAAATTACACAATGGTACATCTCTGTGTTGCGTTTATTTATTGTAATATTCTTTAATCGTCAGTACTTCACGTTTCCGTGCGCATCTAGATCACTAATGTCTTAATAGCAGTTCTCTGTAAGGACCAAAATAATTTCAATAGCACGTGGAAACAGCATGTCTCCAATTTTGGAGATTTTTGGTGTGGAAGGTGTATATGATGTCCTGAGACAAAAATAAACTTTCTTTTTACAAATTAAGTTTTCGTTGCCATGGAAACCATGTTTGAAATTTTACGCATCAGTAGAATACTTGCAGCATGGCATTTTCAAAAGGCTCGTTTCCATGGTAACAGCTATTGTAGTCAACTGAAATTTCCTTAATTTTTCTCTTTATATCTTTAATAGTATAAATATTACACAAGAAGTATGTTTTTGCCCGCTATTCTCTTTGTCAATATGCTCAAAATGTAGGCAAAAACCTGTTTTGAAGAGGCCCTTTTTAATACCGAAAAAGCTCCTAATTTCACATGATTTTGCTCAAATTTAAGGGCAGATAATTAGAAACGTCAGGCTAACTTGATTTCTACCGCCAATTATCTTTAAAGTTTAATCCTCGATCTTTAAGAAAATGTTAAAATTTGAGTGGGACCTCTTCACAATTTCATTCAAAAGGATATAAAAAATGGTTACCATGGTGACATTCTGTTCAGTGCTATTACACTTAGAGTAATTTACTAGTAAATTTTCAGCTGTCCGTTATATATTTTTAAGCATTTTTTTATCAGTGCATATAAAAGAGCATTATTGATTAGAAAAATCACCTTAAAAGTTTTCAAGGTCACAGCACCCAATGTCAAGGTCATCTTGAATGCAATTCACAAAATTTGGCAAAATTCTGCAACTTTTCAAAAATATGAGAGGCAGTCATGCGGTATTGAGTAAAACAAACACATACATAGTGATTTTGAATATATCCCCTATTTATTGACCAAAGTTGCAAAAAATCTCAAAATCAATGACATCCTTGATTTTAAGCTAGTATTTCATATATACATATAAAAGAATAAGAGATTATCATGATTTTTGTCTGGGGCTTATTTTTTTAGGAAAAATGTTCTGAACTAAAGATTGTAATGTTTTTCCATCTATCGGTCTAATTTTAGAAAGAAGTATTTTTGATACAAAAATATGGCAGTCAAGCCTAAATTTAGTAACAATAAATAACAACAAAAATGCAAATTTTATTGAAATTGGAACCAATATTTTGAATTGACCTTGAACTTAAAGTCAATGACCTTGAAAAATTTTGGAAGTGCTCAAATAAAGAACAATTTCTTCTGTTGTCCCTACATAAAGCTTAAGCAATATAAGTGATTTAAACCATGCTAAAAATCAATTTGAAAAGATATAGTCATCATGTGTCAAATGAAAAGTTGCCATGGCAACCATTTTTGACCTCAAAATGTAGGAAAACAAAACAAGGTCCCACTTACTTTTTCCAGTGATTATATTTGTCACATGAAATCTATTTTTTTCTGACAACAGTGATGGTGTTATCAGCCTGACATTTTGTGTTATTTTGGCTTAAAAATGGCAAAAATTGGACAAAAATAGGCCTTGATTTTGACCTTATTTTATGGCAATTTTTGATTGATTTTGATTTGTTAGGATCCGGCTAATTAAAAGAAATGTCAAAAATTTATTATTTTTTCTAAAAATAGAGGTTTTAAAGATTATAAGTTGTTAATACCAATTAACTCTGACCATAGTTTCCATGGCAACATAATAACCAAAGATGACTTATTTGACCATTTTTTAGTGCTATAAATAGACAGACCTCGTTTCCATGGCAACCGGAATATTTATTTTCAAAAAAAATGTTATTTTTGTATTCAGGGCATTAAACATACCATTTACAGAGAAAATCATGAAAATCCATGGCATGCTGTTTCCAAAATATTTTGGTCCTTACAGAGAATTGATATTAAAGCTCTCCAGAAATAAGTTAACTTTCCTCATGATATAATGAAAACATCCATCTTTCTATCTTAAATCGATTTGTTGATGATCTTCAGAATAAGATTGTTAAAATCCATTTCAACTTCCTTGTCATTGAGTGAGAGTTCATCATATCAATTAATTTTGTCATTTTAACGTACATGTATACGAAATAATATTCCTGCACTTTGGCACAAACGTTTATCGTTTTAAAAACATTTACATGTAAGAAAAAACATTCCTGCACTTTGGCACAACGGTCACTCTAAAAATGCAAATTATGAAGGCACCAAAAGTTACCAACATCATAACGCACAGAATCAAAACGAGGTTGTACTTAAATGAATCGATGTATGAAAGCATTGTTTCATTGTATTTCGATCCTGCTTAACGTAATTTGCATCACGTAGAATAGAATCTTAATTCATCCTCTTTCTTCTACTTCTTTTCAAGTCTTCATTCCGAGGATGATGTACTTTAAATCCTCATTTAAGATATATATAAAGAATGAAAATCCTGTTCATATATAGAAATTTAATAATGATTCATTGATCTCACGTTGATTTTTCAAATACGTAACAACTCCAGAATAAGTCATCTGTAATATAAAGATGTTACTTAATATTCTGTCTGGTATTGATCGTGCAGTGTATGAAACAGCTGGTTTCACATGCGGTGCATTTAACCATGCGCGTATCATGTACAGACTTTTTAGTGACCCCGAGTGAAATTTATTTATCTATTTAAAAAGGCCTAAACGAATAAAAAAAGAAGTGTTCAACTCTGGAAGATGCATTTTAAAGAAAGGAGGGGATCTCCAACAAGACTCGGTTACAGCATCCACGACAAAACATCAAAACACCCAATGTGAAGGCACAGAGAAGAAATATACAGCAAGGGGTTGAAAAGGGGAAATGAACATCAAACACGACACGACATCAAAACACAAAAAAAAACTACACAGTAACCAACCAGACCAATGGGCAATCGGTGCCGACTTAGGATTGTTATCTTCCATGATGTGTTTATCCAGATCACGTGCGCACAACCCTCAAGATTTTCGGTTAACAAGAGGTATTTCAAAGAACGCACGATTGATTTGTAAATGGGTATTAAAAACAAAAGGGTATACTTAATGTTAAACGTCTTCAAATTCAATAGCATAATTTAAGAACAGAGAAATTTGCAGCATTGACCAGACATGCAAAAACAGTCTGTGCTCTGTCAGCTGGAGCACACTCATGCATGTCATCACCCGAGAAGACCGACCGACATTCAGAGTGGGTAGATTCTGTGCATCTGAAGCTTTACATTTTCAAGTTTTACATAAGCATCACACCAAATACAATCTGTTTACAATCTTGTTTGTTTGTTTTTTAATCGAAAGGACCTGTCTTGATAAGGAGTATAATCTGCCATAAAAATAATGAAATTTCAAAGTACTTCATTTCTTTAATAAAGTTGGGGAAAAATTATATTTTCATAAAAAAAGCTCTTCAAAATCTGGAGAAACTTTTTCATAAATTTCCCTAATGGAGAGACATTTGAGTATAAATTTGACAAACATGGACAATGACCATACCCCAATGCACAATACAAAATCAATAATATAGAGAATCATCAACGGAAGGCATACAACATCAGCATTAAACATGAACCAAAGCAAACAAACAAAAACCTCCACTACATGAAAAGAAGCGAACTCCCAGGAAGAGTCAGCATCTCAGGACTGCTTGCATGCAATACCCGTCGCTTCAATTCGTCAGAAATATCACATCCGGTTACTTTCATTTTGGAAGATACAAGTATATTTTATGGTTGAATGGTTCAAATAGTCTAAGACAGAATATCATTCACCATTCTGGACAATGGGACATCATAGTGTATGACGAGTTCCCCGTATCGACCGTAGAACTTCCTCAGTGACGATGTTAGTCGATCACAAAGGTATCCCTGACTGAAAAGCATATATAAAAGACGCCTAGCTTTCAGAACAAAATCTGTATATTTGATACTTGCTCTGACATAGCATATCAATTGAGATATGAACACGCCATAAGCAGGCGATGAAGGGATGTTGCTACTCAGATAAGGAAAGTTGTTGATGCTGAAACTGAAGTCGTAAGATTGGTCATCGAGTGAGGTGTTGATGTTACCATCAGTGTAATAGGACAACATTATGTCAAAATAGGATGCTGAATTATTTGTCTCTGTAGTTTCTTTGACTTCAAGGTCCGACGCATAGATTCTGCTAAGGTAATCCGCGAATTTTGTGTAGAAATCAATGAAAAACGGAAACGTTTTCATAAAATATCGTTCCCCCTCTTGAAACACAACACAACATTTACCCAAGAAGTATTTTCATAATACATATTTTCTGTAAAAGCGGAGTTGTGTTTCAAAGGGGGGGGGGATAGTCAGTTTACCTTGTAAGGAGTGCTCCATATTTTGCGTAGGTTCGATTCAGAAGCATATTTGAATAAAATCTTTGAGCAAAATAGTATAGGATGGATGGTCGCTAACCTTCTTGATTTCGATGATATTTTAGGATGAAATGACACAATTATTATTGCTTTATTAATAAATTACCCTTTATTGTTAGAAAAGATCCAAAACTGCATACATTAGTTTTAATATCGCTTAGTTCATTTCATACTTTCAACAAGTAAGGGTTATATTCTACTGTCTCTGAGTGCATAGCCCGAGGAGCAGTTGAATAAGCCACTTGTTGCACGGCAATTGTTGGGCTATCAAACAATTATCACCAATGATTGAATGATTCTTCGTTACTAGTTAAAGAAAACTACTGATGGTAGTCTGTCAATGCCTAAGTCAATCCTTCAATCGTTACTTCAACCATTCATCTAATCATTGCTTCTCAATAAAAAATACTGCACCGTCTAGAAAGGTAAAAATATTCAAAACACTTACTTACCGCGAGGGGTTTGACAGTAAGTGTTTTGAATATATTTCCCTGACATTGTCGCCATAGCACTTTCTATATAGACATACATGTAACCTCAGAGAGTGCATGAAGTTTATATATTGTTTTCATTTTCGTGCTTAATCATCGACGGCGGGTGCGGCTAGCCAACAGGGGATGCTTGCTCAACATTCAACATTCCCATAAAATCAAACAAATAACAAATTACACAATGGTACATCTTTGTGCTACGTTTATTTGTTCTGATATGCTTTTATCGTCAGTACTTCGTATGTTTCCGGCTAGCCAACAGGGGATGCTTCTCCTCCCGGGCACCTGGTCCCACCTATAGCTCGCTAGGGTCCGTCGATGCTCATTTTGGTGCTCTATTGTGAGTGCTGTTGAGATTTTCGTCAGGATCTTCTTTAACTCATGTAAGTAATTGATTTCTGCACTTTGGCACAAACCTAACTTTAAAAATGCAACCTATGAAGGTACCAAAAGAAACTTGACTCCGTTTCAGCACCAAAACACCTGATATTTATTGTAAGATTTTTTCTAAGATTTTCGATTCTGCTTAACATTATTCGAATTACATAGATATCCTTTTCATCCTCTTTTTTCTACTTCTCTTCACATCTGCATTCCTTCCGAATACAGTGTACTCAAAATCACCATTCAACAGGAAGTACATGAAGAATTAAAACCGCGAGAGAACGGGAAAAAAAAACTACTTAAATCTCGGTTTCGTTCTGTTTTAAACTTTCCGAAACTTCCGTGTAAAAATGAGAAAGTGACAAAGATAATTTCAAAAATTTAATAACTATTGATTTCAGATCTCTTGACATATCGGTCTCATTTGTTATTTATTACATCACAGATCAATCCAATTTTCTGACATTTTGTGTTACTTCGTTGATATTCTCTTTGATGTTGAATATGCAATTCATGAAGCAAATAGGTGATTGCACAGGCTGTTATACCATGCATGTCAGTGGGCATAAAGCCATTTATTGATTTAATCAGACTCGACGAGAAAATAATGCTTTAAATAAGATCTTCTCTCCTGACGATACCCCAACAGCACCCACAACAGAGCACCAAATCGAGCATCGACGGACCACTATCAAGATAAAGGTGGGACCAGGTGCCAGGGAGGAGTAAGCATCCCCTGTTGGCTAGCCGCACCGGTACGTTAGAGCATGTACTAATAATTTGGATTTTCATAATTAAAATTTACAAATTACCAATTATATTTTAGGTCAAGGTTTTCGTTTCCACAAACTTGTTAAAGACTGTCTTGAAATTTTACAAAAATCATTGTCACCTTCCTTTGAAATTCGGGCCAATTCAACCAACAAGGTATATTACTATTGGTATTCCTCAACCTGCCTTTTATGGTGACATCATAAACAAAATAAGAAGGATCAAAGGCAGACGGAATAACCGTCGAAATTGTGTAAGACTTATCAAACACCTTTCATACCGTGGATATGATCCTGGTGTCATTAGACGGACACTTGGTTTGGTACTCGACCAATCTACAGTCTTGTAACAGCACATTCTTAAGAATTGCACTCTGACTGACTGTGACGACAGCACTCCATGACAGGCCCTGTCCAAACCTCTTTAGAGACGAAAGGCCTCGAACACTTGCTCCTCTGAATGGCGGTCAGACTCCTCGGGTTATAGCATGCATGAGCTCGCTACAGCCGGCAGACCACGGTCTGTATTTCGTACGCCCACCATTTCTATTTCCATTTACATATCCATCTGTGTGTTGTACGGGTCCCTGCGTCATGTTGTTTTGTTTGTATGGTAATCTTACAGTGAGGTTATTTTACACCAATATCGTTCGTTTTTCGAGACCTCCTGTAACCGTAAAAGTGGGAGGGTTGTGAGCATGTAATCCGATTAACCACATCATTTGCTATTGGCGTAGCAGATGGCCGTCCTTAGTCGGCACCCAATGTCA
Organism: Pinctada fucata; assembly: GCA_028142955.1. Lineage (NCBI taxonomy): Eukaryota > Metazoa > Mollusca > Bivalvia > Pterioida > Pteriidae > Pinctada > Pinctada fucata. Next base: position 15,300,425 of record AP027104.1, read on the forward strand.
GTCGGTCTCGTTGGTTGTGTTTGAGGTTTCTGTGTAATTTTTGGTGTTCCTTTTCCCTTTTGTGTCTCTTGTTTTTGCATGGATTATTTTGAAGTTTTGTTGTGGATGCTGCAACCGAGTGTTAATGGAGATCCACTCCTTTCTTGCATGCGGCAAGATTCAACGTTTCGCTCTCGATCAAGAGGTCCATTTCCCCCGTCGGGGACCTCAACAAATTTTCAGTGGAAGGAGAAGAATCGGTCTCTATACAGACATTTGCAGAATCGTCGCGTACTCCGGTTGAGCTTACCATACCAGAGTTAATATCACTAGAGTTGCCGTTTAAAATTAGACTGAAAGAAGGAAAGGCGTTTGCTTTTATTTCTTTCCAATGAAGGAAAATCGCCTCTGGATCCGGATTCCAGCTGTGAATGAGTTCAAATGGTCTGTGGCAGAATATCATCCACCATTCTGGAGAGTGGGATATCATAGTGTATGACGAGTTCACCATTTCGATCGTAGAACTTCCTCAGTGACGATGTTAGTCGGTAACAAACATATCCCTGACTGAGAAGCTTATCTGAAAGACGCCTAGCTATCAGAACAAAATCTGTATATTTGGTACTTGCTCTGGCATAGCGTATCAACTGAGATATGAACACGCCATAAGCAGGCGATGAAGGGATGTTGCTACTCAGAAAAGAAAAGTTTGTAATGTTGAAATTGAAGTAGTCACGTTTGTCATAGAGTGAGGTGTTCATGTGACCATCAGTGTCGTAGGACAACAATATGTCCAAATAGGATGCTGAAATATTTGTCTCTGTAGTTTCTTTGACTTCAAGCTCCGAAAGATAGATACTGCTGAGGTAATCAGCGAATTTTGGATTATTGATGGACAACACATCGTCTATGTATCTGTAAGTGAAGTTGAAGTCAGAAGCTAAGCATCGTTTCCCTTCAGAGACCAACAATGGAATGAATTCAGCTTCGTATGAGTAAAGGAAAATGTCGGCAAGGAGTGGGGCACAATTGGTCCCTATCGGAATTCCGACAATTTGCTGGTAGACCTTTTCTCCAATTTAGGAGTGAGACCTGACTATGCGGTAATCACATTTTTCCCGAACTACTCGGAAAAACTAGTACAATTGGCTTATGAATCCTTAGAACGGAGTGAAATAAATACAATGTACGTTCAATCTTCTAAAGGACTTTTAAAGAAATGCCATCGAATGGACAAAATACATGGGGTTTTGTACATTGGACGAAGTTTGATTGGTTGTCTTTTACCTTAATGACCATGACATGTGTTATCACGTGTGATCCATGAGTCATAACACTCTTTTTTAAAATACATATAGCAGTCTTAATGATTAAATGAAAGGCTACTACATAGCTATACCCGACAAAAAAAGAAACGCACATCATATTATATAGTGATTTTTTTCAATTGATCATAAACATTTAGTTAAAGGTTTGACTATAGTTTTCTTTTTTCAGCACTCGAATTATTGAGGAAAAAAGACGTTTCGATCATTTTTTGCAACAGATATCACAATGATAGTGCTGAAAGATTATCATTATATCCTTTTGTCATAACGTTTTATCGCAGTTAACTCATGCAGCCTTATCTTAGTTAACGCATGCGGCAACATTGAATTCCTTCACAAAAGACGAAATTCCCAGCAATTTTCGCCACATTTGTCAATAATCTCAAATGACGTCACTTTATGACGTCATTACAGTTAAATGGAACTTTATTTGATATTTTTCTTCTCATTAAAAGCGGTAAAATTCCGTGTATTTTAATGATAGACATCAAGTATTTCTCATACAATTTATTTCTAGAGTGAAATCGAAGGCCGATTTAGGTGTCTCGTGGCCCTACCCCTTTGTTTGTCGACCGATCGGCACAAAAAATACAAACATGATAGAGGATCTTGTACGATTTTTCTTCACTTTTAGTCGGCATCTAGCTATTTTTGAAAGGCATATCAACGGTACTTTGTTAACTTTAATCGAATGTGTTAGAAGACAATCGGGGATAGCATCCTGAAGAGGTCTTTATGCATGGTACTGAACTCATCTTGTCCAACAATACATGCTGAAAAAATACATGATAACAGAACTCGATGATGAACAATGTTCAAATCTGATATGAGAAGACTGTGCTCTGATCTTCTGTCTACAAAAGAGTTAAAGAAGATCCTGACAATATATGACAATATTCAAAACACTTACTGTCAAACCCCTCGCGGGGAACTTTTTTACGAGCTCCACACGGCAAAGGGCATAAGTGTGACACAAATTAGTTAAAGAAGATCCTGACAATAATCACAACAGCACTCACAATAGAGTACAAAATTAAGCATCGACGGACCCCTAGCAAGCTAGAGGTGGGACCAGGTGCCCGGGAGGAGTAAGCATCCCCTGTTGGCTAGCCGCACCCACCGTCGATGTTTAAGCACGAAAATGAAAACTATATAAACTTCATGGTCTGTCTGACGTTATGTCTATAAAGAAAGTGCTCTGGCGACAATGTCAGGGAAATATATTCAAAACAATTACTGTCAAACCCCTCGCGGGGAACTTTTTTACGAGCTCCACACGGCAAAGGGCATAAGTGTGACACAAATGAGTTAAAGAAGATCCTGACGATAATCTCAACAGCACTCACAACAGAGTACAAAATTAAGCATCGACGGACCCCTAGCAAGCTAGAGGTGGGACCAGGTGCCCGGGAGGAATAAGCATCCCATGTTGGCTAGCCGCACCCGCCGTCGATGTTTAAGCACGAAAATGAAACGATATATAAAATTCATGCACTGTCTGACGTTATGTCTATATAGAAAGTGCTATGGCGACAATGTCAGGGAAATATATTCAAAACACTTACTGTCAAACCCCTCGCGGGGAACTTTTTTACGAGCTCCACATGGCAAAGGGCATAAGTGTGACACAAATGAGTTAAAGAAGATCCTGACGATAATCTCAACAGCACTCACAAAAGAGTACAAAATTAAGCATCGACGGACCCCTAGCAAGCTAGACCTGGAACCAGGTGCCCGGGAGGAGTAAGCATTTTACAATTGTCATTCCGTCGATTAAAATTACCACGTCAACAGATGGACGAAAAGACGAAAATGATGGATTATTCTATGCTTTTTAAACAGTTTATTCAACAAACTGGCAAGAACATAAGTTGAAAGTTGACTAAAACACCAATTAAAGTGTATTGACGAAATGTTACAAATATCTTAAAAGCACATGTCATGATGTATCCGGTAATTCCAGTACAGCCATTGTGGCACATCCGGGTTGTTTCACCTATTGCTGCAAATGAGAATTTAATGTTGAACTCAGTTTTTAAGATTTTTAGATTTATCTATTCGTTTATCTATTTTTCTTCTGTGCATAAGTTGGTAATTTAGGTTTTGAATGAAAATGGACAACCGAGATAACAAAAAAGTGATTTCCATCGTAAAGAAAATAAGGCTATTGAAAACGCATTCAGTATTCCAAGAAAATCAAAAGTAACAAAGAAAGAAATAGCAAATTACACAATGGTACATCTCTGTGTTGCGTTTATTTGTTGTAATATTCTTTAATCTTCAGTACTTCACGTTTCTGTGCACATCTAGATCACCAATGTCTTAAAGCTCTCCAGAAATAAGTTAACTTTCCTCATGATATATTGAAAACATCCATCTTTCTATCTTAAATCGATTTGTTGATGATCTTCAGAATAAGATTGTTAAAATCCATTTCAACTTCCTTGTCATTGAATGAGAGTTCATCATATCAATTAATTTTGTCATTTAAACGTACATGTATACGAAATAATATTCCTGCACTTTGGCACAAACGTATTGTCGTTTTAAAAACATTTACATCTAAGAAAAAACATTCCTGCACTTTGGCACAACGGTCACTCTAAAAATGCAAATTATGAAGGCACCAAAAGTTACCAACACCATAACGCACAGAATCAAAACGAGGTTGTACTTAAATGAATCGATGTATGAAAGCATTGTTTCATTGTATTTCGATCCTGCTTAACGTAACTTGCATCACGTAGAATAGAATCTTAATTCATCCTCTTTCTTCTACTTCTTTTCAAGTCTTCATTCCGAGGATGATGTACTTTATATCCTCATTTAAGATATATATAAAGAATGAAAATCCTGTTCATATATAGAAATTTAATAATGATTCATTGATCTCATGTTGATTTTTAAAATACGTAGCAACTCCAGAAAAAGTCATCTGTAATATAAAGATGTTACTTAATATTCTGTCTGGTATTGATTATGCAGTGTATGAAACAGTCACTAAAAAGTCTGTACATGATACGCGCATGGTTCAATGCACTGCATGTTTTGTGGTGGATGCTGTAACCGAGTCTATAAAAGGCTTAAACGGAGAAAAAAAGAAGTGTTCAACTCTGGAAGATGCATTTTAAAGAAAGGAGAAATATACAGCAAGAGGTTGAAAAGGGGAAATGAACATCAAACACGACATGACATCAAAACACAAAAAAGTACACAGTAACCAACCAGACCAATGGGCAATCGGTGCCTTAAGGTAAAAGACAACCAATCAAACTTCGTCCAATGTAAGATTTAATTTTCAGATTTATTGGCATATTGTGACTACATGTTGTATGCCTTCCGTTGATGATTTTCTATATTATTGATTTTGTACTGTGCATTGGGGTATGGTCATTGTCCATGTTTGTCAAATTTATACTCAAATGTCTCTCCATTAGGGAAATTTATGAAAAAGTTTCTCCAGATTTTGAAGAGCTTTTTTATGAAATTATAATATTTCACCAACTTTATTAAAGAAGTACTTTGAAATCTTAAGACTTGCACTCTACTGACTCAAATATAAACAAACATAATGCGCTCGTACAAGACTGTAGATTGGTCAAGTACCAAGCTTAGTGTCCGTCTGGTGACATTAGGATCATATCCACGGTATGAAAGGCGTTTGATGACTGACGCATTTTCGATAGTTATGCTGTCTACCTATAAATAAAGGTCAGTCATCGGCAAAGAGGCGCTCCGTTGATCCCTCTGAGACTGTCTCCGGTAGATCATTAATGTAGATCAGAAAGAGCAACGGACTTAAGACACTCCCTTGGGGCACACCGGGCTGTACTGGTGCGCTGCTCGGTGCGGCTCCCTCCAGTAACATTTTCTGTGTACGCCCTCCAAGGAAGTCTCCTATCCAATGGTGAAGGTTGTGCCGGATGCCGTAGAAGTTGGTCTTGTAGAGAAGGCGTTTGTGTGGGACTTTGTCAAACGCCTTCGGAAAGTCCAGGAGGATAAGATCGGTCTGGCCCCTGTTGTCGATGTTTCTGTCTATGTCATGTACAGTCAAGACGAACGTTCTTTATGAAAACCATGCTGTGAATAATGGAGGATGTTGTTGTGGTCCAGGTGTCGCAAATTGCTGCTGCAAATTATGTGTTCCAGTATCTTGCAGGCGACTGAATTAAGACTCACTGGGTGGTAATTTTCAGCTCGACTCTTCTCTCCCTTCTTATAGATAGGAACCACATTGGCAGTTTTCCAATCAGTGGGCACTATTCCCTGGTCAACGGATGCCTGGAAGAGGAGTTGACAGATGGGCGCAGCTTCTGTAGCGGTCTCCCTCTCTCCCTCAGTAGGCTACAAGACATGCTATCGGGACCAGCGGCTTTATGTACTTGTAGGTTTGACAGGATCTTATAGACTCCCTCTAATCCTACGGTGATGTTACGTATATCGCTATATGGACTTGGGCCTTTGTCTGGTATATTGTCTGCTGGTTCATCCTTATTAAATACTGAGGAGAACTGAGTATTCAATACGTCCGCCTTCTTGTGACTGTCTGAATGAGCGATGCCTACACTGTCCTTAAGGGGAGCAACTCCTGTACATCAGTCCTTAAACTTTTCACTAATCCCCAGAATCTCTTGGGGGTTGGTTGTTGACTCAAATATCGGTATTGTTATTGATAATTTATTAAATCAGACATTAGATTCAGATATGCATTTAGTTAATTGATATTTCTTCTGAAAAATTTCTTGAAATTTCCCATTTTGACGTCTTATCATTACAGCTCCTTTGTTAGTTGGTACAAGGTATCCATCGGTTTTCTTCCTTTGCAAGTGTTGTCCTTCATATATCAATGGTGTTTTGCTTGTTTAATGGTAGTTTTAATGTAATTGTTCTCTTTGTGTCAGTTTATTAACCTGGTAGTTATTCGTGCTGCCACGCCCCGTTTTTTCTCAATATCATGCAAGTGTGTTCCGCCAAGATCAACATGGAAATATCTGGTAATTAACCTCTAAGGTCTTTCGTGACTAGAATGCTACATCTTGTCCAAAATGGCAGTGACCTTGACCTTTGATTCAGACATGAAGATTGTTGTCTGTATTCCACTCATAGGCACCATGAGCCATTGTCAAAATCTGTAGGCATGTTCCACACATGATCTTTCATCTGTTTATGACATGCGAAAGCAATACCTGCCTCAAAAACAGGTTCTATGCAAATCTGCCTGAACTCAACCTTGACCTTATATATTGAAAGATAAAATCTAGACACATTCCTCTTAATTTCTTTATCTGCACATGACCTTGAATGATCAAAATTGATAAGCATGTTTCCCTCATCATCCTTTATTTGTAGATAAAATTTCGTAAACTTTTCTCGTCAGACTAAAATGTTGATGAACACACAAAATTGTAATTCCTATATGGCTTCTGCAAGCAACAACACATCAATCTTAAGGAATGCATACATAAAAAGGTTATAGAATGGCATTTTTATTTACTATATTTTCCAAACTTTTCAAATATTTCCACAACTTACATGTTATATAATAATATTACAAGTTTCATGAAATCAAGATCTACAGGCTACATGGAATATAAGATCATTTGGGATCTCTACAAAAAGTCCATAATTAAATTCTCAGATGCAACCATTCATAATCTTTAACACATCTTCTAACTTTCTTCATACTTTGAAGAAAGTTCTGCAAACATTTGAATTATGTCATATATATAACTTCTTCCAGGAATTTATGCTCCCAATAAGTAAGTTGTGATGTCAAAATGAATGAATATTTGCCCCTAACGGGACGAAAATACCCCAACAGCATTTCTTTTTTTTTTTTTGAAAAGTTATATTGGGATCAAATTCAAGTGTCGATTGTGTCCTTGACCTTTGACCTTAGTTTAACGTCATGACACATCCTTGGATCCTAAGGAACATTTCTGCGAAGTATTATTGAAATCCATCCACTAGGGAAAGAGTTATGCTCCAAACAAGGTTTTAAATATGATGTCTTTTGTGACCTTAACCTAGGTTCAAGGTCATGAAACCAAGAACATGACATACCCTCAGGTCCTAAGGAACATTTGTGTGAAATATTATAGAAATCCAACCACAGGGGGAGGAGTTATGCTTTGGACAAGCTTTTACTAATGATGTCTTTTGTGACCTTGACCTTGAACCTATGACCTTGGTTCAAGGTCATGGCACATCCTTAGGTTCTAAGGAACATCTGTGAAATATTATTGAAATCCATCCATAGGGGGAGGAGTTATGCTCTGGACAAGGTGTGATGGTCAGACAGACAGACAGGGTGATTTCTACATATCCCCTCAAAATTTGTTTGGGTGGGGGGGGGGGGGGTATGTAAATGTCACCAAAGTATGTAATGTCCGTAGTCTGACAATCAAACACAAAATCCTGAGGGGCAAAGCTGTCACTATAGAAACATTTTTTTTTCAATAGTAGCAATATGAGACAAAGAACCTACAAAACAGGCATTTAATACGTAAATACTACAACTGCTGTACAAAAGTAAAATATGAGATCATATGAATGGCAGTCATATTTGAATGTAAGAATGACTAGAGATAACAATATATTGAGTGTACTTATTCAAGCACAACCATAAAGGAGCTGATGAGGACGGTATTTAGCACAAAATGTCATCGAGTATAAATTCTTTTGCACAGTGAATTTTATGCAGGAAAAAAAAGTTCATTTACACATATTTTTAAATGTTTAATGTACTTGAATCCATCTTGAATGTGACATTGTCAAAGATTCTATACTACTTTTGAAGAGGTAGGCAATGTGATCACAGTTGCATATCACGTGATATGCATATGATATGTTCCATTGGAATTTCCTTTGGTTTAACCAGGTAAATACTGTCTAAATCTACTCTATCATATGACTATCATTGTACACTATATGATAGTAATCTATTCTTGTCAAGAATAGACATATATTCAGAGACCACAAAAACAGACAAATTTTGTATTGGTCTGTGCACCATATCATTACGTGGTGAGCATCAAATTTTCTACTAAAAGCGTTTTCTGAGTACAACTTTATTCTTGATCAGAAAAGATTAGAGTGTTTACCTGGGTTAATCAAAGGGGATTCCCGTGGAACATATCATATGCGTATATATGCAATCATGATTATACAAACCTAGTTTTTTTTTTTATTAATTTCCATGGGAAGAAAATGTACAAAACATTTATCCAAATCTTGCAAGATAAAATTAGTACAATCACAGATCTGAAAGAAATTTAGTACAGGCATCATACAAAATTATGACAAAACCTTCCCAAAAAGAAATTCGAATCTTGAAAAAATTAAACACCGCTAAAGACGGTATGGCCGGATTGCAAAGTAAGTTTTTGTCACTAACTGGGTCAAGGTCAATAGGTCATATAATACAGCATAAATTGAAAGATTTTGTCAGAGGCAGCCTACATTTATAATATAAAGTTTCTACTGCATACATTTCCTGAGATTTTGCTTTAACCAGAAACTTTAACCAAAATCTTTAACTAGGTCAAAGTCCAAGGTCAAGGCCACTAGGTCAAATATTACGGCATTAATTGAAAGGTCTCGTGATGGGCAACCTTCATGTTTAATATAAAATTTCTACTGCATACAGTTCCATAGATTTTGCTTAAAACTTTAACCAAAATCTTTAACTAGGTCAAAGTCTAAGGTCAAGGTCACTTCGTCAATTGTTACAGCATAAATTGAAAGGTCTTGTCATGGGCAACCTTCATGTAAATCAAAGGACTGAAGGTCCTGAAAGATACTTCTAGATCTACAGAAAATTTATTGTCAGCAGATAGTAAAATGTTTGAGTAATTTTATCGTAAGGCAATGATAATTTTTTTTTTACACAGGATGCATATGTGAAGCTTATAATATCTCTATAAACAACACAAACTATGTCTATCTAACCTCAGTGTTGATATAAGAAAGACAACTCTATAACGTTAATGCAATTTTTGAGTTATCTTTCCAAACATTGTCATAAACAAAGTAGTATATTACTACGCCACCATTGTTCTGTGAAAACAAGAATTATAGTTGATATTGGGTAGTGCATTTATTCTATAAGAAATTGAAACTGTTCTCCAGATGAAGAATATTCTTGTTCTTGCATTTTGTATGTGGTAGACAGCAAATTCCTGAACTAGACACAGCACTATATTTTGAGATGCAAAGCGGCAGTATCTCAATTTGCATACTTTGAAGCAGTTACCATAACAGTAAGATACTTCCTGAAAGGAAGTATCTTAAAAATAAAGTTTCTACTGCATACAGTTCCTTAGATTTTGCTTCAACCAGAAACTTTAACCAAAATGTTAATGACAGACAGACGGACGGACAGACAGACAGAAATCGTCAGTCTATAGACCAGAATTGCTTTGCAATCCGGCCATAAATTATGGGAAAACTTATATATGCCTCTGGTTATCAGCTCCTGGCATAAACATATGACATGAATTTGAGATTAAAGCATATAGTCATGAATAACAGCTAATTCTTCCCGTAAGTTTAAACAAAATATGAACATGTAGTTTTTCTAAACCTCCTGAAAAATACTAGTAAATTCTTGAATCAATCATATAAAATTGTGTTTTTTAATCACGATACATGTAACCTGATATGGGTGAATGACAAATTTATTCACCCTGAATCGTAACAACTCTGACTTTATCAGCAGATATCTTGGTACAGTTTCATTGAGATTCAATAATATACATGAACACTACTAATTACTAGATCACAAAATAAAGAAAATTTGACGAGGTGTGTCTGAGAATGAGATCAATTTATCATTTGTCCTGATTTGGAATCATAGCACTATACATACAAAGAAAAATATATGCAAGTTTCCATTCATGTAAAAAGTACATTCACATAATAAAGTGGTGAAAAAAATTCTAAAAAAATTTTACTACAACATTATTTCAAACAACGTGAATTAAATCATGAATATAATTACATGGAATAACTCAAAAGCACCCTCCTGTAGTAATAAGCAAAATCTGTGTTAAGTTTCTTCACTGTAGGTCAAGAATTATTAAGTTATGCCGCAAGTTTTAATGTTTTAACACGTCAGATTATGTTCCTATGCTTTGACCTTTAGATCCCAAAATAAATAGGGATCATCCTTCTTTGTGTTAAGTTTCATCACTCTAGGTCAAGAATTACTTTATTTATGGTATAGAAACACTATTTAACGTTCATTTCTAGTGTGACCTTGACCTTTGGCCTATTGACTCCAAAATCAATAGGGCTCCTTCTTGGGTTATTAGCGATAAATGTGCAAAGTTTCATTACTTTGGGTAAAGAATTACTGGAGCAACCATGCAGAAATGCTGTTAAATGATGTTTATCACATTTGACCTTTTTGACCTTCAAACCCCAAATTCAATAGGGATTCTCTTTCCTCAGATAATCTATGTGTGAAGTTTCATCATTCTAGGTCAAGAATTACTCAAGCTATGTTGAGGAAACAGTTTTTCGTACATTCTATGTGTGACCTTGACCTTTGGACCCCAAAATCATTAGGGATCTTTCTTGGGTTATGGGCAATATATGAATAAAGGTTGCAACATATGGATAAAGGTTTATTACTGTAAGTCAAGAATGTCTCGAGTTACAGCGTGAAAATACTGTATTTCAAAAACTCTAATTGTGACCTTGACCTTTCGACTTTAAAATCAGTAAGGCTCTTTCTTGGTTATTAGCAATAAAAGTATAAAGTTTCATTACTGTAGGTCAAGAATTACTCATGTTATGGTGTGGAAATGCTGCTAAATGTTTTCCACATATGTTTTCCATATATGTTAAGTTTGACCTTGACCTTTTAACCCTAAAGTCAATTGGAATCCTTCTTTCCTCATGGACAATGACCAATCTATGTATGAAGTTTCATCACTCTAGGCAAAGAATTACTTGATTTAAGGCACAAAATCAAAATCAGTGTCTGTGGACAGACAGACAAGGTGAAACCAGTATACCAATTTACTCAAAGCTATGCGTCTTGCACCGCAACGTCATAGGTTCCTTCCACTACTTTCCACTCTCAATATGACCTTGCCTTCGTCTCTTTGGTCCCATATATTTCTCAATTTCATTTAGAAGAAAATTTAGTTAATTAAGACTGTAGATAGGAAAAAAGTTGGAATGGCTGCTCTAAATTATGGCGCCAAAAATTAAAATTAATCGCATTTGTAGAACTGCAATGACACGACATCATAATAAGGCCGCCGATAGAAACCCTGTCGAAACTGAGGATCCCCGAATCCATGAGTACTTTGCAATGAAGTGTCTGGCAGAATGCAATGAAACCCTTGGTGCACCAAGATGAAAGTTATGGCAAGTGTTAGTACCGGTATCATCAAGCTTATTGAGTGATGGACAGACTGGTGGTCAAAAAACTATAAGCCCCCAAATCCAAGCCAAGAAAAAAATAGAACTAGACTGTTTAAGAACAGATATGTCTCCAGTTGTATGTATGACCCTAAATCTGTGACCTTCACCCTCAGATGAAAAGGTGGACATCAGAAAGAGCAATTCCTATATGCTAGCTCTCTACATAACAGGCGCATCAATACGGGCATTTACAAAAACAACATATCTTACTAATTGCATCAAAAATTAAAGAAGTACAATTGATTATAAAGACCAATGCATAACAAACCTTTATACATTCACAAAGAACAAAAATAACTGGAGACCAAATTATTTGATAAATAAACTAAATTAATTGTCAAAATGAAACTAAAGACAATCAATTTGTCAAAATTAAACAATGATAAACAAAAATATTCGTTACTTTTTACTCTGTCGCCACTGGTGTTTCCTACTTGCCTTGACATTGGTGACCTTTGCCTTTGCACCAGAAGATGAGGTCGTAGTTTTTACTTTCGAGGAAGTTTTTGATTTTGCTTTTGGACAACCAGTCCCAATGTCAGGACCTACTTTTTCATCTTGGAGGGTTACAGCACTATCTTCATGACCCAAACTCGGCTTCTCTCCTGCAAGCCTATTCGAGTTTATGTCTGTCTTTGCACTATCTTCTGCAGCAAGGTCCTTCACTTCCTCTTTTAGTCTTTCATCTTGTACATGTACTTCCTTTCCTGCCAGATTCTGAGACTCCAAGCTCAAGTTGTACTCATGAAATCCTGGCACGGATGATGTACCCAAACCATCCTGCAACTCTACTTCTCTCGTCTCCTTCAGATCTTCTTTATGCTTTACCAAGTCCTTTGCCGTCTTGACCTCATACAATGATGAACCAAAATCTTGTTCTAGAGTATACAGTAGACTACCCCTCCTTTTATGGAGTCCGTAAGTTTCGCTCTTCTTGCCAATATTTACAGACTGTTTCAGCTCCTTCAAAGTTTTACCGAATGCAGTGGATAAAGAACTTCTGCGAATATTCATGTCACCCTTTCTCTTCATTCTCCCAAACACAGTATCCAATTCGGACTCAGAGACAGATTTCTTTCTCATCATTTTACCTCCAATAATTCTTTGTCCGTAACCATGCTTAATTAAGGAGATTTCTTCTTTCTTCTCCTTGATCATCTCAATCAGATTGCTAACATTTAGTATAGTTTCCAAAGGAGACTTCTCTATGAGGGGATCTGATTTTCTACGTGGGACAACATGAGATGCCTCTTTTTCAGAAGTATCAGTAGAACCCTTTTTCATCTGTGTTGTATCATCTTTTTTCTTTCTTTCTCTTGCATATTCCTCCACAGTTTGTGAACTAAGTTTCTCAAGTTTAACAAAGCAGTCTCCTGTTACTGGCTTTTTCTCTGTATATTTTTGCTCTTTATCACTATCTTTCTTCGCAGTTCCTTCATCACTTATACTGGAGCCATCTTTCCTAAAGGACTTTTTCTCACTATACAGTTTAGTTTGCTGCAATTTTTCCTTTGAATCAACCTTCTTCTTGTCCTCTTTCCAGGGAATCTCTTTACAAACTTTCTGTTCTTCCCTATCCACTATGGTTGTCTGATTACCATCATTAGTGCTGTTTGATTGCTTGTCTGTGATATCCTTTGACTTCATTCTAGAGCTAAACGTTGATTTTAAATGAGGGGATCCTGGGTAATCATTTGCAGACCGTCCTTTAGAACTATCCTTCCTCTCCTTTCCATCCTTTGCCCTGTCTGCAGATGATGAACTTTTCTTTCTCAGAGCTTCAGATTTAGCAACACCACTTGTATACTTATAACTACTATCGCCACTTCTATATCTAGATCTTGTTTCCTCTTTAGCCACAACCTTTGACTTCCCTGAGGATGGTTGTTCTTTTGAGCCGCTATGTTTCCTTGGCTTCTCAGTTTCCCTCTTCCTTCCCTTCTCTTCGTAAACTGATGGCTTCCTCTGTGATCCTCCCTTTCCTGGAGTAGAGGAAACCCTTGATGACTTGCTGCAAGGGACAGGTACATAGGATGCTCCAGAACCATGAGTAGATGAAACCTTCCCTGATGAGGTACTTTGATGAGGTTTTTCCTTATGCTTACTAGATTGTTTACCATCATTCTTTGATGCCTTTCCAATTCTAGAAGGTCCTGTCTTGTCTGTTACTACTCTAGCTGCATTTTCTGTCTTTCCATAATGATGCATTTCAGAAGAAAGTATCACTCCAGGAGAAATGCAGTCCTCTTCATATATTTCTTCTTTGCCAACTTCTTCCAATCCCTTTTCAGCTACTACAAGACCTGTCTTGGATGCACCATCTTCCCCGACTTCAACGTTTTCAGCCACAGACAAGTCAGCTATATCCACACAGTTGGCCATATCCTCCTGCACTACAACCTTAGAAATTGGCTCATGTGCAGGATCTGTAGTATGCTCTGGTTTCATTCCTGACAGACTTATGTTGGGCATAACCTGCTGCAGAAGAGAGATGAACTCTTCCGGACTGTTGGATCTCTCTGATTCTTCTGCACCTCTCTCTAGAGAAGCAAGTGGCAGACTCATCCCTTCAGGTGCCTTACAGAGCTTTCTTCCTTCAGATATAATGGCACTGTCCTCAAAAGGAATATCCCTTGAATCTTGTGCTTCTTTACTGGAATTTTCACGCATTATTTGTTCTTCAAGAACACCAGCTTCAGTCTCTGCTTCTGCTAACACTTTTGAAGTTATTTCACTGACAAGTTTACTCACTTCCCTTTCTGCATCAGAAATATCCAAATCATTAAGTTCTACATTCGCTACTCTATCTTCTTTACCTTTAGAGCAAAACTGTCCAGCACTGTCACTGTTCTCTAGTAATTCTTTTTTTCCTCCATTTGAGCTTGACTTGACTTTGGTGTCCTCTTTGCATGTCTCAATACTCCTACCAATTTCACGTCCAACTGCATTTACTGGAGATGAAGAAATTTTCTCACCACCTTCCTTCTTCTGTTCCTTGCTTCCTCTCATACCCTCTGGGGGAGAATCACCTGTCACTGCTGCAGCATAAGAAAATGGAGAATTTGGACTATTGATCGTTTTGGATACAAATGTTCTTGGTTTTTTCTCTGCACTTGTGGGTGTCTTCACCAAGCTTTCTTCGCCAGAATCACTGTTTCTCTTTTTCAACTGGTGCTTTTCAGAATCTTTTTTCCAGTCGGCCAATAGTGATTCATAATCAGTCACAGAGTCAGATACATTTTCTGTCGAAGATGAATGTTTATTACCATCACCAGAAGCAGCAACATGAGATACCAGCTGACCATCGTTTTCACTCACTCCCCTGCTCCTGGCTTTCCTTCCCTTTCTTGTTGCCTGTATCCATCCATCCATGGCTTCATCCCATTTAGCTTTGTCCAATTCCCTTTTCTCCTCTGCCTTTGTCTCATCATCACTTTTAAAGTTGTCTTTCTGATCTGAATCCTTTTGTTCTTTCTCATCTTCCCCATTTGTAGAGGATTCTGATGCTTTTTTGTCATTTTGGTCGACTCCTTTCTTCCAAGCCTTAGATATTCTACTTTCATTTTCTATCTTTTTTTCCTTCAGTTCCTCTGGACTAGTTTTACCTACAGATCCCTCTGATGGTTTCTTTTGTATTTCCCCCTCATTGGAACACACAGGTTCATTTTCATATACTTTACTTTCAACCTCCTTCACAGCATTTTCATTAATCAAACTGCATTCATCTTTAAATTCATCTTCAGACTCCTTTACATCAGAATTGTTTTTCTTATTTTCATCTACACTCAACCCCTTTTCTACAGTACCAGTAGCTTCAGTTTTCTCTTTAACACACTGTGCGGTAGCCATAACGTTTTCACTTTCATAACTGACCTTCACAGCTACTTCTACTTCCCTTTCACTTACAGACTCCTCTGATCCTTTCTTTCCAAATTCCTCATCCTTTGTGGCAGCAAGTTTAATTTCAGGCATCTTCACTTCACCTTTCTTGGACTCTTTGTTTCCTTCAGCTTTTATTTCTTCCATATTTTCCTTCTTTTCAACAGATCTCCCGAAGTCTTCTTTCAGTGACTCTGATTGTTCCTTCAATACCCTTTCAGCCGTGTCCTCCTTTGCACCCTCTACTTTCTCTACCTTGGTAGCAGCATTAGTTCTGTATACAGGAAGGTTGGGATTAGTTTCAAGTCTGACGTCTCTGCACATCTCCCCAGGCTTGTAGCTCCACTCACTTTTGTAGGTATTTCTATGAAGAGAAATGACATAAAATCAAGGAATGCATAATATCATTAAGGGAATCCCGTTCAACGTCTACAAAGTATCAGACACTTGGTACAATATGTAATCATAGGTAGTTGTACTAAATTGCAAACCCACTTGTCTTTTTTTCTGTGTCATACCTATGATACCAAGATGCAAACTTTCAATAAAGTAAGTGTAAACTTGATGGTGGGAAAATTCATACATATATACATTGAAAATCAATTACACCCTTTACATCATGTAAAAATACTAAGTATGACTTATTTTTTTCTGCTAAGCCCCCAAGTCCTTAATGATATTTTCAAATGATATGACAATGTATAGCACTGACCAAATTTCTCTTACCTATTTTTCCTTTGTTTCCAGTCTGTTTGTTTTGCCTTCCTTCCTGGCATAGGGACATTCCTGTCATAAAAGATAATGGTAGAAGTGCAAGTTAAGCACAAGATTAATTTTTTTTCACTAAATAGGTCAAAATACCAAGTACAGAAAAGTAGGAGTAGTCAATGAAAAAAGTAGGAGAAAAATAGGAAAAAGTAGGAATTAATAGGGGAAAGAAGGAAATTTTCAACCACTTTTAGTGACAATTTTCAGTAAGTATGACACACAAATCACGGTAAGCAATGATTGTAGACTGGTAATGTTAATTTTGGAGGAAATCACAATGAGAAATAAGGTCTGATTGATTTTTCATGTAAAATATACAGAATGGGCGAGCGAAACGAGCCCGACATTTTTTAAAAACTTTGAATCAGATGTCGATGACAAGTGAAGCAAGTAATTTTTTACTCTTGAGATGAAAAAGTAGGAAAAGTAGGAGGTTTTGAAGAAAAAGTAGGAAAAAATAGGATCAAAATAAAAAAGTAGGAAAAGTAGGAAATAGTAGGAAAAAGTAGGAACAGTAGAAAGCCTGCAAGTACAACTCTGGTCAAAAGAATTTTCATATAAAATATCAAGGACCTATTCTAGCAATGAAATATACTTGTACATGGATGGATGATGGAATGACATATTATTAGAAACCAGCAAAGATATCATATCTAGTCATGTGTAACAGTTACCATGTTGATAGAGACAAAGGAAGTAAGAAATGGCCATTAAATATGTCTAAATGCACATTTGCTCACTACATAGAATAAGCAACTGTACATAAAAGTAGAAAGGCATTAGGGGTATAATACTTTACTTCCGGTTGTTTTGATAACAGAAAATTTAAATACCATGAAGTTGGCCGAAGACGCACAACTTTGGCAATGTTCGTGACCATACATTTTCATGGCGAGTTGAATGAAACATTGAAATAAAACACGGCTAAAGACGGTATGGCCGGATTGCAAAGCAAGTTTTTGTCACTAATTGGGTCAAGGTCAATAGGTAAAATAATACAGAATAAATTGAAAGGTTTTGTTAGAGGCAACCTACATGTATAAAATAAAAGTTTTTGTCACTAACTGGGTCAAGGTCAATAGGTCAAATAATACAGCATAAAGGAGCTGTTAAGATGAGGGCTTGATTTAGCCCTGAAATCACTAGATTATTTCTCGTGCGCTGTCCTTCTGTTTCTGGAAAAAAAGTGGTCGAGTTTATAGAATTAAGTATTAGAAGATTCCAAGTAGGAATTTTATTTAAATAGATTAGGTGAAAGATTTTATGATTAAGAGTTGAAGAGGTAGGGGGTACTGATGAGAGGAAACGTCAAATATTAAGCAAAAATTTCACAAAAAATGCATTACTTTACACAAATTTGATTTATATTATACTTCTGTACCTTTTAGTATCGAAATTGTATGAGAGGAATTAAATTAACCTTGAGGTTATTATATCAATATAATTGGCAAAATCCGCAATCCGGAAACTGAAAAACGGTTATATTTCATATTTATCAGCCATATATGTAGCTTTCAGGCGCGAAATACGCACAGTGTAGAAAGAGACAACTTTCTCGTTTATAACCTACCTAAGGGTTAAATATTTGATCGGAACACATTCTGAATAGATTTTTACAAGATACTAAAGGAAATAAAACACCGCTAAAGACGGTATGGCCGGATTGCAAATTAAGTTTTTGTCACTAACTGGGTCAAGGTCAATAGGTCATTAATACAGCATTAATTGAAAGGTTTTGTCAGAGGCAACCTACATGTATAAAATAAAGTTTCTACTGCATACAGTTCCATAGATTTTGCTTAAACCAGGAACTTTAACAATAAAACACCGCTAAAGACGGTATGGCCGGATTGCAAAGTAAGTTTTTGTCACTAAATGGGTCAAGGTCATTAGGTCAAATATTACAGCATACATTGAGAGGTCTTGTCAGAGGCAACCTACATGTATAACATAAAGTTTCTACTGCATGCAGTTCCTTAGATTTTGCTTAAACCAGGAACTTTAACCAAAGTCTTTAACTAGGTCAAAGTCCAAGGTCAAGGTCACTAGGTCCACTGTTACGGCATAAATTTAAAAGTCTCATCATGGGCAACCTAAATGTATAATATAAAGTTTCTACTGCATACAGTTCCTTAGATTTTGCTTAAACCAGAAACATTAACCAAAATCTTTAACTAGGTCAAAGTCCAAGGTCAAGGTCACTAGGTCCAATGTTTCGGCATAAATTGAAAGGTCTGGTCATGGGCAACCTACATGTATAATATAAAGTTTCTACTGCAAACAGTTCCATAGATTTTGCTTAAACCAGGAACTTTAACCAAAATCTTTAACTAGGTCAAAGTCCAAGGTCAAGGTCACTAGGTCAAATGTTACGGCATAAATTGAAAGGTCTTGTCATGGGCAACCTTCATGTATAATATAAAGTTTCTACTGCATATAGTTCCTTAGATTTTTCCTCAACCAGAAACTTTAACCAAAATGTTGACAACAGACAGACGGACAGACGGACGGACAGACGGACGGACAGACGGACATCGTCAATCCATAAACCGGAATTGCTTTGCAATCCGGCTAAAAATCCTTAATTAGGTCAAAGTCCAAGGTCAAGGTTACTGGGTCAAATGTTACAGCATAAATTGAAAGGTCTTGTCATGGGCAAGCTTCATGTATAATATAAAGTTTCTGCTGCATACAGTTCCATAGATTTTGCTTAAACCAGAAACTTTACCCAAAATCCTTAACTAGGTCAAAGTCCAAGGTCAAGGTCACAAGGTCAAATGTTACGGCACAAATTGAAAGGTCTTGTCATGGGCAAGCTTCATGTATAATATAAAGTTTCTACTGCATATAGTTACTTAGATTTTGCCTTAACTAGAAACTTTAACCAAAATCTTTAACTAGGTCAAAGTCCAAGGTCAAGGTTACTAGGTCAAATGTTACGGCATAAACTGAAAGGTCTTGTCATGGGCAAGCTTCATGTATAATATAAAGTTTCTACTGCATATAGTTACTTAGATTTTGCCTCAACCAGAAACTTTAACCAAAATCTTTAACTAGGTCAAAGTCCAAGGTCAAGGTCACTAGGTCAAATGTTATGGCATAAATTGAAAGGTCTTGTCATGGGCAAGCTTCATGTATAATATAAAGTTTCTACTGCATATAGTTCCTTAGATTTTGCCTCAACCAGAAACTTTAACCAAAATGTTGACGGCAGACGGACAGACGGATAGACAGACAGATGGACGGACATCGTCAATCTATAGGCCTATATTGCTTTGCTATACGGCCAAAAATGTCACATATCTAAAGATATGTAAGATATAGAAGAACATAATTTCTAGATTTTCAATGATATTGTTATTATACCCCTAATACCTTAATATTTTAGCAGTGTATAAACCCCACCGTGGGGTATAACGTGATACACAAATGATATGTTCCGGGGGAATCCTCTTTGATTGAACTAAGTTAACACTGTCTAAATCTACTTTATATGAATTCATTTTAGGCCTATCATATGGTCATTATTATCAATTATATGATGGTAATTTATTCTGGTCAAGAATAGACGTGTATTCGGAGAACACTTAAACAGAATTTTTTCAATGCTCGCCACATGTTATGATATGCCGCGCACGGACAGATACAAAATTTTCTGTTTAAGTGTTTTTGCTTTGCAATCCGGCCAATAAAACACCGCTCAAGACGATATGGCCGGATTGCAAAGTAAGTTTTTGTCACTAACTGGGTCAAGGTCAATAGGTCAAATAATACAGCATAAATTGAAAGGTTTTTTCAGAGGCAACCTACATGTATAAAATAAAGTTTCTACTGCATACAGTTCCATAGATTTTGCTTAAACCAGGAACTTTAACCAAAATCCTTAACTAGATCAAAGTCCAAGGTCAAGGTCACTAGGTCAAATGTTATGGCATAAATTGAAAGGTCTTGTCATGGGCAAGCTTCATGTATAATATAAAGTTTCTACTGCATATAGTTACTTAGATTTTGCTTCAACCAGAAACTTTAACCAAAATCTTTAACTAGGTCAAAGTCCAAGGTCAAGGTCACAAGGTCAAATGTTACGGCACAAATTGAAAGGTCTTGTCATGGGCAAGCTTCATGTATAATATAAAGTTTCTACTGCATATAGTTCCTTAGATTTTGCCTCAACCAGAAACTTTAACCAAAATCCTTATCTAGGTCAAAGTCCAAGGTCAAGGTCACTAGTTCAAATGTTATGGCATAAATTGAAAGGTCTTGTCATGGGCAAGCTTCATGTATAATATAAAGTTTCTACTACATAAAGTTACTTAGATTTTGCCTCAACCAGAAACTTTAACCAAAATGTTGACGGCAGACGGACAGACGGACATCGTCAATCTATAGGCCGGAATTGCTTTGCAATCCGGCCAAAAATGAAGTGAAGAAGAAACTTTTCTAATGACAATTTCTTGTACTTACTCATCAAGCCATTTCCTGGAGAAGAGAATTTCACCATGGTAACGACACTCTTTAATCCAATCTGTAAACTGAAAGCAAAATCAGATAAGATGCATACATAAAATACTAATGCTGCCTACAGCTCAAAAGAGTGTAATGTTTTATAAAGAGAATAAGCTTTAAATGCATCAAAGATGCAAAGTGCCGAGTTGCAAAACTGGAATGTAAGACTTGCAATGTGCATGAATTGAATTTGATCTGGACAGATTGGAAACATTTCTGGCACATTTCAGGTTGATATTCATTCATATATGATTCAGAAACCATTTTCACTTATCAGAATCGTATGAGTTTGACCTTCGACCTTTTGACCCAAAAATCATTAAGAATCATCCTTGATTCATGGGAAACAATTCTGAAAAGTTCCATGATAATAGGTGCAATACAGGCTCTAATATGGTCCAGAAACCATTTTCAATTATCTGAGTTGTTTAACCTTGACCTTTGACCCCAAAATCATTAGGGTTCATCCTTGATTCATGGGAAACATTCCTGGCAAGTTTCATGATCATAGGTGCAATACAGACTCTTATATGGTCTGGAAACAATTTTCAGTAATCAAGAGGCCTATGACCTTGACCTTTGACCCCAACTTAATAGGGTTCATCCTTGGCTCATGGTGAGTAAGTGTATGAAGTTTCATTGTTCTAGCATACATCATAGTTGACTCTGGAAACCAATATGTTGACGCCCGCCCACCCATCTCACATCAAATTAAGAACCAAGTTTAAAAGATATGATTACTGTACAATTCCAAACATCAAGGACTAGCTGTCTAACATAATATGCATTTTTCTACTCCTCTTTCAATTTAAAAAAATATCTCACAAACTTATATTTTTCCTTTTGTAGGACCAACGTTATGCAATAAGTAATCCCTGTTGATATGGCATATATTGTATGAAAAGAAAACAAATTGTGACTTAATTTCTATTATACAATTCGTACAAAAGTCAATTAAACAACCTTGACCTCTGACCATGATTTCAATCAAAAATATTGTTTTCTCAAATTGACTACCTTTTTCTGTACAGCTATTTTGTACTGTTCTATCACAGCTTCCTCTAACTGAGCTGTCGTTATGTCAGTAAGGTATCCCAGCTTGTATATAAACTTCTTGGCATATATTAGCTGACGTGCCTCTGTCTTTCTCTTTACAAAATCCAGATAATGTTCTCCCTCCTCCCATTGTATTATTGGTTTGTGGGACTCTCTGTCTGGTCTACCAGCTTCTCTGTCGTCCTTCTTTCTACCTATGTGTAATGGAAAGATTCTATTGCAGTTAGGTTCTGTACTTCACAAAATATAAGATATCACTTTCATTTCCACCCATTTTCCTTGGTTCACTCTATTAAACTTAATTAAATTTCAATTTGCGGATATAGTCTGTTTAACTTTAAATGAAATATTAGGGTAAGCATGCAATACTATTCAGCATGATTTAATGAATCATACATCTATTTTGACTTATGTGAGCATGTTTGGAAATCTCAGAAAACATTATCGCAAATGTGCTATCGACTTAAAAGTACTGTATATAAGCTCATGTCAAAGTTTTATAAGATTTGACTCACTGCCGATTCAACAAAAAACATGTGTTTGTGAAATATGTATGCCCCTGTTGGCATCTTTGTCAGGTAAACAGCTGAAAAGAAGTTCACATTTTGAGGTCAATGTCACAAGGTCAAATTTGGTATCCATGGAAAGGTCTTGCCACAAGAAATTCATATGTGAAATATGAAAGCCCTTTCACTTAGCTTTAAAGTTAAGATTTTCGAAAGGTCAACCTCCAAGGTCAAGGTCAGAAGGTCAAAATTTTTTGTATCCATGTAAAGGTCATGACACAAGGCATGCATATGTGAACAATGAAAGCCCATATCACTTACCGTTCAAAAGTTATGGCCAAGGTTAAAGTTTTTCAAAAGTAGGTCAAACTCCGAGGTCAAGGTCAGAAGGCATAAATTTTGGTAACCATGGAAAGGTCTTGTCACAAGGAATACACATGTGAAATATGAAAGCTCTATCACATACCATTCAAAAGTTATGGTCAAGGTTAAAGTTTTTCAAAAGTAGGTCAAAGTCCTAGGTCAAAGTCAAAAGGTCAAATAAAGCCTGTGTTTGTGAAACACGAATGCCCCCGGTGGCATCTTTGTTAGTATAAACGCAATTTTCTGTTGAGTACGTGAAAGGTCAAAGTCAAGGTGACGAAGTCAAAACTTTTTAATATCAATGAAATGGTCTTCTCACAAGGAATACACATGCGAAATATGAAAGCCCTATCACTTACTATTCAAAAGTTATGCCCAATGTTAAAGTTTTTGAAAAGTAGGTCAAAGCTCAAGGTCACGAGGACAAAACTTTTAGTATCAATGGAAAGGTCTTGTCACAAGGAATACACATGTGAAATATGAAAGCCCTATCACTTACCATTCAAAAGTTATGCCCAATGTTAAAGTTTTTGAGAAGTAGGTCAAAGGTCAAGGTCAAGGTCACGAGGTCAAAAATGTTGGTATCAATGGAAAGGTCTTGTCACAAGGAATACACATGTGAAATATGAAAGCCCTATCACTTACCATTCAAAAGTTATGCCCAATGTTAAAGTTTTTGAGAAGTAGGTCAAAGGTCAAGGTCAAGAGGTCAAAAATGTTGGTATCAATGGAAAGGTCTTGTCACAAGGAATACACATGTGAAATATGAAAGCCCTATCACTCACCACTCAACAGTTATGCCCAATGTTAAAGTTTTTGAGAAGTAGGTCAAAGGTCAAGGTCAAGGTCACGAGGTCAAAAATGTTGGTATCAATGGAAAGGTCTTGTCACAAGGAATACACATGTGAAATATGAAAGCCCTATCACTTACCTTTCAAAAGTTATGCCCAATGTTAAAGTTTTTAGTTCGGACAAACAGACAAACAGACAGACAGACAGACAAACAGACGGACAGGCCAAAAACTATATGCCCCCGATCTGTGATTCCGGGGGCATAAAAATTTGGTATCCATGGAAAGAATTTGTCACAAGAAATACACATGTGAAGTATGAAAGTCTTATCACATACCATTATGTTCAAGTTATGCTCAAGGTTAAAGTTTTTGCAGACAAACAGACCACAGACAGACAGACCAAAAACTATATGCCCCCGAATCTTGCATTTAATCATATTCAAATTGAAGTAGTGTGAACTACCTCAATGTTAAAGTATACCTTTCTCCTTTGGCACAGAGGCATTTTTGTCCAAGTCAACAACCTTTGCATCTTGAGCTTCTGTTTCAGGTTTCTTCAGGGATTTAGTTGAATTTTCCTCTTTAGACTCTTCAGTTTTATTGTCCTGGATGTTTTTGGCCTTCACACATTCAGAATGACCTGCTGCCTCCATTAATAAATCTAGATTTTCAAAAGAATCCTCAAATACTTCCTCCTCCTCTACTGTCTTTGTGTTGTCTTCCTTCACAGATTTACCTTTTTCCTTTTCACCTGATGTGGCATCACTATGTTCGTCGCTAGCACTACAATGACAATGACAATTAGTTTATTCTCATTTGAACAGAATAGTACAGTTGAGAACAAGTACACGTAATCATCATCAAAATTTAGGAAAAATTTCTGGAAGTGATGTCAAAATTGTATGCAAAGTTGAAAACCAAAGAATAATGTTGGAAATATCATTGCAATACAGTATGACCTCGTCCTACTGACCTTAGTTCTACATAACAATCTACATGGAGATGACCTTAAATTCCACAACGAGCATAGTAAACAATGACTTATGCTGTCTGTTATAATGTGTCAGTCATGCTGACCTTGACCTCTGATATAGTCTACGTAGAGATTACCTCTATACTACTATGAGAAGTGTAATCAATGACTCGCCTGTTGAGTATCATGCTGTCTGCTATAATGTGTCAGTCATGCTGACCTTGACCTATGACAGTCTCCATGGAGATGACCTCTGTACCACTATGAGCAGAGCCTATTGAGTGCCATGCTGTCTGTTACAACTACAATGTAAGAAGTCAGTCATGCTGACCTTGACCTCTGACACATTTTCTGTGGAGATGACCTGTTGAGTGTCATGCTGTCTGTTACAACTACAATGTAAGGAGTCAGTCATGCTGACCTTGACCTCTGACACATTCTCTGTGGAGATGACCATTATACTACTATGAGCAGAGTAAGCAATGACTCACCTGTTGAATATCATACTGTCTGTTATAACTAAGGTATCGGTCATGCTGACCTTGACCTCTGACACTGTCTCTGTAGAGATGACCTCTATACTACCAGAAGAGTTCAAGTCAGGATTCAGGTCCTCACTTTCTTTCTGTGGCACCTTAAGAAAAATACCAATTAATAATGGATAGACTGATAAAATAATTCTGTATACCTCATTCTAAATAAAACAGGAAATATTTGAAGATTTCTCATCTTGTTGTCTTCTTTTGGCTGTACAACATTCAAAATTATATATGAATTAATTCTATTACAAAAGTAGGTCAGATTGGGAAAATTCTAGCACCAGTTCTATCATTGTGTCACTAAATACTTTAAAAATTATACATCAAGTTACCTGTTTACTACAAAAGAATATAATAAACAAACAACAAATACCTGTATCTCTTCAAATGCTGATGTACTCAGCTCACTATGATTACCAAGTGCTGATGTACATAGTTCACTTTGACTGCCAATCAGTGACATATCCTGTGTAATACTGGGTGGCTGTACTGCATTAGTGTTAACATTTCCTGGTTCTGCTTCAGAATGTGCTGTAACCTCACTCCTATTTTCTAAAATCAAGAGGAACTCATCAGAACAAAACTTACTCATTTATACATGTACATTTGTACTCCATCCCATGCAAAAATAGTGAAGAAAGTTGAAAACGTTATACTTCACTGCATACCATTGAGGAGAATGACAATATCTCAAGTAGTTGTACAAATGTATAATTTCATACTCTTGTTTATTCTATAAACTATAAACAGTGACACTCTGATTGGCTGATAACGTCATCGACACTCACCGTATACCAGGATTACCCCCATTAATTTCTGCAAATGGCGTCGTTATTTATAGTGAATCATACTTGAAACTATAGAATAATACAGTTATGGACTTTAAACTCAGTATACATGATGTGATATTGACTTACTATGAAAACATCACATCATATACACTGAGTTAAAAGTCAATAATTGTAAAATAGACTTTACTATATCACAGCCAATTGTGCCTCATATGAAATTCATGTGAAATTTACATGAACTTTACATGAAAGTTCACATAAAATTTATGTGAAACGAGCACGAACATGAAATTTACATGAAATTTTTCACATGAAATTCATGTGAAGATTTTTACATGGATGTTATGTGAATTCAGTTTCCTGTGAAGGTCATTTAGAAAAATTCATGTGATATTCATGTGAAGGAAATTTATGTGAAATTCATGTGAAATATTTTTCACATAAATCTGATGTGAAATTTATATGAATTTTACATGAAATTTCATGTGAAATTTACATGATGCTCATTTCATATGAATTTCAAGTGAGGCACAATTGGCTGTGTATATAAGGACAATAAAACTAGCATTTTGCGTGAATAAAGAAACTCAAAATGTATTTCATACTTAGTGTGATGCAGAAATCAGAATTATCAGATAAGCACATGCTTCTCTCTCCCATGTTTTTTAAGACAAACCTTTCTCTACTTTCTCCCATGCTTCATCCTTATGACCAGCTTCCTCCACGTGTCTAATCTTCCTACGTTTTGTATCAACACACGTCCCTGAAGTGTTGTGACTGTCTACAGCAGCCGCCTCTTCCGCCAGGCTGGCATCAGCTTCTGATTCGTTAACATCACTCTCCACTGTCTCGCCTACATGCTCAAAGTCATCATGAGGACCTGACCTCTCACTGTCACGTCCACCTATAAATAGAAACCATCACATGATTGACAAATGTGAGTTTAAAGTTAGATGTACACAAACAGCAGTGATTGGGAGGCAAACTTTGTGATTGGGAACCATGACTTTTTACAATATCAATGGGCCATTTCTTAAGAAAGTACTGAGACTATAATGGGCCATTTTTTTCAAAAGAAACAAATATATGCATACCGTTATACCTACAATATTTCTTTGAATTCTTCAAATGAAGCCATAACGTCATCAACAACAACAAGGGTCTCCCTAGTAGGATCTTATCACTTGTAGTCATTCTGAATAAGAATCATTCACTTATTTATAATAAGTATTTCATGTGACTAGAAAATCTTGGGAGTAGTTACCTAGGACTGCAGTAACCCCTGATGCCAGAGCCTGTATAAAGTTACGAAACATCTCTCATTCAGTCCTGAAACAGAAATGGTAAAATTATCAGTACACATGTTGTATAATTACCTTAAAATACTAGTGAATTATTCATTACAGAGTACATGTACTAGGGCTTCAACAATCATACTCTACATGTATGCTTTCGATACAATACATATCTCGTTATTTTCTTTCAGTACAATTTGCATCACAATTCTTAGATTTTTCAACTGAAAGATTAAATCAGTCTCAGACTTAGGATAGGGCTTTTGGCACTCTTGAATTGTATTTTCTACTGGTATAAAAGAAGAATCCGAATAAGAGAGCAATACATGTACATGTACATAGAAGTGCCAATCACTCTAAAATATCTTGAATGACTTTAAAATAAATCCATGGGCATCTGACCAAAAAATCAACACGTTTAGTAAAGATATATTACAAGTCACTTTATCTAACCTTTCAAAACACCCCCTACCCCACAGTTTTCCAATTATTTCTTCAGACATACAGTGCATCCCCCAATCAAGTCATTAATCTCTTGAAAATTCCTCAACCATCTGTGAAACAATCGGTGAACCGTCTACACATGGGTTGACTTTGACTTTTTGGGGGGCACATACAATTTTTGATGGGAATCACATGCAAGGCACGAAGGGTCGAGTGGGGGAGGGTATGGGAGGGGGATTCCCCTTGGTGGGAGTTCGGGGGGCCTCCCCGAGAAAGTTTTGAAAAAATGAAGCAATTTGGTGGCATCTGAAGCGTATTTGAAATGAATTTAGAAGAGATTTGGCACGCATGATTCAGTCAGTGTCAGTAGCAATAATTATTTAAATCAGTGATTCAGACTGTTTTCAGAAGCTATAGGACTCTTGGCCTAGAGCATCAAAAAATTATAGGCCATTTTGTCCTAAACATGGAAAAAGGATAGGCCATCGTCGAGGGCGCGAGCTTGCTAGGGGGTTCCGGAGGCATGTTCCCCCTGAAATTTTTTTAGAATTTAAAGCAAAATGGTGCAAACTGAGCCAATCTGGAGATGAAAATTGAAGTCTACAAACTTGAAAATAATGGGTGTGTAACTGAGGCCTTCTTATTGTTTTCCTGTAGAAGTGCGACTATAAGTGCTGTTTGATGGTCGTTAGACTTGATGGGTCTTTCAAGGAGTTTATTTTAAAGTTTCTATTACCTTGTGTAAAGGTATTGTTTCTATTTGCATCAAGGCATATTTACAGAGCATGGCATCCGCAGTTTCATCATACCGTAACCAAGGGTATAGGGTTACCCATTTATGTTGAAATTTTCTATCAACAGTACATTCAGGCTGTTCAGCCTGAACTTGGGGGTATCAGGAGTGCTGCTCGGGGGACCGCAGCAAGGGGGACCGCCGCTTGGAGATGCTTTGATCAAATAAAACAAAGTTTGCTGGCCCTCGCCCAGACGCAGCTTTTATTTGACTCAGTTATTTACACGCTTTAACAAGCATTCGCCGAGTCACCATTACATAAAGCACTTTTTTTAATCATCCAATGAAAACTGTTGTTACATGTTTATCGAGGTACCAAGTCAACTCGACCTTAAATTGTGTCTGCTCATGTGAAAATATGATCGGCCAATATGTCGGATAAACGGGAAAGGAATAGCTAGGCCATTTCGGCAGATACAGGACACATTAATCGGCCATTCAGAGTTTTTATCGGCAAATGGCCGATGGCCGACGCCAATCTGAATCTCTGTTAAATAGTATATATTTGAAAATTTTCCAAATTTTTTTATGCTGTACTGTTCTTTCACAGCATGCAGCAGTCAACATGTTCAGGATTAAGGAAACGGGCGGATCAGGAGAAGTTTCAAAAGGGCAGAGAGGTCAGCCCATGGGAGGGAGGGGTGTTCAGTCGTAAATTCTCGTAAAGCTAGTAAAATAAAGCCTGTGTTTGTGAAACACGAATGCCCCTGGTCAAGGTCAGGGTCACTTGGTTAAAAATTTTTAGTATCAATGGAAACATCTTGTGACAAGGAATACACATTTGAAATATCAAAGCCCTACCACTTACCATTCAAAAATTATGCCCAATGTTAAAGTTTTTGAAAAGTAGGTAGAAGGTCAAGGACAAGGTCACCAGGACAAAAACTTTGGTATTGATGGAAAGGTCTTGTCACAAGGAATACACATGTGAAATATTAAAACCCTATCACCTCCAATTCAAAAGTTATGCCCAATGTTAAAGTTTTTGAAAAGTAGGTCAAGGTCAAGGTCACGAGGTAAAAAATTTAGATATCCATGGAAAGGTCTTGTCACAAGGAATACACATGTGAAATATGAAAGCCATATCACCTCCCATTCAAAAGTTATAACCAATGTTAAAGTTTTTGATAAGTAGGTCAAAGGTCAAGGTTACGAGGTCAAAAATTTTGGTATCTATGGAAAGGTCTTGTCACAAGGAATACAAATATGAAATATGAAAGCACTATCATTTACCATTCAAAAGTTATGCCCATTGTTCAAGTTTTTGAAAAGTAGGTCAAAGGTCAAGATCACGAGGTCAAAAATTTTGGTATCAATGAAAATGTCTTGTCACAAGGAATACACATGTGAAATAGGAAAGCCCTATCACCTCCCATTCAAAAGTTATGCCCAATGTTAAAGTTTTTGAAAAGTAGGTCAAAGGTCAAGGTCACAAGATCAAAAATGTTGGTATCAATGGAAAGATCTTGTCACAAGGAATAGACATGTGAAATATGAAAGCCCTATCACCTCCCATTCAAAAGTTATGCCCAATGTTCAAGTTTTTGAAAAATAGGTCAAAGGTCAAGGTTAGGAGGTCAAAAAATTTGGTATCAATGAAAAGGTCTTGTCACAAGGAATACACATGTGAAATATGAAAGCCCTATCACCTCCCATTGAAAAGTTATGCCCAATGTTAAAGTTTTTGAAAAGTAGGTCAAAGGTAAAGGTCAAGGTCACGAGGTTAAAAATTTTGGTATCAATGGAAAGGTCTTGTCACAAACAAAACACACGTAAAATATGAAAGCCTTATCACCTCCCATTCAAAAGTTATGTCCAATGTTAAAGTTTTTTTGACAGACAGACAAACAGACAAACAGACGGACAGGCCAAAAACTATATGCCCCCGAATCTTTGATTCCGGGGGCATAATAAAAATAAGCATTTTATGATTTTATGCAAATTCCTGGCAGGACCTGACTCCCCTTACCATCTCTAGATCCGCGCTTGTTTGGTAATTTTTGTAAGGTAACGGTAAAGAAAATAAGTAAATGATAAATTTCTTGACAAACAAGAGATCACGGGTACCCCATTCCCTGCATCGTCCAGATTTAAAGATTAAATTATATTTCTTGGCAGCTCAATTCTAAAAATAAAGAAAGACATGCATTTTAGGCCAGACATAAAATATTTTATGTTTGCTGTTAACCGACTCTACCCTTTTACCTATGGGTAGGTAGGTAGGGAAAATATTTTATTTGAAAATAACTTTATAAATACTTAGCCACACAAGACTTCCTACATTCAACATATATTAGCATATTGCTTATTTTTAATGTTCTTTGAACTAAAATTAAAAGAAGCTTATTATAGCATACTGAAGCATGGTATTGTGAAGTCTAGAAACTTTATGGTATATGAGTAGACATGACCTTAAATTTTATTTTCATATTCATCATTATATGTATTGCATTGAGACATTTTTAAAATCAGTTTCATTATGTACATGTATGATTGTTTCAGTCTTCATGCTGGAAGAATTTAAACTTACTGATTCCAACAGACTGATGGTCAATGAAAGTTCTTTTTATTCCCCTGTAATCAAAGATTTGGGGGCATATAGTTTTTGTCCTGTCCGTTTGTCTGTCTGTTTGTCCGCAAAAACTTTAACCTTGGCCATAAATTTTGAATGGTAAGGGATAGGGCTTTGATATTTCACATGTGTATTCCTTATGACAAAACCTTTCCATTGATACTAAAATTTTAGACCTTGTGACCTTGACCTTCGAGTTTGACCATTATACAATTCTTACTGACAAAGATACAGACGGGGGCATTCATGTTTCACAAACTCATGTTTTTTTTCAAATACTAGTAATTACAAAAGTGACAGATAATTATTATATGCACACTGTCTATTGATTAATAGTCAAAATGAAAACAAGTTCACACAAAATGTAGCACCTCCATGCATGACAACAACATTAAATTTTTAATATCTTTTTTATTTCCTTTCATTTGTTATCTACAGGCTGTCGATAAGGTTAATCTATTTCTGTACATTGTGACCTTGACCTTTGAGCCTTGACCTTCAAAATCACAAGGTGTACTCGTACATAGTCCTTGACCCATGGGCAACTCACATGGAATTTTGAAGAGCATCAAAAGTACACCATATAGTTCTGCATTGCCTATTGTGAACCTTGAAACCAATGGGCGTCCCCTCCCCCTGCACTATTGGCAACTCGCATGCAAAGTTTGATGAACACCTTATTAAATTGCAATCTCTAGAGTTGATCTATTATTGCCTAATGTTAACTTTGACCCCTGACCTTGAGACCCAATAGGTATCATCCTCTGGCTCTGAACTTGATTAAGTCAATGCAAAGATTGAATATTGATTTCCAAAGAAAATTGTGATCTTAAGACTGTCCACAGAGTTTTATCATTACCAATAATGATCTCGACTTTTGACTCCTGACCTTGAAAATCAATAGGTTAAATGCTCTCGCCACTGTCTAGAAGTGTCCACGTGATTGCACAAACCCACTAGAAGTTGAACGAGGGGAGAGTTGGAGCATTGTCATTATTATTATTGTCCTTTTGGTTCAACACACGATATCTAATTTTTCAACATATGTATTCGTTCAGGAACAGCTCCTGAAAACCTATTTCAACTGCTATTCTGCGAGTATGAAGTGGGGGCGTTTGGAGACCCCCCCCCCCAAAAAAATAATAATGGATCGTTGAAGCAAACCGTGCACTCTGGCGCTGAAGTCTCAAGGAATTTCCTTGCTCATTTAACCAAAACTTATACAAAAGCAAGCAGTAAATATTTTAAGCACAATCTAAGTGTCCAGTGTTAGCATCCCCCAAAAGAAGTTTCATTTTGCATTTGTTACAACCACTTCAGTTACGCGAGCTAGTAATGGGGGGGGGGGGGGGGGGGCTACAGATAATACGTTGCCATTGTTGATTGGAACCGGGTATATGTATCAACTTCAAAATCAAATACGATCTGGATAGGACCATCTGTCTTATGGGCATTTCTTGTCATTGAAATGTGGTAAGTAGTTATTGATTTTTCGCGGCCGTACATGTACATAAAACACGACTATCAAACATCATTTACATGGACATAATACTTAACCCAGCAGACACGCAACGTTGATTCAACGTTGAAATATGGTTGATCCAAGTTGACGACGTTGATCAACTATATTTCAACGTTGTACAACGTTGCTAAAATCGACGTTGAATTTATCAACGTCATATGTCTGTCACGTTGCGTGTTTCAACCAAATGAATCATCATTTAGAAAAAAAGTTAACAGAAAGAAAGGGGAGGGAGGGGTAGATGAAGTAGGCACACGTGTGCGAATCTATTCTTTTCTGTCAGTTGGAAAAGTCTTGCATTATGTGAAAAGTAAAGGTTTCTTACACGAGGATCGGACACGAAATTGGTCGGGTATAAACAATGAGTCCAAGGGAATGGTCTTTGACTTTGAAAAAAAAAAAACTGTAAAAACGAAAATGTTCAGCAAAGTCCAAGGGTTTCTGACACCCACCTCGCCGACTTGATCCGTGACGGGGCGTTACCCTCTCCCCCTTGTAAATTCGTCCTCTCGGGAAATACATTGCACTATACATCGTGTAGACCTTGATATATTGGTCAGCATCTACATCCTCTAACGCGCCAATCAAAACAAAGGATGGTCAGATGACTCATGCATTGCTTCAAATTTGAATGGAGTCCGAGTAGGAGTTAGCATGGATGGA
Source organism: Pinctada fucata (assembly GCA_028142955.1). NCBI lineage: Eukaryota > Metazoa > Mollusca > Bivalvia > Pterioida > Pteriidae > Pinctada > Pinctada fucata. Next base: position 15,333,633 of record AP027104.1, read on the forward strand.
GAACACAACCCAAACGGAAAAAAATGCTTAATAAATCGTGTTAATAAATCGTGTCAAAATCGTGTTAATAAATCGTGCCAAAATCGCACGATTTTTTCGTATGTAAATGAGCTAATAAATCGTGCCTCTAATAAATCGTGTTAAAATCATGGAAGCACGATTTATTAGAAATCATGGATATATGATTTGGATGTAAATCGTGTCCCACTAATAAATCGTGTTGAAATCGCATGATTTATTCATAAATCGTATTTATGTAAGAAGTCTAATAAATCGTGCCAAAATCGCATGATTTCTTGCAAATCATGTCCTGAATCTGTATTACCAAAGGTTACTGTGACCCGGCCAAGATGAATCACATTGTTGGAAATTCAGAGTCTGACCTGAATAATATTTCACAGGAATTTTTTTTATAAGGTAATTGCTACAAACTTTCAGTTAAAACATATTTAAAAGATTAATGATATTATTTAGTTGATGTGTATGCATGTACATTCATATACTCTAAGAATATAAACTAAGTCTTGCAATTTTCAATATTTATTTACTTCTGAAATACATGTTACTTATAGCATTGTTCAAGTAATTACTCCTGAGTGTATACTAATGAGTGAAAGTATACATGTTTAAATTGATCTAATTCAATGTATATCATTTTTTTTCTGATAGCTGTTTTTGCTTTTCTAAATGAGTTCCCATGTAATGCCAAATCTACATTGCTAATAAATCTTTCTAAATTTTGTTTCACTGAAAACAAATACGTATATCACAACTTAAACAAAATGAAAACTTACTTGAATAAGGCACATACAATGTACATATCCAAGTACATTGTTGTCTATTTCCTCACAAACAAAAGCACTTGTATCTTCAAGGAGCCACAAATCAAATTAAATTTCCCAAGATGCATCTGATAGATTCAGGCAATGACTGACCGAGATTGAAACAAATCATGTCTAAATCGTGTCTGTCACTTTCTCTTGTACTGATGTTTGCAGGTTAAGTTAATAAATCCTTTCAAAATCATGGCATAATTTACTTAAAGTTAATAAATCATATGTAAATCACACGATTTGCTCTCAAATCGTGTGATTTGCTTTCAAATCGTATGATTTTGCTCTCAAATCGCATGATTTTGCTCTCAAATCGCATGATTTGCTCTCAAATCGTATTTTTCATAGCATCTAACAATGATTTCTGAACGATTTATTTAATAAATCAGACTGAAATCGTTCTAATAAATTGTGAATCCATGATTTTAACACGATTTTAGCATGATTTTGACATGATTTACTAGGAAACATTTTCGTTTGGGAAATAAAGTGAGTAAATTTCACCTTGTATTTCGTTTCTTTTCTGCATAAAATGATTATCGAAAGAACATTGAAGTACTTTCTAGAGATAGTCTCATTGTTAAATTAACTTATTGAAGAGTGCCGACTGAGAATTTTTGGTATTATCGTGATAAACTTCGACTTTGTTGTCTCTGTAGTTCTGTGCTCATGTTACCATGGTTTAACACATGTATTATATGAAGTATTGCTTTTTTTTTAATATTCGTTTAAGTTAGCGAAAGAAATATACTATGGTAACAAACCAAATCAAGATACAAACATTGTATCTATATCATGTGTACGTATATATGCAGTGTGCATGCCTCTCTGTATAGAAAGTTTGACCTCCTTTTGACTCAGCGTGCTAGCGCCGGCCGTCCATAAATACAAATGATGTAACTTTTCTGTGTACTTTATAAACAAGGTCAGAGATAAATAGCTGAGCTCTCTCTCTCTCTCTCTCTCTCTCTCTCTCAATATTTCAAAATCCATTAAAATATTGGGGACGATGGTGTCCGACTCCTAGTAAAAACTAATATGAACGTATCGTTATTTATAAATAAAACACCGCTTTTATATTTCTTGGTGTTACTCTTTCTGTATGATCTGTAGGCGGATATATTTTTAGATGTCTCTGTGCTGATTGAAACCTATGCTGTTGGCCGCAAACATCGCCCCCCCCCCCCCTTTCGCCAAAATGGAGTAGGACATCCCGGGCTATTCATTTTACAATAAATAACTTTTCTATGAAAGCGGGGTGTAAGCTTTGTATAATGTATCAATTTAAAAAATTGAAGATGTATTTGTATAAATAAAGACACAAGTGACAACTACCCATTATAATTAAATAATTAGCAAATTGCAAATGAATATTGAGTTTCTGTTTTACTTTCAGATTATTACTAAACCATACAAAGCATTGCCGAATCATAAGAAGGAACTTGAGAGCAAACCTCATTGTCAAAATTCGAAGAAGGTATGTAAAGTATAAACTACATTTACGATCATGTAATCGTTAAGAAAATATCTAAGTGAATTTAGTATAAGACAAAGATGAACTTTCCACTAAATTTAGGTTTTTTTTTTATTAGATGCATCATTTTCAACGACTATGCAGTATCTTTGACGAAGCTATTTGGAAAAACGTTTAGGAAACTGTGGAAGCAGGTCTTTGAACATTGAAAACAACTTGGTGAAAGATAAACTTTATAAATACCATACTTGTATAAAAAAGTAAACTAATAAAAAAGAGAAGTAAAGTATTAAATTAAAAGAAAATATGAGTTACATGTTATCTTTATTAGATTTGATATGATGAAAATACGGACCGAGTGTGGATACAAAATATTCTAAGTCTTTTGCTTGATAAACATGCATGTATTTTACACAAATTTTGCATGGAAAAAGACAAATGGAAAATAAAAGCAGCAGCCTGTTTCACAAAAATACTTAAGAAAAATTAAAAGGAATTTTCGTAACTTTTGATCCCTTAGTTCTTCTTATAAAATGATAATCGCGATGTTTAGTTTCTGAATTTATATTAAGTATGTAGAAATGATACCAGAAAGGACATTATCTAGAATGAACAAAATTTTTTATTTTTATTTGATGATGAAAGTTACGAAAATTCCTTCACTTTTTCATAAGAATTTATTGTGAATTTGGGCACATGTTCTTAAGTCTGTCAAAAGTCCAGTGATCATGTTGAAAGGAGGAATATACTTGTAGAATCCGGATGGTGTGAGGAAAAAAGAGAGTAAACATACTTCAACGTTTAAGTTTCAAGGTTGACGCAACTTTCATTTTAAACCAAATTTCAACGTTAAAACAACGTCGAGATTTCAACGTTGCAACAATGTCCATATCTAAACGTTGATTCAACGTTGGTACTTCAACGTTGAAACAACGTTGGCATTTCAACGTTGAAACAACGTTGGCATTTCAACGTTGACACAACTTTCATTTTAGACCATAATTCAACGTTGTTTCAACGTTGAAGTTCAACGTTGAATCAACGTTTATTCAACGTTGAAATGTCTGCTGGGAACTGTCTCTTCACTGAAATTGCGCCCTGTTAAATCTAAAGGTTTTTTTTTTCGTTTTGAATAATCTTATATCCAAACTGGACATTCCAAAATCTCGGGAAGAAATAATCAATAAAAAAAATATCAGAATGAAAATGGCAATAAAATTCTCCGAGTCGCAGCAATTTTTGTGGGTCGGTCGGTTGACGGCAAACAAACTAAATTTTATTTTAGGCCTTATCTTTGCAAAATTCTTGTACAAATGTAGGTAGCCGGTTTAAATCTGGCCAAAACAGTTTCAATTGTTCATTTTAAAAAGATTGATCACGACCTCCAATTGACCCTTCCGATTGCGGAAAAATAATGCAAAATTCGTGACATCACAATGCTTCTACCTCGGACAAACAAGCTTCGAACCTCGGTCAAACATCGAAATTGCATTGTGACGTCATGGAATTTCTCAAATTTTTCCCGCGTTCAGAAGGGTCAATTTAGAACGATCTTGAAAAAGTAAAAAAAAAATGTCAGTTTTATAGAAGGTTTATCGAAGATTTGGTCAAGAAATATATGTGTTAATTAAATATGCCTTGCATGGGACTTAATTATGAAGTTCCCGATTCATCCAGGTGCTAGCTAGGTGAAGAAAAATATGATTCAATGTAGGTTGTTTCCGAAACCTGTGTACATCCATGTACAGTCAATGGACATAACAGCAATGCGTCTTTCCCGATTCTGTTATCTATCCCCTAGAAATTTTTGGAAATTTTACTCAAATCGGTGATTTCTGGGGTGTTTGGGGGCTATTTCTGTCTAGTTTTATAGATTTATTACGGAAACAGTAGTTAAATGCTTCCAACAGCATGTCATAAGTGCCCCTTCTATGGGTACTGCCTGAATCCGCCACTGGCGAGAGAAGATAATCACCCCTTTGTACAAGGACAGGGATATCCCACCCTCGTATAAAAAGATTTGCAACGTCCACTCCTCGGCAAGCCTCGTCGCGAACTGCAAATCTTTGACACTCGGGTGGGATTTCCCTGTCCCTGCACAAAGGGGTGGTAGATTCTATTATTATTCTCCATGTTCTCCACGCCCCTGTCACTTTCAGTAAAGGGATTTTTTTACTAGTTCAATATGACTCTGAAATAAGAGAGAGCCTATGATATAATTTTCCAATCAGTTAAATCTAAAAACATAAACCTGGCTAATGTTTCAAACTCTGTAATCACTTTTTCCGTTCTTTTATTCTTTTTTACAATGTTCCATCCGTTCCATCAATTTGTTGTTGTTCTTTCTGCATGCAAAATTTGCCGCCAAAATCAGTATGAATGACACGCTTTGATTCATCGGAACACCTCGTACTTTATTAATCTCGTCTTGCACCTTTTTTTTTTTTTTATGCCCCAGGAATCAAAGATTCGGGGGCATATAGTTTTTGGCCTGTCCGTCTGTTTGTCTGTCTGTCTTTCTGTCTGTTTGTCCGAAAAACTTAAACATTGGGCATAACTTTTGAATGGTAAGTGATAGGGCTTTCATATTTCACATGTTATTCCTTGTGACAAGACCTTTCCATTGATACCAAAATTTTAGACCTTGTGACCTTGACCTTTGACCTACTTTTCAAAAACTATAATATTGGGCATAACTTTTGAAGTGTAAGTGATATGGCTTTCATATTTCACACGTGTATTTCTTGTGACAAGACCTTTCCAATAATACCAAAATATTTGACCTCGTGACTTGGACCTTAACCTTTGACCTACTTTACAAAAACTTTAATTATTTCACATGTGTTTTCCTTGTCACAAGATTTTTCCATCGATGCCAAAAAATTTTTAACCTACAGTAGTGACCCTGACCTTGACCTTTCACATTTATACTAACAAAGATGCCACCGGGGGCAATCGTGTTTCACAAACACATGTTTTTTTTTTTTTTTTTTTTCTTAGAAGGGGGTTTCTTTTGTGGAAAAATAAGAAAATCAATAATTGAAAAAAATTGTAGAAAAAAATGGATAAATAGGGTACTAGGCTAATAAATAGAAAGCCCTGGATTAGATGCTATTTTATCACGTCACGGATTTCGGCTTTTGATAAAATTATATTAAAAAATCATGCGTGTTTTGCGGTATAAATGATTACGTATGTGAAGAAAATTGCATAAATTTGTGGAATTTTCTGTTAAATTCTCTTTCTGTGTCGTTCTTTGGTGGTTAAAAAATAACTTTATATGTACATCGAGACAATCACCGAATTTGACAAGTTTCCATGGAGCTGTTGCGACGGGTGTTGCATGCAATCAGGATCGAGACGCTGACTCTCCCAGGGCACCTGTTCTCACTTCGGAATTTTATTCATTCCGAGGTTCGCAACCATTCCTATGGAAAATCAAATGATTTTGCCGTACGTGCCTTCTCGACTTTAAGACTGAATAAATTAACTGATCGGTACTTCTCTAATGTTTATTTATACAAAATCTCCTCTTTCCGAGTATAAACCAAGGACCTATTTATAAAAGTTTTCAACAAGTCTTTGATATCTTCTTATCTTTATTTCAAAAGATTCTAAATTGATCATATGCTTAAGTTTAAATGAGCTTATTTCTGTTCATTGGTAGAAAATCTACATCACTTACGAAATTTACGACTGAAAGAGTGTTTTCTAGCGGTTTTTTAATGCTCCTTCGGATTACGATAGATCTGAATTCTCACTTTTTGTTTGTATTGTTATTTTAGAGATATGGTCCAAAAAATCCCTGTATTTGTTAAATTTCTGAACATTAAAATTTATCTATATAGAATCTATATAGGAAAGTACTTTGCTGCGAATGAGGGGTCGGATAGGGCCCGGGGAGCAGAGGGATGTTCGGTGAAGAGACACTGAGGAGATGAAGGATGACAAGGGGCAGGCGCGTAGACAGGCATACTCAAGATCGCCGCTGAGATGCTTCCACATTTTTATGCAACAAAAGACAAAAAAGGTGTCACAAATTAAGAGTCATTCCGATCCTGGAAATGTGTAAAATTCATTAGCTTCCGGAGAATCATTCACCCCTACCCTTAAATCCCAATCAAGGCTCTGCCCTGGATCCATTTGCGGCCTCGAGTCGACTCCCACATCCTCTGTCTTAAAAAAGTGTTTCCACTTGAAAAAACACTCTGGTTATGCATTTGAGGGATGAGAGGGGATAGGGATAAAGTGTTTCAGTACAGAAAGAGAAGGGGGGTCCGTGCAGGAAGTATTATCCCTGGAGTAGGACCAGGAATGTTCAAGGTCCCCGCGCCCTCAATCCAATGAATTGTAGTGAGGTTTTAGCACTTATTCTGAGGCTTAAAATAGAGACGAATGCCGAAAACATTCATGGGCATATTCCATCATACTTTAAATGGGGTACGAGATTTTAAGATGCGTGCCTGGTGCAATCTTTTTGGCAGGAGAGTTCGGAAACTTTAGTTTTATTTTGGACATATGTTTTTACCACAGCTTGACTTTTATTTTTATTTTTTTTTGGGGGGGGGGGGGGGGGCAGAAAAAAGTTTGATAAAAAAATCTGCGAATCTATGTTCGACAAGGTTGTCAGAAAATCGATACCTTTTTGGGCATGTTCAAAAACTTAAAGGCGATCAAATGTCGTTCGTCCTTAAACTTGTTCATTTAAGTCCACACATATAAATGAGTATTTGACGGAGTCGACAAAGTACATGTCTGTCCAAACATATTGTTATCTTTAATGTTCTGCCAATCCAGAAAGGAGAAAGAACCAGAGACTTTGTCTATACAAAATACATGCAGTGGCGGATCCAGCGCCCCCTTTGCCGGGGGGGTCAAGGGGCGGATTTTGCAGATTTTCACTGAAAATGGGCCAAAATATACCTGTTTTTGGAAAATTCTGGGTCAGTGCCCCCCCCCCCACCCCTGAATCCGCCACTGACATGTAATGGATTTTGGGTTCTAGCAAGGGTGGAAGGGGAGAAAAGGGTAGGGGTTGATAATCAAGTTAGGACGAAACGGTCAAAGGTTTAACCTCTGTCTGTTTCCTCAATAACTTTGGCATACATGTAGGAATGTATTCATATTTTTTAAAAGTTCATAAGATACACTTTTCATTTTACTCTAGAAAATCGATCACCAATTGGAAACTACGGGGTCGCTCACTTGAGCAAATCTAAGGTGAAATATTCTCATAGTATGATGTTCAGTATCTGTCATCAGTCTGTATGTCTCACTTTTCATTACCGATTTCCCCAATACATCTTAACAGATTTTGATGAAATTTGGTAGAATGAAGAACTTGTGTGGTTCCCTAGCTGAGTTGCAGTTTATTTTAACAAATTCAGAATCTCCTAGAGCTGGGTATCAATTTCGAAGACCAAGTACTAATATGTGATTTAAAATGACTTGAAATGTTTCACTGACAAAGATGTATATATCTTTGACATGCATGTAAACATTACACGGTCAAGGACATTTTTGTAAATATAACACGTAACATGTAAGTATGTATTCGCTATTTTCGAAAACCAGAGTTACTTCCCATTTGAGACGGTATCTGACGTAGACTGATTATGACGTCATCAAATTCTATGGAAACAGTCCTAAAAGTCTGGGAAATGACGGTATAAAATCAACGTTACCATACCATTTTCATGATGTCACAATGGTTTTACGTCAGGTACCGTCTGTAAAGGGGAAAAAACTCTGTATTACGCAAAGACTCAATAGCTCGGCTGACCTGTGGTACTAGTGAGGCTTGAACCAGCAATTTTTCAGTCACTAGCCCGATGTCCTAACCACTAGACCACAGCCCCAACAATACACGTATATTGTATATCATATTCTACGATACAACAAGGAACAATCTAAATACGACTTTTTCTATTACTTTATTTAGAACCTCGTATTTTACAGTTCTCATTGATATTATTCATTGTTTCAGTAATCACACTGGATCATACTACAACCCATTTGTAACAAATAATAATATATACATGTATATCACATAGTAAATATTAAGTAAGCTCACGTAAATAAAGAAAATATAATATAAACAAAAAGAATTTTTTTTTTATTAACATGCTTGATCAATTCAAATCTTCCAGCTTTTTTCAAGTACATGCATCTAGTAAGATTGGCATTACATTTTTTGGAAATTCAATCCGATTTGTACCCATTTCTTGAAAAACTGAATCTATTGGTAATTAGAGATAAAACAAAAGTTAATAAAGGAATGGCAAGCATCGGAAATCCCAATAAATTAAATTAAAACACACTCAATGAAATAAATGACTATAAGTATTATAAAAAAAGATAAAATAATTTGTAACAAACAATTCCTTGCTCATAAAGAAGTTAGGAGACATACATCTAAAATTGATAAAAGAAATTAGAATCTGTGAATGTAAAACACACTTATGATAAGTTGGATTTGTTCATTTCAAGAAAATATTGATAAAAAGACAACTTTAAGACACATAAATAAAATAATCTGTCAAGATCTCAAGAATAATTAACATGAAATGAAATAAAGTATTCATTCATCTTTCGACAATAAAATAGATTTCCATTCAATGACAAGATACTCTTTTAATGTCCATATAATGAATAGGTATTTCTAACAAAGATACATATAATCATACTTTGAGGTAAACCTGACCCAAAGTGGTACATTGTATTGGAGTGTTGAGAGAAAAATATATGTGGCCTCTGCAGGGGGTTTTTCTCCGGGTACTCCGGTTTCCTCCTGCTCCTCGGACCCCCTCACACTAACATCTGAGCCAACGTGAGACATTTATATAAGTTGTGTAACTTGTTTGTTAAACGTTGTAAAATAAATAAAGTTTAAATTTTTTAAAATATGTGGTATGTGTTCCTTACAACTTAGTTGACAATTCTAGGGTCAGTGGGCTTAAATTAATTTGTACGGATGGCAACAATTATTCAAGTTTATGGCTAACACACGGTTATTTAATAGTTCTTACCACTGTTACTTAATTACAATAAGAATCATTAACACACATGACAAGATTTTTTCATGGACTTAAAATATTGAGTTGTTTAATTCAAAAGTGACTAGTAACATAAATTGTATGATATCAAGAAAACACCCAGAATTATTTTTTCCTGCTTCAATGGGTCCATCTTTTTATTGATTCATTTACATTCTTTAATGAGACAGTCCTTTGGCAAGCTAAAATTAAAAGTTTATGGATTTGGATTTCATAACTGAGTACCAATGATAACAAATAAACGAAAATTGGGGTAAAACGCAAACAAGTATAAGTGAACAGATTTAATATAAATAACATATTAACATAGGGGTATGTATGACAGTTCCTCCCTTTCCTATGAATTCTAATTCAGACAAATAGTGCCTGAAATTACACGTGATTGAATAAATATATATAAATAAATAAAAATAAACATTACATACAAAAATATCAATTAACATATACATATAAGTACATTATTGCAAGAATAAGTACATGTAAGTTTCATTGTAGACTTTGAATGAGTTTGCATTCTATAAATATATTCAGATATTTGAGTTTTCTATGTAATATTCAGGATTTCCAACAGATAAAAAAGGAATGAACAAAAGTTTTCATACGGCCATATCAATATGATTGGTTGAAACAAATAAACAAAATGGTGGCCTTCAGGCTAAACCGACTAAACATCTACATGTACATGTACACCTATTGTTAAAAATAACTTCATAACAATGTACATGTACATTATATTCACATTGATCTGATTTTAAGATAAAAATAAACATTGAGATTGTATTCAAATCATGGCACCTTGTCTCATAATATCTTCTCGGGTGATTTATATAAAAATACGACTAGAATCAAGCATTGATCACAAACTATAAATGCACATTTTATAAAATTACAGTTTCTCCTTAAATACCCTTAGTACAACCAACATTCATATCCTATTGAAAATCAATCAATCGAGTAAACAGCAACAAATAAGAAATGTACTGACTTCAAAGTAAATTGTCTACTATATGTAAATAAACATTGGCTTCATATTTGACAAGATATTTACAATTCTCCTTAATAATTATTTCTATTCAGTGAATTTTATGTTGGATGCTTTACAGAAAATAGAGGATTGTAACACAAAAGAGTAGCATCCCCTCACATGGCCTCTAGAGTGTTTACACATATTTTTCGCTTTTGCTAGACTGCTAGTTGTGACCTTGACCTTTGACCCATGACCTTTAAAATCAATACCCCTTGTCCTCTCATAATTGGAAACTCACATGCCATGTTTAATGATGACCCACCATAAACTGTGCCTGTCATGTCTACAAGATTGGACAGAATATAGTGGTATCCCTTGGCAAAAGAGATGCACAAGGGGATAAAAAGGGATTCTTTAGCATAGCACATGAATGTGCATATTTGTCACTACATTTATATATTTTGACCTTGACATCTAACCTTGAAAATACTAGTAAACAGAGACCAAATGCATGCTCTCCCAAATGTCAACAGGCATAAAAGCTTGACAATTCTTCACTCTAGTTTTTTATTGTGTTCACAAGATTTTTCTGAATGACCTTGACCTTTGACCTTGAAAATCACTAGGCTTCATCCTTTCCCATGGCAATCTTTTGTAGAAGGTTTGGTGATTCTACACTATTTAGTTAGTCCTTTTTTGTTCTCAAGGTTCCAGACACAGGTAAACTCATACACAAACTTGCTGACAAACAAACACGCCACAAATGTTTCAAGGGGATAATTCCTATATGATTGCAGCAAAAAAAATTCCAAGATGAATGTCACAGAAAAATTACTTAAAGACTGTACATGTAACAGCAAACATTACCATTGTAACAGCAAAAATAGATGATTGTAAACAACAGTTCTTTTTAAAGTTACACTGTTGACATTTTCTGTAATTCATAGCTCAGTTGAATGAGTGAATGAAGAAGGAGTATTTATATTCCTATTTTAAATCTGTAAATTATTTTGTCCTAATTTTCTAATGCACCAGTAGTTGTGTTTAAGTATAATTGCCCTTGAAACGTTACGAACTACTAAAGTATTTCAAGATCATTAACCCAAAATAAGATAAAACTTTTGGCAAAATTCAAAACAAACATTTGATCAATACTTTTCACATGTCAACAAATAACAATAGACTAGTGATAAACTTTGTATTGCCTCCCTAAACTATGTCATCTTCTGAACTTCATAACTACATATCCTATCTTCCAACCATGCATATTTTGATACTATCATACTCTAACCTGCAATTCATTGTGCCTCAACTTCCAATGGAAAGGAAACCATGGAAATATGAAGAGCTATACATGTATTTGATCGGAATGTCTATGAGTGAAACCTAGTGGAATGTTTCCTCATCACTGTCATGGTAACGACTGACAGGGCGGCTATTTGCCAAGGTCATTTCCTCCTGTTCAGATCTACAAAGACAGCATTCTTAAAGTTTAGCCATATCATTTAAACTGACGGACTATAGGAAAGCAATTTATTCTTTTGGCTTTTACTATTTACTTTAATATATTCAATCAATATAGATAACCTGAACAAAAATTGGCAACAAGGAGACTTTACACAAAACTCAACAGGAAGACAGCAAATTACTTACCCATAATGCACCTCTTCATCTGAGTCATTCAGCATTGACAAAGCTGGATTATCTTTGAAATTACTCTCTGAAAAGGTCAAACATAAAGTCATGAAGAGTTTTAAAACTATTGAACAGACGTACACAAAAACACTCGAACATATTGGTGTCGTAATTTGTCAATTGTTTCTTACAATGAAAAACATTGAATTACTACATATGCATTCAATGTAGTTCATTAGATACATGCACATAATTAATTATCTATTACATAATGTATAACTCATTATCAAGTGTATTACCGTATAGAGCATTCTTTGATGGTGAGTACACGAATGCCATGGTGTACATATAGAAGTTAAGAAGTCCATAAAACGACACAAATTCTATGGAATTTTCATAGTTTGTGGATATTTCCGCGACAAAGTTGTCCTGTAATGCTGCGGACCCAAACCTCATCACAGTGATCGTAATACTGATGGAAAGTACTATCAACATCAATAACGTCATAAACTTTAGCCGTAAATCTGAAATAAATGAATTGGACAATCACATGAATATCAGTTGGGATTTTATTTTCTTACAGTTTGACATGACCTATGTGAAGATTCATTGTTATCTTGAATAATAGACCTGAAAAATCATATTAACCTCAGATTTCTACCTTGGTCATCATATTTTTGGGGTTTATAAATCTAATACATGAAAAATATTGAAAATTTGAATGCCTTCTGCAACAAATGTTGACTTTTTTATCATTAGGTCAATTATAGTAATCAACAAGATCAATGGGTATACTCTACATGAAGAAAGGTATGATGATGTGAAATTAATACGCAAAAATACAAAAATTTAAAATTGCAAAGGAAACTACAACAGAAAATCTTACCAAAATAAGGCATGGATCTGAGCTCAGCATAGGCTCTCACCAATAAGTACATCAGATATAGTAAGTACAGACCACCCACGATGAAGAAGAAAATCTTAAAGCCCTGGAAAAATAAAATATATTTTTATCAAATAAAATTCTTATTCAACATGACTAGATTATTTCTTGGATGGTTAGCTTGGAACATGCTTGTTAGTAGCTTACTTTATCTATTTGACCTGACCTTTGATTAGACTCTGAAAAATGGCACATAGCAAAGAATGAAGTTTAAGGATTTTTCATGCGTTGTGGGCAATTTCTTACGTTGAAATTCGTTTAAAATCTATTCTGATTCAGAGCTCTGATGACATTCCATCTGCAAGGAGTTGTATACCAATACAAAATGCCTAAGTCTGCAGTACATCATAATCATATGCAATGAACACTGAGGAGTATAAAATAGATTACAGGACATTTTACCATAAAGTTATTAGTATCCAGTCTGTAGTAGTATGTAGGATCCTGGAGTTCGTTGTATTCTTGCCATGAGGCCAGGGTAACAGCAGTAATCCATATCATACCTACTACAACCAACTTTGGTAGATAAAATTTGGCAAATCGGCGGTCAGTCTGAAAACAACCAATCTTAATTTACACATCCTGAATATTTTTTTATGTCTGTTCTGTGATAAACAGAATTCTGTGTATTAAAAACAGGTCTCTCTAAAAATGTTAGTTCCATGTATATATTTGAAATTGAGACAATTAAAGGAAATTTCAACACAAAATGTTCCATCATAGTAAAATGTCCTTACCAAGGGGAGCATATGCAATCGAACAATTAAGACAAGTTCAATTAAATTATTATCATAATCTATAGAGTTGGAATCCAACAAAGTGATATGTGTTACTTGTCATGTATTGTCATAAAGCTGATACCTATTCATTATGATATTATTAAGCTATGCCAGGAAATTAACATTTCATTCTTTGCCCATACCAACAACTTTAATGACTTTGCAACAATTTTAAGAACTTTTCAATTTTAAAGTTGTTATACCTGTCTGACTCCATGGTAAATACACAACCAAAATAAGAGTAAGCCACAAAGAAAGGAAGCCTGGAAAAGTCCATCAAACATTCCGGGGACCCAACTGTTTACCAGGAACGTCAAAGGGAAGATGGGATCTGAAAAGGTAATAAAATGTACCATCGACTTAATTAAAAGATGCTTTGTAGCAAGATTTCCAACATAAGGTGTGCAACAAAATAAGTGATTATCCAAATTAGTATTCTTTAACAATAAATGTGTGGTTAAAAGGACTTACCGTTATATACTAATAATAATGGAAGAAGTACTGACATCCATCTTTGTTCTATAGACCAGTCACGTATAGAAAACTTCCTTAATGAGTGAGCAAATAGACACTGTAATAGACAATGAATATGTATGGTACAGTTAATGTAAGTATTTCCTGAGAAGAGACATCATTTCTATTATGAATTGAGATCTTAAGAATTTTGGGAATGTTGTAACATCACTGATAAAGAAACTTTATATTGCAACTTTACAGTTAAAAACTAAGAGATCCCTTCGGCGTTGCCGGTAGGGGACTAAAAACATCATTAAGATACATGTATATCAACTTGAATGTTTGTACATCAACTTCGATGTTAAAATGCTTACTTTTTAAACTGCAATACATCACAAGACTGATTAATTTATCGTCATTTATCCACCAATACAATCTGTTTACATTTATAAATGCAACAGCTGTATGTCTGTAAACTTCTCAAACCTAAATTGATATACATGTACAATGCCTTATACCATTTTACAAATTGTGTAGAATACCTTATTTTCACCAAAACATGGACGTTTTAACAAGTGTGTATTACTCACTGTGGCTATAAACGTGAACAATAGGAAAACAAAACGGATCCAAATCTCTATATTTGTGAAAGACGTGTTGTAGCTCTTAAACTAAAACAGAAGTTGAGAATAGCAATTTTAATTTTAAGTGATGGTTGCTTTAGATGTATGATCAAAAGTTATAATTGACCAGAGAAAGTTTAAAACTCTGTTTTTCTTTCTAAGGCTGTATGTTCATATTGAATTCAATCTTTTCAAAATATGACATTTACATGTATACCTTTATCTCCATGTGAAAAAAAGATGAGGAATAAGAGTCAATTTAATTGAAATTTGATGGTTATTAAATCAGAAGATATCCTTGCAATTTACTATATTTAAAATCTAAATGTGAATGTAGCAAATGAAAAAGTGACTCACATGAAAAACAATATCCTTGATTTGGAACTTGGATTCGTCCAGTCCATAAAACCTGATTGTGATGATGTAACGAGCAAAGTCTAAATATCCAAGGTGTAGTAATATAAGATCGTCGCAGTCCTAGGAAGGAAGAAAAATATCAGTCACATCAATCATAATAACAATTACTAGATTTCATTTCTTTTTTTTTCCATGTACATCCAATAGATTAGGGAATGAGTAGTTTCTAATAGCTAGTAATCAATTGATGATGTTTGTAGAATTGAACGTTAATTCTGATAAAGGGTTCTCTTCTCTTAAAGAGTTTTCTCTTTCATTGAAACATTACAATAACCTTGACCTTTAAATGACAGTAACATTGACCTACATCTGTCATTTAAGGGTTTGAACATGATTTTTTAATGACAATTTTTCCTTATAACCTTGAAAATTAACAGTGGCCTTGACCTACCGTAAGGTATGTTTCCTTACCCTTGAATATGATGATGAACTTGACCTTCTTATGACAATTTTCCTTACCTTGGAACATGACAGTAACCTTGACCTATTATGAAGGTCAGGGCTCAGCACAGGATTTTCTGCTTTCACTACACTCTGATCTTCCTCTTTCAGACCTCTTATTTCTACACTGACTGTCAAAGGCTCGATGAACTTTGAACCTACGAAAAAGCAAATTCAAGAGCCTTCAAACAATACTTTATTCAATAAGAAGAGTTGTAAATCCTGCATTTATGGCTTTTATATTGCCATTTCTTCCTATTGAATTGAATAGGCATCTTAAGGCCATACCAAACTAATTAACAGCAATTCTCTGTAAGAACCAAAGAATTTCAAAACATGTTGGCACAGCATGTCATGGATTTTTGAGATTTTTGGTATGTTAGTTCAATATGAAGTACTAGTATGTAAATCAACCCCAGTTTTTTCAAAAAGGTTGTCGTTGCCATGGTAACCGTGTCTGAAGTTTCAAAAATCGGGAAAATCTATAGGACAAGGCATGTTTGTAGGCTTCGTTACCATGGAAACAGGTACATTTTAAATCTTAAATTGCTTTGATTATTTTCTTTTAATCCTTATTATTATGGATATTTGTAAAGTTTTTTACATTAATCCCAGATGCCTTATGTATACAAGATGAAAAATTGGGCCAAAACAGGGTATCAAAAGGCTTTGTTTTGGGCACTCAAAGACCCTTTTTTGCATGTTTTTGCTGTTTTACAAGGTTGAAAATTTCATAAAAGCACCAATTTTTGAAGTCCAAATTCTAGTTATCCAATTAATATCATCTTTGAACTCTACATGAATATAAAAAATTAATTGGGCTAATTTGTCCTTTTATATGCAAAGCAGCATCAAATTTAGTTGCTATGGCAACAATCGGCTGAAAGGTTTCAATACGATGAATTTAAACACAACCTCTATCAAACTATCTACTCTTGATATTGGAACAGAAGTTCATGTATACATCTATCAGAGGCGTTTTGATATAAAAATGACCTTGAAAATATTTCAAGGTCACCCACTGAATTTTCAAGGTCATTAAACTTTAAGTGACCAGATTTGATGAAAAATCCTGATTTTTCATAATATGAAGGTGTCAATATTTTAGAAACCTTGAATATTAAACTTGACAGTTATTTGCCATAAAATGATAAATGTATCACTTACTTCTCAGAAATATTGATTACGTTTCTTCACATCTTCGAATATCTAAATTCTTGGTGAGTATTTTGATAAAAAAGGGACGAAATCTGTATTTTTCTTGTTTTTTGATGGAAAAATATTTTCCTATTGAATTGCTACAATTCAATAAATTCTAAGATTTGTCTTTCTTGTATTCATGTGCTTTCATAATATATATGACCTATGAAAATATCTAAATGAAAAAATCACTAAAATCGGTAGCAAAAAAATGAAAAATCAATATTTTATGCAAAATTTGAGTCTCAAAGTATAAATGACCTTGAACATCAAGCCAATGACCTTGAACATTTTAATTGTTCTTAAGTAAAAGATATAAGTCATATCTATACATGCATACATTTTGACAATCTTATGTAACTCTAAAGAGGAATAAAATCAATTTCAAAGATAATATGAAACAAGCAAAAAGGTCTAATGTTGCCATGGCAACGGTCTTTGACGACAGAATTTAGGTAAAACTCTGAAATACCCACTCCAATTTTTCGTTCATTTTATTTGTCAATAAACATACATTTCCATTGATGAAAATCACCAGTCTCCTATTGGTGCCTTTTGTGATATTTAAGAGTGAAAATGGTCAAAAACACACTAAATTGGCCCTTATTTTCACCTCTATTTTTCGCTTCATTTGGACTTATTTTGGCTTAATACAATAAGCTTCCTGTAATAAATATCACATATCTAAGTGTACTAAGTAAGAATGGAAGTAAGGAAGAATAGATTATATAAAGATGAACAAGCTATTACAGTGGAATCCATGGCAACGAAGTCTCCGGAGCTGGCTTATTTCATGGTCCCAAAAGTGCTATAAATAGAATGACCTCGTTACCATGGCAACCAGAGGTCACATTGGCTGAAAAGTGTTATTTTCATGGTCAGTACTTAATATATACCCATTATACCGAAAATAATCAAAATCCATGACATGCCGTGCCGAACGATTTTGGTCCTTACAGAGAATGGCTATTAAATGTTTGTCTGATTTCCCGCACCATATTTTTCAAAATTCAAAAATTAATACTTTAAAAATAATTTGCTAGAAAAATTAATTTAAAAAATTGATTTGGTATGGCCTTGGATATATTTCAATCTGATTAAAACCATGTTTCAGGTTTCATTTAGTACATGTATGCAGTAAACGGAGCATAAAACAGATAATTTGCCTCAAATCGAGACATACATGTATTTATGCTTTGTAGGAGACATTCGCATATAAAACTCCATGCAAATTTTTTTCTGTCCCTTCAGATTTACAAAGATGGATCCTGTAAAGTACATAATCTGGTCAAATGATGCCTTTCCTTCTTCTCACATACACTGGGTTCAACTGTTATATTTGCTAAATGTTCTGAAAGGATACATCCACAAATGGACAGAAGCTGATGATGTTTGATTCTGAAGACCCATAAATAAGACCAACCAATGACTTCAGCAACTTTGTATACAAACTTAGATGGAACCATTACATTGTTGGCTAAGCTTGGTATACATGATAAATATGATAAACAATTTTGAAAAAAACGTAATTTGTATCGATAACTACTCACCACCTTTACTGTCTGTCTGTATGTCTGCTATCAGCCACATCTGTTGGTGAAATGTGGACATGGGCGGCGATCTCAACACAAACGGACCTGTCTGAATCACAATATCATTATATGAGAAAACATACATCCATTCAAATATAACATCCTTTATACGGTAAGAATTGGTCATGACAGAAAAATTGTTCTCAGTTCTGGTTTTTAGTTTTAATTCTTGGAACACTTTTGTGGTCTTATGTGTGTGTTTTCCACTGTACTCGTTACAACATTGTCTTGTTGGATAATGGTTACATCAAAGGCGTATTATTCTTGTTAACAAATATTAACAGTTCATCATTAAAATTTCAATGCAACAGTGAATGTAGTGTTTTACCTCATAAAAATGAACATTAATCAAAACAAGACTTTTTTCTGCAATTTTTATCTACAATCTTTTTACCTTTTTATTGACTTTTGTATTTGGTGGATTTGAGGCATTCATGGATACAGTCTCTATGATTGGAGGCCCTAAAAATAATACACAAAATATGACAATGTCATCATGAACTAAATGTATATTTTGTATTTAGACACAAACAAACCGGTATAAACCTATTAAATATTAGTACTGATAAAATAAACCTAATAAAAGGACTGATAAAATTACATGTAGTTCATTATAAACATAACTCGTAATACAAGTAGGGAGTTTCATTAAAGAAATTCTAATGGAAAAGAAATCCTTAACTTGGCATTTGATAATGATAGGTACAATGTGCCTGCATGTTGATTGATTAAATAAGTGTCGCTATGCTTCGCAGGCGACACAAAAATTAAACAGCAAATACCGTATAACCAGAAATTTTCACGAGATACTAACTTTCGCTATATTCGCAAGTAATTTGGAATCGCGAAAAATGTTTCTCGCGAATGTGTATGATAAGTTGCAACAAAAATTGGTATATCATTTACATTTCGTTCTAATTGCACATGTGTCATGCTTTACTTTTCCCAATTAAATGCAAATAAAGTGAATTGAGTGTACTCTTATCATAGACCTAACTTCAATAATGAAAGGTACAAAACAGTAACATCAATTTATTATGTACGTATTTGCTTATAGTTTAGGGATTGCGAAAAATTGTACTCACGAAAATAAAAACACCCTATTTTACTATAAAATCGCGAAATTTGATACTCGCAAAAATTTCTGGCTATACGGTATGCTTGAGGGTTTTTCTTAGAATGAATTTCTATTCTTGTTTAAGACAACTTTTGAAAATATAATAAGCTGTTGAAAGTTTGGTATAACAATGGCACAAAATGGACAGATAACAATGAAATTCTAGCATGAAAGGGATTAAATCCCTGTAGAAAAATAATACATTTTGTACTTCTATGTAATGTTACACACTAGTACCTGCAACTCCTATAAGAATGCTAATCCCAAAGCAGATGAAGAAAGAGATGAACACCAACACAAACTGTCGTTTAGTGAGAGCATATAACCGCATCTGTACAGATCTGTAAGAAAAGAGAATTATATGGATTAAGGTGTATTGATACATGTACTTTACTACTTGTGAGCCCTGCATTTTATGACAGATCACATATGTATACATCAGGGTTGCCAGCACTCTGGTTGAACAAAATTAACTGACTTCATGTTTTTCACTGACCAAAACCGCCAAATATTTAAACAGCATCCTGACCTCCCAATTAGCTGTACATCCACCCATTCCCTTTTTTCTGATTGTTTTATGCTTATTTTTCAATATTTTGATAAATCGACATGTAATACTAATACAATGTAAGCCAATAATAAACAGTTTTCTTACTCAGGGGCGGAAAATGACCTCATCCCCCCCTCTTTACCATGAATGAACATTTTGTTTGATGAAGACAGTTATCAAATGTAATTTTATTCGATTCAATCCATTTGAAATCTTAAATGAAAAAGAAGCATTTTTTATAGCTATGAAATATAATTCATCTGGCCGTGTAAGAGAAATTTTGCAGTAATTTTTTGTGGGGGAGAATGTTACACACCAAAAAGGCAATCCCCTTTACTGTTGGGGTCTGATAAAAGTTAAAACGTCCTTCCTACAAGGAAACAAGAGAATTTGAATCAAAAACACGAATTTTACAGTCACAATGTTGGCAACTAAAATAGTTATAGGGAGCGTAGCTTCCAACCAGTTCATAAAGCGACCCTATAGCTCGGAAAGTCTATACACATATGTAACTTCCTACTTTACATCGACTTTAGAAAGATACTAAACTTTCAAAAACTGCCTATACTGAAAGCCGATTTCTTTCTGTATTCTTTCCGTCGGAAACCACAGTAGCCCAGCAGAAATTCATCCTGTGATGAATGAAAAATTTTTTGGTTTGAAATCAGTAATTGAGTAAATCAATCAGTTCTTATTTTTATTTCCTTTGAGTTTCTTTGTCATACACAGCTAAATAAAATTTACTAAACCAATGTTACTACAACCCTCTTGCAAAAAGTAAATAATGACTTATGATGTCAGTGCTCAAAAGGTTATGACGTCAATTATGACCTTGCACAGTATGTGCGACTTTGCATGTGAAGTCTGATCATGCTGATGTTCATGATCCGAAGGAGTATCTTTTTCTCGCACATTGGATAGGCTGATTCCCCTTTTCAGCGGTGCTAGAGAATTTGATCTGGCACCCCTGATCCGGCACTTTTGATTGTTCCTTTATGACGTCACAGACAAACTGACATACGTTATTTCACGTGCACATAGATTTACAATGTAGCAACACGTTCAGTCATTCTGATGCGTAAACAAGATATGTTTCAATCAATGTGCGAGAAAAATAATCAAGCGCCACATTTGAGTTTCAGATAGAAAAATATCAGTCTCAGGTGGGATGATCAACATCAACTTGATCAATCCCACCCTTGACTGATATTTTTCTATCCGGAACTCAAAGTGGTGCAAGATTCTATTAATATATAATTTAGGATAATTACTTATGTATACTAAAGAACAAATTTCGAATTCAAAATCAACAAAACTTGAATAAATTGGTAGATCTATAAATAAATTGGTAAATGAATAGAAAAACAGGTGCTTCAATAATAAGACAATGACTTTGAAACATGCTACGCTTCCTCTTAGGCAATGCCTAGATTCATATTTCTTTTTTTTTTTCGGACCGGCAAACTCTCATTTGGACAGACTTAACTGGTTAGGATGCCGTTCAAAATGATTGGCATCATTTTCAAGATTTCAGCACCTCTGAAATCTTGGTATAAGTATCACAAGTTGACACAATTCCTCCTCAGAATGATTCTTTTTCCGTTCTTAAGAAACATACAAAAGTGTATAGGGTGGTCGGAGCATTGTGTTTTCCACCTGGTCTTGGTTTAACAAATTTTGTCACACGTCAGAGAAAATTCGAGCAAAATTTAATTTGACAGCCTTTATCGTCGTATTAATTTTTGCATATCTAAAGATACATTTAATCAAGTACTTTGTTACATTATCTGATTAACTTACGCTTCTATCTCACGTGCCATGCTGGCAGATTAGATCGAAAGTTTGTTTTTGTTATCACCGGAAGTAACCGCTGTTGATATCGATTTTTTCAATGTCGATTCCGATGAAAAAAGCAATCATTTTTTTAGAGTAAATCTTTTATCATAAAGAATATCAAGAAATGGGTTATCAAACTATATTCCAAAACAGTCATTCTCTGTGTAAAATACTGTGCAATTTACATTTGCCGTATCTATTTACCTCTGTTGTACCCTACCGCTCCCTTACCCTTTCCTAAATAGAGTCTCTGCGCATTTGTTGTTTGGTTTTTTTTTCTTCACGTCGCGGTTGGTATTTTTTATGACATTGTTTGATCGCCAAAATGTTTAACATTTGCACTTGCAAGTGGCTTTTTACACTATGACGTCATAATCAATGGTCCGTCAAACAAAGCTTTGACTGCCGGCGGGCATTTGTCGACATTATGACGTCATAATGTATAAGTCCGACAGCAGGTGCGATGCCATATATTTGGGGATATCTCTCTTTAGCGACGCTATTTGCAAAAGTGGATCCCCTGGTGAAAGAATGGGATACTTGCAAATGCAGTAACTTTAAAAAAAAAACCACCACCCACCCACCCCTCCTTCAAGTTGTCTCTGGAATTCGCACAAGCGTTTCTTTATTATTTGTCGTAATTTTTTATTGTTCTGTTTTTATATATTATACGTCCCTGGTTTGTACTCATGTCGCTCATAAAATGTTCAGTGTGAATATGTACTGATAGGAAATTGAAAAGCAACTTTATAATGTACGAGTATATATAGCGAAAATCTGTACGTACCTTTCACAGCGGTCATGGTGGTATGAGGGTGCGATATATTTGGTGAAAGCACTAAAAATGTCGGAAAACTGAGACAAAAACGCCCGCACATTGTTCGTCCAGGAAGGCGTAGAGAAAGCAAAGGAATACGAATCCATGACCCATGTATTTAATCACTTGTAAATTCAACAAAAATTTCATCAATTAGAGTTTTAAAAACCAAAACAAGCTAGTCTTTTCCCCTGCTACAGATTTCATGAAAATCAGCCATATTGGAAGCAAGACCCGAAGAAAAATCAATAATTACTCTACAGGAGAAGGTCGAGGTTGGTTAGATCCGAGTCAATATATTTCTGTGATCATTGATTATGCCTTTGTTACCAATAATTTGCTGACGCCATGACTTCTTCTGTTAATACCACAAAGTATATCAATAATAGCATAGATTTGTAATAAACATGAATTCTGCTTACTGTTTCGTTATAATTGTCATCTTTCCTACTTTCCCATGGAAATGATCATTATGTTTCATGCAAGTGTTACATATAATTCAATGTATCATTTAATGTCATAATCGAATTGTCCTGTAGGACATATGTTTTCAGCGATAATATAACAGATGTATGACAAAACTCTTATACTGTTCTGGCTGTCTAATTAGACATTTTATCCTCAACTTAACAATAAACACTAGAATACGATGGTGACAATTCGGGATCACGGACTATAAACAGTGGATACAGACTGATAAACTTTTTCGAACACAGATATATATATGAACTATTCTTTTTCAGAATTTCTGAACATATAATTGTGTAAAAGTTAACATGTGCTCTTTTTCAGGAACAGAGTTGTGCTTTCAAAATTCCGGGAACATTAAACTTTGTTTGAAATTTGAACTTGATGGGTATCTGATCAGCTTTGAAATTGATTTTGTACTGATAATATTTAATAATCATAATGTGTTCATATAATTGTTCAGTTGTAGTCAGACACTGCACGAAATTCTTACTATAAATCATTTCTTGACTCCGATATATAGGTATAGTGACAATGATACGTCATATGGTGAGAATGATATAAAGGTATTGTGACAATGATACAAAATGAGGTGACAATGATATAAAGGTATAGTGACAATATGACAAATGGTGACAATGATATAAATGTATAGTGACAATGATGTGACAAATAGTGACAATGATATCAATGAATGGTGATAATGATGTAAAGTTACAGTGATAATGATACGACAAATGGTGATGATTATATAAAGGTATAGTGACAATTATATAACGGTGTGATGACAATGATACGATAAATGGTGACAATGATATAAAGGTATAGTAACAATGATACGACAAATGTGAGAATGATATGTAAAGGTATGGTGACCATGATACTACAAATGGTGACAATGATATGAAGGTATGGTGACAAAACACGACAAATGGTGACAATGATATAAAGGTATGGTGACAATGATACGACATATGTTGACAATAATATAAAGGCATTGTGACAATGATATGACATATGGTGACAATGATGTAAAGGTATTATGACAATGATATGACAATGGTTACAATGATTTAAAGATATAGTGATAATGATACGACAAATGGTGACAACGATATAAAGGTATGGTGACAATGATATAAAGATATGGTGACAACGACAAGACAAATGGTGACAATGATATAAAGGTATGGTGATAATGATACGACAAATGGTGACAATGATATTAATGATACGACAAATGGTGACAATGATATAAAGGTATGGTGACAATGATACGACAAATGGTGATAATGATATAAAGATATAATGACAATGATACGACAAATGGTGACATCAAAATAAAGGTATGGTGACAATGATATAAAGGTATGGTGACAATGATACGACGTATGGTGACAATGATGTAAAGATATAGTGACAATGATACGATAAATGTGAGAATGATATAAAGATATAGTGACAATGATACGACAAATGGTGATAATAAAGTAAAGGTATAGTGATGCGACAAATAGTGAGAGTGATATAAAGGTTTAGTGACAATGATAAAAAGGTATAGTGACAAAGATACGACAAATGGTGAGAATGATATAAAGGTATATTGACAATAATATAAAGGTATGGGGACAATGATACGACAAATGGTGACAATGATATAAAGGTATGGTGACATTGAAACGACAAATGTTGACAACGATATAAAGGTATGGTGACCATGATACTACAAATGGTGACAATGATATTAAGGTATGGTGACAATGATACGACAAATGGTGATAATGATATAAAGATATGGTGACATTGATACGACTTATGGTGACAATGATATAAAGGCATTGTGACAATGATACGACATATGGCGACAATGATGTAAAGTTATAGTGATAAGATACGACAAATGTGACAATGATATAAAGGTATAGTGACAATGATACGACAAATGTTGAGAATGATATAAAGGTATGGTGACAATGATATAAGGGAATGATGACAATGATACGATAAATGGTGAGAATGATATAAAGATATAATGACAATGATACGACAAATGGTGATAATGATGTAAAGGTATAATAGCAATGATGCGACAAATGGTGAGAATGATATCAAGGTATATTGACAATGATATAAAGGTATGGGACAATGATACGACAAATGTTGGCAATGATATAAAGGCATGGTGACATTGAAACGACAAATTGTGACAGTGATACGACAAATGTTGAGAATGATATAAAGGTATAGTGATAATGATATAAAGGTATGGGGACAATGATTCAACAAATTGTGACAATAATATAAAGGTATGGTGACACTGAAACGACAAATGGTGACAATGATATAAAGGTATAGTGACAATGATATAAAGGTATGGTGACCATGAAACTACAAATGGTGACAATGATATTAAGGTATAGTGATAATGATACCACAAATGGTGAGAATGATATAAAAGTATGGTGACAATGAAACGACAAATTTGACAATGATATGAAGGTATGGTGACAATGATACGACAAATGGTGATATTGATATAATGGTACTCGTATATATAGTGACAATGACGTGTACTACGAGTACAAGGACTTGAACTTTAAATAATAAATGACATTAAAATTGAGCGATAACATGATGTGTTGTGAAAATGACGTGAACTGTGATCCCAATGACATGAAAAGTGATAACAGTAATTGAAGTATACTGACATGAAATGTGTTCAAAATGACATAAAGAACGAGGACAAAGACAAAGGCTATGTTGACAATGACATAAAAGGTGATGACAGTAAGGTATGTCATGAGGAAAATGAAATGAACTATGGCGAAAATGAAAAGAATTGTGCCGAGTGTGACGTGATCCGTTTTGAGCAAAACTTGAATTAAAATGATAACTGATAAAATGATAAACGACAAATGGTGAGAAAGATATAAAGGTATAGTGACAATGATACGGCAAATGGTGACAACGATATAAAGGTATGAATGATATAAAAGTGTGCACATGACGACTCTCATTTGAAGTTTGGTAACAACATAACGTACGTGAATTGTGATGACAATGACATTAACTTTAATATCAATGACATAAACTATGAGAATAATAACGTCAGTGACATGAAGGGTGATAAAATGTGTGACGTTATCTATGAGCACAATGATTTAAACTTTGACGACAGTGACAGCAATTACTGGAAAAGTGGTGACAATATATGAACAATGATGACAATGACTACAATGACAGTGATGTAAACATTGAGGACAGTGAATGGTGATGACATTGACGTGAATTATACAAAGAAGAAGTGAACTATGTCGATAGTGACATGATTTGTGATGACAATTACTTGAAATGTAGTGGCAACGTTGTGAACCAAGAGGACAATGAATGAACTATGATAATAAAGACATAAAGTATGGTGATATTGACATGAACTATGACGACAATGAGATGAAGGGTAATGACAATGATGAAAACTATTTTGGGACAATGACATGAAAAGTTATCAATGATCCGAGCCATGAGGACAAGGACGTACAATGTGGTGAAAATTAGGTGAATTATTACAATGACGTGAATTATGAGGAAAATGACGTGATGTTTTGATACAGTGACATGAACTATGATGACAATATCTGGAAGTGTGATGACAATGACGTGATGGTATGACGACGACGAAAATTAGACAATTTACATGAGTGTAGGATTTTTAAAGAAATAAAGTCCCTTAAAGCCTTTGATCGAACTGAGGGATATGAAAGAGATCTACTGCAAGACCAACCTGTATTGATCACAGCGGAACACACCCACAGTGGAAGATACATGTATCTCCAGCATGATCACAGCGGAACACACGCACAATGGAAGATATCTACAACAAGACTACCCTGTACTGATCACAGCGGAACACACACACAATGGAAGATATCTACAACAAGACTACCCTGTACTGATCTTGGCGGAACACACACACAATGGAAGAGATCTCCAGCAAGACTACCCTGTACTGATCACAGCGGAACACACAAAAAAATGGAAGATATCTCCAACAAGACCACCCTGTACTGATCACAGTGGAACACACACACAATTGAAGATATCTACAACAAGACTACCCTGTACTGATCACAGCGGAACACACACAATGGAAGAGATCTCCAGCAAGACCACCCTGTACTGATCACAGCGGATCACACACAATTTTATAGATCACAGCGGAACACACCCACAATGGTAGAGATCTCCAGCAAGACTATCTTGTACTGATCACAGCGGAACACACACAATTGAAAATATCTCCAGCAAGACCACCCTGTACTGATCATAGCTGAACACACCGTCAATGGAAGATACATGTATCTCCAGCATGACCACAGCGGAACACACGTAAAAAGGAAGATATCTCCAACAAGACTACCCTGTACTAATCACAGCGGAACACACACACAATGGAAAAGATCTCCAGAAAGACCACCCGGTATTGATCACAGCGGAACACACATACACAATTGAAGATATCACAGTGGAACACACACACAATTGAAGATATCTCCTGTAAGACTACCCTGTACTGATCACAGCGGAACACACACACACACACAATTGAAGAGATCACAGCGGAACATACTCACAATAGTTGAGATCTCCAGCAAGACTACCCTGTACTGATCTTGACGGAACACACACACACAATTGAAGAGATCACAGCGGAACACACTCACAATTGAAGAGATCTCCAGCAAGACTACCCTGTACTGATCACAGCAGAGCACACATACAAGATATCTCCAGCAAGACTACCCTGTACTGATCACAGCGGAACACACACACAAATGAAGATATCTCCAGCAAGACTACCCTGTACTGATCACAGCGGAACAGACACACAGTTGAAGATATCTCCAACAAGACTACCCTGTACTGATCACAGCGGAACACACACACACCCACAATTGAAGAGATCACAGCGGAACACACTCACAATTAAAGAGATCTCCAGCAAGACTACCCTGTATTGATCACAGCAGAGCACACATGCAAGAGATCTCCAGCAAGACTGTCCTGTACTGATCACAGCGGAACACACACACAAATGAAGATATCTCCAGCAAGACTCCCCTGTACTGATCACAGCGGAACACACAAACAATGGAAGATATCTCCAACAAGACTGTCCTGTACTGATCACAGCGGAACACACCCACAATGGAAGACATCTCCAGCAAGACCACCCTGTACTGTACAGCGGAACACGCTCGGGTATGCAAAAATAACAAACATCACACAGATTGTCTCCAATGATAGACAAACACACGGTCCAAATAAACAACAAAACATAAAATACGAATGACCGAGAAAGACAAATGTGCAACAATGTCCACTTTGGACGACCATCCGCTAAGTTTGACCTCTACTCTGTTGACCAAAGCGAGCTCATGATTTATCACCCAAGAAGTCCGACCAACTTTCAGAGAGGACAAGGCATCAGGGTCCAGTTTTCTTACGAAATTTGGACAGTGCTTGTCTATGAGGCGCCCTTTTACTATTTATTCCCTATTTTTTGATATCACAAATTTATTTTTTTATATCACAAATTTATTTTTTTATATCACAAATTTATTTTTTGATATCAAAAAATAAATTGTGATATCAAAAAATAATTTTTTGATATCACAAAATCGATTATTTGATATCAAAATTTGTGATATCAAAAATTCGGTAAGATTTTGTGATATCAAAAATTACATTTTTTGATATCACAAAATTGATTTTTTGATATCAAATAATCGAATTTGTGATATCAAAAAATCGAATTTGTGATATCAAAAAATCGATTTTGTGATATCACAAAATATGACTGAGTTTGTGATATAAAAAAATCGATTTTATGATATCACAAATTCTATTTTTTGATATCAAATAATGGATTTTTTTATATAAAAAAATCAATTTGTATTAGCCGTTTTACTATTTATTCCCCCTTTTTTATCAAATCGATTTTTGATATCACAAATCGATTTTTTGATATCACAAAATATGACAGAATTTCTGATATCAAAAATTCGAATTTGTGATATCACAAATTCGAATTTCTGCTATCAAAAAATAGGGAATAAATAGTAAAACGGCGCCTCATACTTGTCATGGAGTCTGTTCTGGTACAAAAACTGCTGTAGATGAGTCAAGTACAATGTTGAATTCTTTTTATGTGACTTTAGGAGAGACAAGAGATAGTGAAAAATTACAATCTAATTAAATGTCGACTTTTCTGATCCGATTACTCTGCTCAACTGACGAGTATTAAAAAAAAATAGACTGTACAATACATGCTTTAATGTAATTTTATAATGCTTCAATTTTTTTTTAATCTAAGCCATCATAAAAACCAATTAATTTTATCCAAAGTTCACATAAAGGCCACATCACAAGATCGTGTCTCTATTCCTTCTAGTCTCTAAGTCCTTCTATTTTATTCCAATGATGTATAAAGATGCAATATTCCGCATGTCAAAATAATATGAATTTAGAAAAAAAAGTATGCGTCCAATGAATTTAGAGTTATCTCCCGTACGCAATAAATTCAACCGACGACAGAGAATTTGTTCTCATTTCGAAATCTGTAACCCAGTTGTGCGTGTGGAGAGCGCTGCATCATTGCTTCGTGATAAAATTAAACATTCAATTTTATCGGCGTCCCTCATAAATGAACAGCCAGTTTTTAATATTTTCAAATTTAATTCCGGATTTACCTTTCCGCGCGATCGCTGAACCGTTTCAAACAGGTGTTTAGAGTAATCCTATGTCAACAAAAAGGTGGAAAGACACATGATGCATTTCAGCAAATCAAGTAAAGTATCACCTATTTATTGAGCAATCATTGGAAAACGCGCAAATTTCGACGGCGTGCCTGAGATAAGAATGAAATTTTACTGAAGGAGTAGAGGGAACAAAGGAGGTAAGTTCTAATATGAAATCGAACCATAACCTCGATTGTTCATTCTGCCTTGTTGTGTTTTCATCATAAATAAGTCATACTGGGACAGCTACTGACCTATTTATTATATATATTGATGGTTATTCAACTGACCGAATTCCAAACACAGGTAACATTTCATGTAGTTATGAGGACGATGGCCAGATGCTTGGACAGGTTGGGGGGGGGGGGGGCATTTTTCGTGAATCAGTAAGTTTCAGAGCCTGGAACTGAAAGGGAGGAATATGTCTTCATTTCAGGGTAGCTATTTTGAGATCATTTTGATCAGATTGTATTAGACAGATCTTCGTCATATTCTTTACTGAAAAAATTACCAAAATATTGATTGGTCCCAGTTGGAATAATTTATGCAAATGTAAGTATTCAAGGAACAATTAGTGAATTACCCTTCAAAAAAGCTTTGTGACAATGTATTGTAAAATCAGTGAAAGAAAAATTCACTAATTTGATAAAAATGTTGATTACTCTTTTAACATGTTTAAAATGTAATTACATGTATCATGATAAATTGTTCATATAAATAATTTTGATTTACAAGTTTGCTTTGAACTATTACAGGGATTTTTTTGGTCCCTTGGGGCCCCAAAGGGTTGTTATCTGGCCCCATTCGGATATCCAGTGATAAAAAGTATCTTTTTTCCCATGACTCTAAAATTTCCCAATCACATGTAGATGAAATTATCATCAATAAAAGTAAAATTTACTGGTTCAAAGGTAGCAGATTTACTGTTTATTTGCCATATTGTTGTATATATAAGAAATTAAATCATATTAAAAAGGAAAATCATTAGATTAAACATTCAATTCTGATGTTTTTATTGCCAAAACTGACATTAAAGTTATCTGAGTACTGTCCAAAATATTCTCAAACATCGTTAATTTTCCCAATTGCAAGGGCCCAGGCCCCTTTCCCAAATTACTGTAAAAAAAACCCAAGTATTAGCACTGCTGCAATCTGTTGAAAGTTTGATCGTGACTTTATCCTAAGTTTACATTAATGGCAGGGTTTTAAAAAACTTTTCTTTGGCATTGGATTTTCTGGTACCTTTGTTTTTTTTTCCAAAGATTTGTACATATATTGTACACAGCATGAAAAAGGATTGAAATATACAAATGCAAGTACTTGGTTTGAATTTGCAATTATTTTGAACCTCTGATATCTTTTGAAATAATTACACATATGAAATGTGAAACGAATGATCATCAAATGAAAGAAACTGTTTTTCTTTTGGTTTTTTTTGCCAAATTAAAGGAGGGGGGGGGGGGCTGGGGCTGTTTCCAGGCCCGGCCCCGGAGGCCCCTAATACCTCTCCCCTCTATCTGGATCTGTGCTTTTCCAATTTTTTACATAAACACAATTTTTAAAGACAGCATAGATTAAATATACGGAATACTGATGGTGTTCATTTATATATGTTACAGGGAATAAGTGTAATCAGGGAATTCATGTAATTCCTGAAAGGTTCAGTGATTACGTGTAATTCCTGGTCATTTTAGGGATTACATGAAATCCCCAAAAGTTTAGGGATTACATGTAATTCCTAAAATATTTTAGCATTTTTACACTTATTTCCTGATGACCAAAAATCATATAAAATGATGAAATTGCGATATGATAGATATTTAACATGTTCATAATATAAAATCCTATTACCGAAAGAGAAAAAAATGGTTACGTATATAATCAGAGATGCTTTTAAGGCTAATTATGTTAATTTAAGATTGATAGGAAAATGATATGTTAGAAAAACTCTTGAGCGGAAAATTCGGTTGCACAAATAGATTTTGGCCAAATGATATGACTGTAATACATGTACTCGGTAAAATTGCATGCATGGAATTTTGATTGGACTATGTAACTCAATACAGCCATTGTACCAAAGTGCCATGGTGATCGCTTCATCCCAAAATATTTTCTTTGCATCCTTTCTATATTAATGAAACTTGTTGCTATCAAAATATTGTATTTAGATGTACACGAAGGAAGGGGATATCCAAATTTTTTACCGGGAAATAGGAATAATTCACATAGATTTGTTTTATGGACCTTCATACTCAGTCTGGCGTTTTATGCTTGCTGTCGGAAGGGGACATCTATTGCCTCGCCAAAAAAAGTCTATTTTTCCTTCGACATCACATAATAAGTAGTTGAATATTAGAACATTTTTATCATTTCTTCTTTTTTTTTGCCCATTATCAAGATACTTTAATGAGGATTAAATACTAATGTTTCCGATTGAACTTTCGATATATGTTTTAGAGTTCTTTGACCATCAATTTTGTTCGATAAATTCTTTCTCGGTTTGTTTTATGTCAATTTTGCATAGATAAAGTAAATGAGAAACATGATAGATGAACTTCGAAATTTAGGGAATATTTTGATAAAAAATACTTATTCTAGTTTTAATATTTTGTTTGTTTTATGTCCATTTTGCATAGATAATGTAAATGAGAAACATGATAGATAAACTTCGAAATCTAGGGAATCTTTTGATAAAAAATACTTATTCTAGTTTTAATATTTTCACTTATTTGGCATAATCGGTTCTGGGCAGTTGACAGAGACGATATTGCATCAACTGAGCCAAAAATAGTAGATTTTAAAAATGTAAATGAGGAGAAATCAAGGTTAGGAAATAAGTGTAAAAATGCATGAAAAATTCAGGAATTACATGAAATACCTGGCCAACTTCAGGAATTACATGTAATAACTAATCGAAACAGGGATTACACGAAACCCCTAAATTTCAGGAATTACATGAAATCCCTGATTACACTTATTCCCTGTAACATATATATATCTCAATATAACTTTTTTTTTTTTGAAAAAGGGATACTTAGAAAATGATGTAAGTATATTAGTAGTTAATTCATCCTAATATTTCTTGACTCAGCAATAAAGAGCATTTCATCTCGTAACAAGTTTGCAAGAAACAATAAAGACCATTGATAAACAACATAGATTTTTACATGCGATCCATCATGGCTTATGTATATATCAGCTGATATTTACATCACATCAAATGGTAATGAACATATACAATCATGTGATGGATTACGCATGCTACGAGAGGGGTGAAGACCTTCAGGTAAAAAACACGTCTAAGTCATTATCAAGTATATATAACAAAATCCTAAAGTGAAAACTCTTTTGATCTTTGTTATAAATATATATGTGTATAAGGACATTACAAATGATATATTTGAGACATAAAATTACGAATTGGATGCTAATTTTACGATCTCAGAGAATTGATATGGTCATTAAAATATAGTAAATTCCATGCATAATTTGAGACTGATTTGTGATTTTTAAAAAAAAATATTTATATTGTTTAATATTTTATTTTAATAAGAATTTTTCATTCATGTCAACAATCTTCACCAAAACTGTGCCCCCTTCACCACCCAAATTAATTACCCTTAATCCATATCTGCCATTATTTCAAAGGAAATCTTTTATCATGTTCATATAGGTAGATAAGTAGAAACAACTGGCCAATATTACAATGCACCGTATAGTGTGACAAAACTTGACCTGTGTAAAATGCTAGATCGGCACCTGTCTGAAGCTTAGCTATGCTTTTAAATTAGAATTGATTATGTTATTGTTAACACCCCCACCCTTTGCCTTTAAGGCTTGACAGTTGAAAAATAAGCAAATTTGCCAATTTTGATGTTGCCTACAAATAAAAATGTCAGTTCTTATAAATGGTGTCCATTTGTCTGTTAGTTACACTTTCACATTTTAATAACATGCAATTTGACTATAGTCTGATATAAATGACTAGTATTTCATCAAAATATCAGGGATGGTCAAGCATGATGAGACTTGACATGCTATTAGTGTCAAGGTCACGGTCAAGGGCAAGGTCACATAATTAAGGTGAAACTTGCGGCAGTTGGCATACATCTACTTCTTCATTCACAGTCTGCCTATAAAAGTAAATCATATAGGTTTACTTTTAAAATACATCACAATATTTAAAATAGACAGACTTGTTCAAGTCCTTTCCTCCAAATTCTGTTGGACATCAATTATATATATGATATTCATATTATTTATACCGGTATTTATGTTCATAGATATGGAATTTAAACCAGGAAATAGCAAAAACAAGCCGACATGTACAAAAATGTATTACTAGTAACCCCCCCCAAAAAGCAAATTTTCCCATCTTTCCACCAAAAGAATTTGATGTAAGACTCAAGCAAGTCCATAGATTGGAATATACTATACATGTATAGACAGATGGAATCTGGTGAAAAGTAAAACTGTAGTCATGGCAAAGACCAATGATGTCATGATTTTGTCTTCATTGTAAAGAAAAGTATAGAATATTCTCTGATGTATCCTTTTCAACCCATATGCATCCCTATTAAACTTGTATTTTGGACATGCAGTCACAGAATTGTAGGACTTGCTCATTGCTTCAAATATCATCAGATACTTGTGTGTGAAGTAGTCCCAATCAAATAAAGGGATGCAGCAGCCAGCTATTTTTTGTGCTATTTGCAAGATGTTATCACGATCACCAGTGTTTTATGAGGCTTGTATTGGTTTTGGCATATATATCATAGAGTAACAATAGAGTCTCACTCTCTTAGGGTGAATGAAAGATGAAAATAGTCGGCCCTTGTTTATTATTAGCTTGTGCAAGTGTTTGTTTTTATTGTGTATGATGTTTATTTTCACTAGCATCCATAGATTATTTTCTATGAAATTGAGCTAATTGGTGCATCACCTGCAGTGATAGGTTACCTTGTAAATATTAAAGCCTCAATTACAACTGAAGTTACACAATGTTTATCAGATCAGATATGGCTATAATGATCAGTGTACATGTGTATGTGTAATGGGCGGATCTGAGAAATTTGTCTATGTGCAAAGGGGGGGGGGCAAACCATTAGAACGTGGGAGGTCCAGTCTATGGTTTTGAAAAAAAGAATATATACTTAAAAACGGGGAAAATCAACATGCCAGGGGGATCCTAACCCCCCTCCCCCTACACCCTCCAGATCTGTGTTTATGTCTTTCAGAATTTCTCATATCCCTTTAAAGAAAATGATAACTTTGAACGGCATTGTAGGAAGTTGGGTATTACAAGAGAGCATTCAAATTTAAATTCATATTTTTGGGGGTTAAAAAGCGGGGAAAAATGTTGAATTTAAAAAGTATATTTGCATTTAGATATTGTGATATGTATATGCGTTATACATTAAATTCATGGTATGTTTTATTATGATGGAGCATTCATGATCTCATCAGTTTGTATTTATCGTATTTATTTCTTGCATTGCCAAGTTGACAAAAATTACAGGAGAAATGTCAAGGTCATTTATCAGTAGCATGGGAAAGGTCCTAAACATGCTAAATACACAGCGTGAACCAAGAAATTATAAATACATCAATTTTCAGTTAATCCCACATTGAAAGTTTTTGCGTATTTGTTTATGAAAAATCTGAATAAAACGTCAAAATTTCTTTTGATAGAGCAAGAAAGTTATAAATTTGTTATGAGTTACTGAACATACTTTAATCGCTGAGAAAACATTCACTCAGGTTCCTAGTTTACAAGAACTTGATCTTTGTGGTCTCGTTATTTGATAAAGTTGTTTTTGTAAGATCCGCATATGTTTCTAGTCTACTTTGTTTCAGAATACCTAGAGGTAGCAAAACATTCTCACAGCCTCATATACACGTATTAATATTTTGTTTTCATGGATGCTGTCTGTCTGTCTGTTCATCCGCTCGTACAGTATGTCTGTCATCTGCCCCTCCTTTTGTGGGCTCGATCTATAGAATGAATCTGAATGACATTGGCGTTCCGTTCGATCATCTAATTCTGACTGTCCGTCACGGCTAGAATTTGTTTGGTTGAATTTATAACAATAAAACAATCAACGGAGTCAAAACGGAAACTCGGTAGCATTATACAGTGAACTCTTCAGTGTAGAGATTTAAAAAAAAAATGAGTCCTGTGACTGTCCTTATTTTATTAAGTCTTACTCTTGATATTTTGGTAAAGTTAAGCTGTATTCGTGTTTTACAAAAACATTTTACTTTACTTTTTGCACATTTATGCACCATCTTTCATTTTATTCGCCTTTCTCTGGTAAAAAAAAAAAAAAAAAAACAAAAAAAAAAAACCCCAAAAAACACGAAGACATATATGACATATATGGCCCCTATTTATTTCGCTTTCCGATTGGTTTCGTGCTTTCAAGTAGTCAATACCCCATTTTCAATGACCCTGTCTCTTGTATATAAACTGCTTACAAAATGTACAAGTGATTCTGGCTAGCCGAGGAATTCCTGTTTATCAGTCTGAAAAAAAAAATGTCTGAATTGTCTAAGTTATATGCCAGAAGGAATGGCTCAAGTCAACATATACAAATTCAACGACAGATTTATCTTTGATTGAGATCTGATACAATGAATCGGACGATTTTCTTATGAGTCATACAGAAATGATCTGCAAATCATGTAATTTACATTTATTTAGAACGTGGTCAGAAGTATGATCTTTCAGTACTGAGCATGACGATTTTTTTTTAAAAATTGAAGGCCAAAAGGTCGAATATATATATACATGTATAAGGCTTAGTGGCCGAAAAATTATGACAACAGATATAGAGGCCAAACTCGGTTTCTTAATAAAAGTGCAAATACAAGTGCCTAAGATAATGGCATGACATAAAAAAAATATCAGACGTTTTTGTCGTTTTGTTTTGAAGTTTGACAGTTCATATTGCATGGTGTCTTAATCTGATATTGTGAGATTCGCGCCACAATATATGATATAATACTGTCATAAACCGGCACATTTTTTATTTGCGATAATCACGGTTTTAGAGACAATAAAGTTGCTAGACAATATGACTCTCCTGATTCATACGGAAGCAGATATTATCATGTTTATAGCAATCAGCGATCTTTTCACATTCTTGAAAGAACCAATATCAGAAATATGATAACTTTATACATAGGGAGCCTGATTATGCTGCTGTAGTGGATTCGGGCGCGGGACCAGAAGATGGGGAGAGGTAGGGTGGGTTGTAATCAACCCATTCCAAAACTTCCTATATCCCACCTTAACATATCACTGCCCTCCTCTTTTCCAGAAACCAGACCGACCCCTTTCTCACTTCTTGTTTCCTTCTGGTTTTGCCCCTGTCTGTAAGTTTACGTTTAGACAGATGGTCAGTTTACCAAGAGCCTGTAGGTCAATGTATTAGTAGGCCATAGCTACCTGTCGATAATATTGCTTCCATTTCTTTGTCTATAAGGTCAGAATAATGACTTGTATAATACAGTTACAAGCTAAAGCCACTAACCCCATCTTGGCAGGATTGAGGCGATGCTAGAGGAGTGAATGCTACATTTTTTGGGGGTTTGATTCTGAGAGATCTGTTTCGTGTCAACCCCTGTTTGCTCTTCTATTTAGCTATTGGATTTATATATATAAAGGATGACGGCATTCATATTTTGTATCATGTGTTTCGTGGAATCGAAGGTGGTCGGGGTAGTTCTTGGATAATTCATACAGGTAGGTCAAGGTCTTTTATAGAGTTATATAAGATTATGTGACTTTGTACATTTATTACTAATTCATGAAACATTTTAGATATTCAAGGTGATTTTGTTGAAATTTTCTGTACAACTTTTCTAAAAATTGTCTAATACTGATAATAGTATGTGTTACTTTCGAATCTTGACAGAATTTCAATGTCCATCAAACTCTAGTTAGTAGAATCCGAGTGTCACATATACAAAAAAATATCTTTATTTAGCTGAAAATACAAAAAGAAGTGTTTGTATTAATAAGGTTAATGTAAATGAAAAATAGATTTGGCAACGTAATAGAATTTTCACTACCTTAAGTCTAAGGGTCTTTAATTAATATCAGTGTTGACAAAATGTTTTTAATTTATCAATTTTGAACTGAATACGCGAAAAATCCTGCTTGATATTATATGTTTTAATTCCAATGACATTTCCAAATAAAGTTGCGTTCGTGCCAGTATACGAAAATCCACAATTAAACTTTTGAAGAATATATTTTTATATGCTCTTGAAATACTAATTGAGGGTTTTTACTTGATCAAATGATTTCGTCTTGCGATAAAAATGAATCGGTAATAAGAACCGACAAGCCTTTGAAAAATAAGCAAAGTAATTTGTTCATGAGAAGTGCCCCTGAATGTGTATGTCATTCTTGAAGTATAAATGACATGTAAATATAATTTCTTTACAAATTTCTGTTTTGAAATCGGCACAAATGAATTTTAATTTCCAGTACCCCTTTTTCAGTAGAATCGTTCACACCAAAGATTAGATCTCTGGGTCAATGCTGAGGGGATGTTAACAGAAATCAAAGTCATATCGCTCTATTTACATGTCGTTTTTGAATGGAATAGATAAATCTCTTTGGTACTGTATTGCTCTGACAATGTATATTTAACATCTTATTTATTGAAAGATAAATATTCGGTAAAATAGAATTCACGACGTTTGGTTTATACACAGACCCTTCAGACCTCTGATGTATGGTATAAAAGAGTGGAATTTGAAGTTGTTTTGTATGCTTTATAAATATGCCTGTGAATCAAATTGTAATTTATGAACATTATCTAAATATTGAAACTATTCAAAAAGATGGACAACGTGAATTATGGATATCTCCTTTGTCGGAAACCCAAAACCCCTTCCACTCTGATCGTAGTTTTCCGACGATGGCACAGTACATCTCATGTCCCAAAGTTTGATTAAATTTCGTATTTCTTGAAGATAACAGAACAGTGACTTGACGACGAAATTAAAATCATTCTTCAAAAGACGGTCACCAACCACGGATTTTTAGTTTGTTTTTGAGACAATGACCGAGTGTAAGATTTCTTTTGTACGCCCTCGCCATTCTAGCTGATGGAAACTGATCTTATGACGTCATTCAATGACTTGACCCTGTACAATCAAGGTCTTTTAGATATTTGATAATCTTAGATTCTTGGTAATAAATATTCATTAAAGGTTGATTTTGATAGATCAAACAGTAAATATGGGATCGATATGTAATATAAAACAAAAAACTCATATCAACCAGTGAACTGTGAGATTACGGTTGTTTGTGAATAATCAAATCTATATTTATCGCGGGAAAGAGCACGATTTGTAAATATTTCGGCGCCCTTTGATCCAAAGGGATTGCATGCACCATAGAAATTATGCATGTAATGCATACAGATTCTAGATGACAAGGGTAAACCCACAAGAGATATCAGATATTGACTTATAGCCTCCTTTTCAAATAGACTAATTCGAACAGCTTAGTATACATGTTTTATTAATGACTTTTAATTGATAATTAACATGTTAAAGAATTAGAAAATAGAAATCCATATCTCTTATAATTTTTGGAAGGCCAAGTTTAAGTCACCGATAACGTCATTAACATTCCGTAGTTTACAGAGTTTTCAATTACTTTGCTTTGTAAAAAACAGGACATTGTCTGATAGACTTGTTTCAAAATTGGGTTAATTATTCTCCGTATAAATGTCTTATGTCATTATGTCTGCGACGTCCCAGACTGCCCCCATCTCAGAGACGTGACATCAGGTATGTCTGAAAAGGAGGGGGGGGGGGGGGCAGTTTGCGACATTCATTGCAATACTCAGATGTTCTCAGAAGAATTCTTACGAATTATTTGAAGAGGGTAACAGTTTGTGACGTCGTAGACCAGTGTATATGTATTTACTCACAAAAACTTATCGAACTCTTGTCGTCATACTGAAGTGTATTTAGATTTTTGTCCAGAGGGGGGAGGGGGCGGGTTCCAGCCTTACCAAGAGGATTCCAGCCCATACTTTGAGAAAATCTACGCAAAAATGGGGAAAATGTTATTTTCATGCATTTCTAATGAAAGGAAATGTCCAACATGACGTGTTTTCTCGGATATCCTTTATCAGAATGTACTTGTCAGATATTGGCGATACCAATAAAATAAAAAATGATTAATAATAAAGAAAGAGAAGCTCTAATTTCTGTGATTTTAGAGAAGATTATGATACCATTATGATTTATATTTCATTTAATCCTATGATTTTCTTTGTCTCCTTTGTTTATAACGTCAGAAATGGATGATGCTGACGTAAGCATGATCGTATTATTGTCTCCAGATAATTACGTGAATTTTACCGGGATTTACAATAAAGCTTAATGATTCTGTAGTGTTGTAGAAGGTTCTGAATATTTACTTGGTCACTTGCTTGTATCGATTCGTACGTGCTTATGCACGTGCTTTCCTTGTTTTTGTTTCCTGTTTCATTCTTACTGAGTTATCTTTAAAAAAGTATACTTAACCTTTTTTAGAATCAATGGTACAGTTCGATGAATATTTGAAAAAAAAATTGGATGAAAAATTTAGTATAAAATACAATAATTTAATCTGGATGACACCAGAACATCGTTTATTTTTGACAAGGGGGATTTTTTAACAGCGCTGCACATTCTCAACGACACGTGAGCTATGCCGCCAGCGCTACATGCATTTAACAGCTGCACGACATGCACCCTGAGATCGACATATTAATTACAGAATATTTAATTAATTACAGGAATCATCACGTGCCGTTTTGTACCAAACTTGGCGATTTTCTTCCTATTTTGATCCGAAACTGGCTGTATCTAATGGGACAAGAGAAGGGAAGGAAACAAGATTGGAACTGATGCACGTTTGTGAGGTAAGCTCAGTCCGTTTGTCTTGTTAGTATGTTAAGGAGGTGCCAGGGTTAGCTCTGATGAAACGTCGTCGAAAGGGTCGATAAACTATACTATAGTCGACCATTCATGAAATGGGTTACATCTGTGTTCTGGACCGTTACGTTAAGGATGGTTCTGATCTTGATTATATTCTAACATTCATTTCACAAAAATCCAGGATCTGGAAACAAGTTTGGAAAAATCTTGACTGAGGATCAAATGATTTATCTCCAAGTTACTGATAGGTAGGGACGGTCTTTGTTTCGTAATGTCATATTACTTTTTGATGCTGAAAGTATTTTTTACTGCATTGCGATCTGAACCAATTTTCTGATAGCTTGGTTAGCTGATTTTCTGAGCTGCTGTTTATTTAGACAAAACTAATGGATCCGAGTGAATTGTTGACCAAAACATGGTACACCAAAATTTGTATATACAGTGTCTCATGTGTGTACGGGGGTGGAAGTGAACATAAACAGGAGGTTGCACAAAGAACACTTCAGAATTGAAGTCAAGGCCAATTCCACGCTATCTTTGTCATTCCTTGTTAAACATTCAAATCAAATGGTTTGGAAAAGTATTGGCATCGCTGCCGTTGAAGTGTGCATGAGGTAAATTGCATTATATGACGAAAGCTATTAGTGAAAAAAGAAGTAATTACATGGCCATAAAAATACACCATGCTGCAGGCATCCAGGTTTACCAAATGATGCAAGAAATGCATTTTCCTTTCCTAATCTGTTTTTACACCCCTTTTCAAGAACCTTTCTCGAGGGATTTGAAGTGCGTAAAAGGAAATCTCAGAACGGCCCTAAATTTCCATCATCTTGCACGAGAAAATATCGATTCTAAAACAAATTTGATTTTCTCTGTAATCTAACGCGCTTCTCTAAAAACTTGTAGGGAAATAGGAAAAGATCAGCAAGGGTCATGAAAGACTCTTGGCGAGATAGGAAATTTGTCTCCTGTTATATAATGTTTCCTTTAGCAGATGAATCTGCCAAATTGGTTACTTTTGATTCTCGCATGTAGAAATGGTAGACACGGATAATTAGATAAAAGTCCATTACATCAGAAAGTTGTCTTCCACAGTTTACATCCATGTACAGATTTAGAAACACAGAGGCTTCTAAATCTATTTCTATAATTGTGTGGAATTTGTATTTAGAAAAATATAATTGTTCTTTAGATATAATGACGCACAAGATACCGCGTGACAACTTTTTTAACAGGATGGTATTTTCTTGCTCCCTCAAGGAAGTAACATTTTATACCGGTAACACCTTGAATGCTATAAAGTTAATGGAAATTGCACTGCCCAAATTGTTAGTTTATTTCCCTTCGGCTCAAGCAGTGCGACAAATATAATTCTTCCTTCGTCGTCCGTAAATACAACTAAGATGGCCACCATGGGGTCTTATTGTCAAATACACTTTTTGCTTTTCATCCGAACCCACGGTACGTTGTTATTTGATCAAATCTTGCAGGAAACATTATTTGAAATTTCTATCAAAAATATTAACCCCCCTATAGACTCAAAAGGAGAAAAATGATCTTGTCTGATTATAGCTGAGACATTTTGGTTTTCTTTGCAACTAAATAGAATTGTATAATATCGCACGGTTAAAAAGTACTCAGTTTTACCCACGTTCAATTAAATGCAGTTATTTTTCAAGTGCGCGATGGATCCCACTTGGGCCTCTGGCTGAACTTCTTTTGCTACACATAGTAATGCCTCTGATCATTTTTGAGTACTTAATAGCCATTCTCTGTAAGGACCAAAATCGTTCGGCACGGCATGTCATGGATTTTGATGATATTCGGTATAATGGGTATATATTAAGTACTGACCATGATCATAACACTTTTAAGCCAATGTGACCTCTGGTTGCCATGGTAACGAGGTCATTCTATTTATAGTCTTTTGGGACCATGAAATAAGCCAGCTCCGGAGACTTCGTTGCCATGGATACCACTGTAACAGCTTGTTCATCTTTATATAATCTATTCTTCCTTACTTCCATTCTAACTTAGTACACTAGATATGTGATATTTATTACAGGAAGCTTATTGTATTAAGCCAAAATAAGTCAAAATGAAGCAAAAAATAGAGGTGAAAATAAGGGCCAATTTAGTGTGTTTTTGACCATTTTCAATCTTAAATATCACAAAAGGCACCAAAAGGAGACTAGTGATTTTCATCAATGGAAATGTATGTTTATTGACAAATAAAATGAACGAAAAATTGGAGTGGGTATTTAAGAGTTTTACCTAAATTCTGACGTCAAAGACCGTTGCCATGGCAACATTAGACCTTTTTGCTTGTTTCATATTATCTTATAAACTGATTTTATTCCTCTTTAGAGTTACATAAGATTGTCAAAGTGTATGCATGGATAGATATGACAGTCTTATATCTTTTACATAAGAACAATTAAAATGTTCAAGGTCATTGGCTTGATGTTCAAGGACATTTATACTTTGATACTCAAATTTTGCATAAAATATTGATTTTTTAAATTTTTTCGTTACCGGTTTTAGTGATTTTTTTATTTAAATATTTTCATAGGTCATATATATTATGAAAGCACATGAATATAAGAAAGACAAATCTTAGAATTTATTGAATTGTAGGAATTCAATGGGAAATATTTTTCCGTCAAAAAACCAAGAAAAATACAGATTTCGTCCCTTTTTTATCAAAATACTCACCAAGAATTTAGATATTCGAAGATGTGAAGAAACGTAATCAATATTTCTAAGAAATAAGTGATACTTTTATCATTTTATGGCAAATAACTGTTAAGTTCAATATTTCAAGGTTTCTAAAATATTGACTCCTTCATTTTATGAAAAATCAGGATTTTTCGTCAAATCTGGTCACTTAAAGTTTAATGACCTTGAAAATTCAGTGGATGACCTTGAAATATTTTCAAGGTCATTTTTATATCAAAACGCCTCTGATAGATGTATACATGATCTTCTGTTCCAATATCATGCGTAGATAGTTTGATAGAGGTTGTGTTTAAATTCATCGTATTGAAACCTTTCAGCCGATTGTTGCCATAGCAACTAAATTTGATGCTGCTTTGCATATAAAAGGACAAATTAGCCCAATAAATTTTCTATAATCATGTAGAGTTCAAAGATGATACTAATTGGATAACTAGAATTTGGACTTCAAAAATTGGTGCTTTTATGAAATTTGCAACCTTGTAAAACAGTAAAAACATGCAAAAAAGGGTCTTTTAGTGCCCAAAACAAAGCCTTTTGATACCCTGTTTTGGCCCAATTTTTCATCTTGTATACATAAGGCATCCGAGATGAATGTAAAAAACTTTACAAATATGCATAATAATAAGGATTAAAAGAAAACAATCAAAGCAATTTAAGATTTAAAATGTATCTGTTTCCATGGTAACGAAGCCTACAAATATGCCTTGTCCTATAGATTTTCCCGATTTTTGAAACTTCAGACACGGTTACCATGGCAACGACAACCTTTTTGAAAAAACTGGGGTTGATTTTCATACTAGTACTTCATATTGAGCTTCCATACCAAAAATCTCAAAAATCCATGACATGCCGTGCCAAAATGTTTTGGAATTCTTTGGTTCTTACAGAGAATTGCTGTTAATTCGTAGAAGTGTAG
The DNA here is from genome assembly GCA_028142955.1 of Pinctada fucata. Taxonomy (NCBI): domain Eukaryota; kingdom Metazoa; phylum Mollusca; class Bivalvia; order Pterioida; family Pteriidae; genus Pinctada; species Pinctada fucata. The sequence goes on from AP027104.1 coordinate 15,378,241, forward strand.
TGACCTTAAAGTTATGTTTCCATATTAAGACACTGTAAGAATCTTGGAGATCTTAAACATGTTAAAGGTTCTTATGTTTGTTATATTGGCTATGGAATACAGAGATATAGGCGATTGATACGAGCCAGTCAGACAAGCAGACCCTTTGAGAATGTCAAATAGAATCTTATCTCCTCTAGCAAAGCTCAATGTTCAGTCCCAGTGACCGTCTAATGTGGAACTATGTTCTGCTAACGAGTACATATATGATTAGGTACACAATTTAGGTCTGTAGTGGCTGTCTAGACAACCAGACAGATCTATTTTGAAAATAAATGTTCTTTAACTAGAGGACTTCCGTGTGATCATTAGCGCGTTGTCGTTGACCAGAAGAACGGGCTAAACGCGTGTTCGATTGGACGAAGACGATCACAAAAATAAAAACCCGTTCAATTTTCTGACGAGATTTATATCGGTCCATTATCAAATATTGGAAAAGAAGCGAAATAACGAACCTTTTTTCATGTCTGATCTCTCCCAGAAAATGTCTCTCTCATTTTTTCCCGAATAATGAGATATTAGTTTTGAGATCGTTCTCTTTAATGCCATTCTTAACGATATAGTATCTCATTGGTAGTAAAGAAAGACCCTTTAACAAGTCATTGGTTGAACTGAACTTAATTAAAACAGCTTTAATTTGATAAATAATTTACTCCAAATAAATTCGATTCAGATAATGCATGTTCTAAACCTGTCCTCACTTAGCCTACGTAAAATCTAGTATGTTGCCTACTTTAGCACAGTATTTGATGGACGTTGACGCCCCAACTGAGAAAGTGAAAAATGAAACTATATTTCAACCTGCCTTTCCTCCCATCTATTGTCTTAAATAGAAACAGAGGGTCCTAGATTTTAATTGTGATCAATTGAATGTCGGTTGTCAGTATAAGATCAATGGTAGAAGTGGTAATTTGTCTTAACAGGTTGATGGGAGGATTAATTGATATGGTGATGGGCTCTGGTCAGTCTGATGTCCGCCCGGAGGCTCACTTGACCGTCTTTTAAAGTCTTTTCTGCGCATCGAATATTGATACTTCGTTCGACCCATCGGTCAAAGACCGTAGGAGGGGAAGTAAATTGGTGGGATGTCTTTATCAATTTTGTTTTGTTAAATCGTTTTTATTGCTGTCTGGGTAGATAAGACGATGGCTTTTCTGATAAAAGATTTTTAAGCACAAAACACGATATAAATATTCAAACATGAAACAGGCAAAGATATTTCTTATATTATCCACATTTCGAAATAATATGTACAAATGTACATGTAAGTTATATTTGGGATCAACTTTCAAAACTTCTGATTCTCGTCTATGACAAAAAGTACCTTAAAAATGCATCCGTAATGTTTTGAAATACCGTTTTCGGTCTAGGTTACGAGGTACAAATATTTGGTGCAAATAGAAAGGTCTTGTCTCATGTTCAAAACTGGTGGACAAAATTTTTCTTTCATTTTTAAGTAAGCACAACTTCAAGGTCAAGACCGCAAGGTTAAACCATTTAGCACTAATAAGAAATGTAAAAGAAGGTCAAGTTCAAAGGTCGAAAATTTTGGTGTCATTAGAAATGTCTTGCAAGAAGGAACACCTGTACACTACAACATATGAAGTATGAAAACCCTATCACTTACATACAATTCAAAAGCTTTTAGACCAAGGTTAAAAAAGTTTTATTTTCCTGAAAACAACTGTACGCCCAGTTATGGAGGCATAAAAATGCCAGACCAATTTTCAAAAGCACAATGTTTGATTGCAACAAGGAGTGAAAGCAAGTCCTAAACGGTGTTAACCTAATTTTTACGATATGAACGATGACAAGCAACCCTGAAATAGAAATTTACGATCAAGTACGCTCCAACAGTGAAATAAATCAGGATTCTTTATAAAGTAAGGGGAAAAATACATCGCTCAATTGGGTTGTTAAATACTTACATCATTACATGTACGGAAGATTGAACGTGTGACTGTTTTGGGTGAAATATCTGAATTATATATGTCCTGCGTCATCAGGGTGTCTAAGACTGACGGACTTGTGATATTTGGGTATTCTGAGTCGTTGTTTAAACCATATTGAGCATCTTATTGCATGAGGATGGTTGAGTACTAAGTAGCCATCACGAGAACGTGCGTGTATGGGAGTAATTGTGTCATCAATATTCCGGGAAAGTTAGTATCCCAGATATAGACTGTGGGGAAATTAGTGGAACGCTGGTCCGGAAAAAAGGTGAGCCTGGGCTGGACGTCTTCTGGGCGGGGTTTATACATTTCTGTGGTCATCTAGGCGAGGAGGTTAGTTTTGTTGCAGAAGAAAATTGGGCGTGTTCGAGTGTAAGTCCATTTGTCAGCATCTTGACCATGCTTGCAATGTATATCGTTGAAATAGTGAATTTTGCGCATTAGGAGAATGCGTTCGGAAGGAAATACATTTATTCAAACGAATAAGCCTTTTAAATTGTATTTGGACTTAAAATTCTTGTCTCCTTGATGTTCAAAAAGTAGGTATAGAAGGTGCATTCCTCGGCAATTCTGCTTTGAAGTTTAATATCGGTCGTTTGAAGCAGGTTATGAGACGATGATATGCATTTTATTATAATTTGTAGTCATAATTTGTACAAGAAATTCACAAATTGTTGTAATTATTTCTTACGTTTGAAGTTTTTCTTTGTCAAGATTCACAGATCCAGGAAGTCTTATTCATGTATAGATGTTTTAAAGGGGGATAAAGACATGAAAGAAAATTCTTGGTGAATGTTGTTCCGTGAGGGTTGGCTGAAGTGCTGCTCTCTCAGATCATGCTCACGTGCGCATATTCTGCTAATTAGTTTGTAATTAACAATACATGATGTTATGAAGTGTATTACATCATTGGAATTAGGTATCGCTTGATATTATTTGTTACTCGTTGTTTGGGGAGCTAGAGTCTACTTGACAATGAGAGAAATATCTAGTAAACATATTGAGTTCGCAAAGTTCTAATTCCCATATTTTCGGGTCCGGATCAATGTATATTCATTTCGGATTCGATCTGATCGCAAATTTTCAAGTATGAAGGAATAATGGTAATCTTAAACGGAGTGTCGGCTCGAATCCTAGCGACTGCAGCTCAATTTTCGCGTGGACGTAGCTAATTCCGTGGAGTAATCCGTGAGGGTGGTGTAAGAGAACGTCTAATTACTTAGGTTCAGTTGTCTCAAGATCCAAGTGCTAGATATACCTTTAATTACCTTTAAATCTATTCAAGCTCAGTACTATCAACTGATTTAACATGCAATCATGGCCTTTTGTGGGTCCACACAATACCCACGAAGTACGCAACCTTTGCACGAACAAACGCGAACCAAGCCGTCGGGTCCATTGATACTATTTTGGCAAGGAGCTATATATGGCAACAAATGAAAAAAACCACAAATTAATTTTAAAATTCCATCATGTAAACGCCTAATTATTTTGACAATCAGCTGTAGTTTGAATTTGGAAGTTAAGTACGACGTCATCGATACTTTTGACACGCATAGATTCACCGCAGAAAATATCCGTTATTGGTTTCCACTGTTAGACCTACCGGCAGGTCGCGTGAAGGAAGGATCCTACTAATACGGATTCAACAAATGACAATTAATGAAGTGAAATTCATTTTCGTGTTCAAAGGGAATGCTTAAATAGGTCAAACAGGTAGGATTTTTTAAAAAATTACTTTGTATAAGTAACTTAATTTTATTTGTTGTAATTTTACTGCAGTACAGTACTGTACAATTGAATTGATATGTTTCATGAAACAAAAGAACTTTTAAAAAAGTGGCTTGATGATAAAACTTTTTTTTCTGACAGATGATCCGAATTCCATGATGTTTCAATTTTTGGTTTAGCCCAGTGAAGAGAAGATTCTACTGTAACAGTTTTATTTAAAAAAAAATTAAGCAACCATAAAGTGCGTTCTCTCCATTTCTTTTTTTGCACGTACAGACATCTTGTATACTTTTGGTGTACTTTATTAGATAATTTTCATTTTTGGATTGTCTGATGAATCATTTAATCCCCCGCCGGTTGATGTTGTGTAGATAGCAATCATTCCCTCATATTAAGTTTGTCTAATAGAGCTGATACACGATCGGACATGGTAACACATTGCTCCATCAGACGTTAGCATCATATCTATATATAAAAGAGATTAATAATTACATTTTGAATTAGGGAACTGTACATTGTGAATGTATCATATGTCTAATTCCATACAAAATATGTCAAACTTATATAAGTATGACACTAATTCAGAGGCGTAGCTACTTCAAAGCTTACTTTGTAGTGTGTATAAGCACAACAGAACAGGATAGTGACACCTTTCATCCTGTGTATTGGCTATGCTCTTGCCTTGCTTTATTATATGCAAACATATGTGCATCTATGCACGATTTTAGTTTATTATATATTTTGTACCTGGCAAACAGTGATATAAATATGATATTCTTAAAAAAATATTTTTTAGGATTTTTTAGGATTTTGTAGTCAGCCACTGAACTTTTTCGAATTTTAAGGTAGAGTAGAAACCATAGATCTACTTGAATGTCATGTAATTTGAACGTTCTTCAAAAAGTAAAATTCATCGTAGTGAAAGTTAATCACATTTTTTTTTCACATTGATATGATATTTGATTTTTAAGTTAGTATATGTTAGCATATGATAAATTTCGCTCAATGCAAATATTATGTACTTTTCTATCTTTCTCTTTGTAAAGAAAAATGACCTCTGTGTGATAGGTGATCCCTTAGTATAACACGTCGCCGCATAAAGAACTTTGGGTATAAAAATTCTTTCAATTAGTAAGCATTTATGATAACATGTATTTTTGTGTTTTGATATAAAATGAAACACAAGTCAAAGTGGGAAATGAAATATCCCAAAGATATTTGCGTTTAAGATATTTGTTTGACGAGTTTTATTCATTTGAATTTTTGAATTAGTAAATTGCTGAAACGTGATTTCACATATTCATTATGACGAAACATATTTAACTAGAGATAGTACATTTTTGTACATGCTGATATATTAGTGATTATTTTCCAACAAAGCAGTAGTATGGGTTTCCACTCGTGTCATACAGGAATTATTTGAAGAAATAATAGCCGATTTTCGTCTTCATTTTGACACGTTTGTTTCAAAATGTCACAGGAGAGGGCGGTTGTTTATTGCCGCAAGGATTATTGTCTATTTCGGTAATCTTAAACCACTTATTAGACTCCTTCATTCTAAGAATACTTATGATAATATGGCAACGATACTTTCTCCATTCCGAAGTCCCCTCCTCCCCCTCCTCCACCGCCCTTCTCCCCCTCTCCCTCGTCCATTTTGAATTTCAAAGGAATATATATGTGCAGAAAAATGAAAATTATTGAAATCGTTGAACTGAGAAGTAATGGTACACGAGTCCGAAAAAAGACATAAACTTTCTCCATCATTGAAGAGAAAAAGGGGAAATGATACATCTTTTGTTGATCACGTTACATTTTGAGGTTATTTGAAGTACAATTTTACGCGATCATAGTTGGCACATACTTATGTACAAATTATGTACGTACAATTTAAGGGCATACACCCCAGTGCTTCTTTTGACTGAATTTAATGGTTGTTATTAAAATATTATACCTTACTTTCTTCAATAGGAAGTGATAATTTAAGATGAACTTGTTTGGATAATCGGTATGGTCGATTCAGGTAAGTTTCTTTTTAGAAAAATAGGAAATAAAGTGGAAGGATATGTTTGTTTAATGTCAATTCTCTTCCAAAGGAAGTGCACGTAGATTCACTGAACAATGGTCAAACATTTTATATAGAAAGTATATTGGATGGAAGACAATGGTTTAGATTCAGTTTCCTGGTCCATTATGAATAATAAATGATGCATGTAGTACAGACCTTCAAAGAAGTATCTATAAATTGCTTGTTCATCATTTTCGTATACTGTGTAGATTCTAAAGACATCATTGTAATCTCTTTGTAAGGACCTCTTAAATGATTCATATAGGATATTTTCGTTCGATTGGCATTTCAATCCATGTATTTAAGGGAGAATCGAAACATGGAGTTTCTTAAAATAAGAAAACAAAGAAACGCGACTCTTTATAGTAACTAAACTATCGTCAGACCATCTAGAATAAAAGTACATTTACAGTACTTTGGAAAAAATATCACATTATGCATGTATTACTGATGGTCGGTGAACTTATAAAGGAGATTTAAGACTGAATTAACTGTCGTGAGATAATATGCCCGAGAGGAGTAAGTCTTGTCTGTTTGGATTATCAGAACGCGATATGATTGATATAGCGACTACATGGGCATTATTGTTATCTCATATCAAATCGCACAACAATCGAACAATTTAGACAATTCATCTAGTTGGTGCATGGAAGGAGCAAAAAGAATTGAAAACCGGGATATTTTTTAGAAGAAAGGGGGGGGGGGGGCACATACTAGTCACTCCTTCCAACTTTTGATAGTTCAATGTCGTATTTGTCACACTCCAATACACCATTTAACCTGTGATATTTATCCCTATAAAACCCGAGTGCTCAGTCCAGTTTGTTTTGTTTCGGTCTTACTTCTGTTGACCCCTTCTATTTAATCATTCAATATTTAGGAGCAGATGGCTTTTAATTTGTCCACATTTGAACGGTTATAAAAATCAAATGTCACATAATGACGGGAGACAAAGAGCGGATAGGGGATCCATGACACTTTATGTAGTATAGCTACTGATACTGTACTGTATTATTATACCGCATCGAAGCTTGGCATACATTATAACTAGGATTTTATACATGTGTGGTACTCATTGTGTAATAGTGCACCAAGAACACATGAAATAGACTGTTGGAGGTAGGTTGGTTTTTACTTTAGATTTTTTGGGTTTATTGATAGCTTCGCGGTTTCCAAGGAAGCGAGTTTTTGTTCTTAATGGATTTTAAAAGTTATAATCTAAAACGGTTTTGGTGCAGAGATGATACATTTCATTGACAAATTCAGGAAAAAAAAAAAAAAAAGAAAAACTGGCATTTATAAATACCAACTGCATTTGTAACATGTGGCAATTTTTAAATTTTGGTGTGTGGTTCTTTGTAACTATAGTACATGATCCTTTCATTATGTAGTCGTATGCAGTGTGCGAATATTGGAGTTTCTTATCATTTTATTTTCATTATTTATTTATCTGTTGAAATCAAGTTTGCTTGAATGAAAAGTGAATAAGGTGAACAACTGATTAAAAGAAATTATTGAATAGATATGAATGAAGAGAAAGGTAAAGAGTATATTATTATTATTATTAAGTATACTACTAGTATTTGAACCTTGAGCTGAAAATGTTAAAATCGGTCAATATAAAATAAATAGCAACTAAAGATCTTTCATATGAGCTAGTATAGAGAGAGAAAGAGAGTATCATACGAGCTATTAGCGTCAATTGTTCCTTCCAATGTATTAGAAATGTCGATGTACTTCGCCCAGATTACGTTCTTTTCAAACAAAGAAAAAATGTAACGGAGAAATCTTCTTATAACCTACTTCACACGTTAAATCGACTTACAAAAATGGCCGGAAATGAAATAGAACTTAGATCTGCGTCACTCCTCATAACTGCAGTGTCACGAACAAAGGGGACGATATGTTTATTCAGAGCTACCTCTTTAGCAGTTCCTTCTTATTAAAATATGTTTACTAAAGTTTTTATTTTGCTTCAGATATTTTCGATGTCACTTTGCGGTCAAGGCCGTTAGTTTTTAATCGAAATTTGATGTTGCTCTATAGTATTATAGATTTTGGGTTTTCTGTCATAAACATATAGATTTATCTATGACGTCTTCATATTTCACGATTCCTGTTTTCGTGGATTTCCTGAAATTAGAATTCATACCTGGTCCATATTTCCAAGAAAAACAGTCATGTCAAGGTCAAGGTCACTGATTTATCATCCTCTTTTGTGCATTACAGTGTCGCCAAGTTTGCGGTGCTTTTATCTTAGCGGGAGACTGGAACGACATGTGTGTATTCTTGTTCATTCATTGAAACAAAGAAACTTTTATCAATTATTCAAATTTCACTGATGAAACGGATTGAATTACTAGGGGGAAAATGCTACGTCATCGCATGTACATGATAATGTTATTGCTGCTGAACAATTTTGAGAGTTTTTAAGAGTTTCCAGAAATGAATATTCCATAGAATATTTTCAAACATTTCGAAAAAGAATTATGAATGCTGAAGTACTGAAAAAAATCACTTCAGTATAGGATAGGAAAGAACCAATGTGAATTTCATACAGTACAGTTTATCTCTGAACCTGAGACCAATATTTGCATGAAGGAAATTTCGTGTCAATATTGATTTCATAATCGTTAGTGTAATATGCCAAAAGTACTTTGAATTGTCTTTGTTCAGCGATTGAATAAACGTCAGTACGTAAAGACTGCCCCTTGTTAGAGTCAATCCGATTAGTACAGTGGAAAAGTCGTACAACATGAACTGTAAGGTTCCTTTCTGTACGTACCCTCCAGCGGAGAAGTGCATGCCAGTCATAGAGATCAGAAAGTTTTGGAATGGAGTGCTTCATAGGACATAAGATATGTAATGTGGACTGAATAATGAAATTTTTACCGAAGTTTTAGGATAGAGTATAGTAAGTGTCGTAAATATACAGAGATCTATAGTATATAATTAAGATATTGATTGATTTAATTAACAGTATGTGTCGTCTGCTTCGTTGACAGTAGTGCTTGTGAGGCAAATAACAAAGTGGTGTTGGCTGTTTCCGCGGCTACCTGAATCTTTACCTTGAGTGTCAAGTTGAAATTCTTAACTGAATGTTGATTTATGCGATGACAGATTTCGAGGATATGTAATTCGTATCAGTTTTTCAGCAGAATTTGAAAAACTTTAGTAAATGTTTTGCAAAATGTGTGCTTCCGATGTCATTGTTAGTTAAGGTTATTTCTTGTGAGCAACGGACTTACAGATTCTGAAAGGTCAAGGCCACTTACAAACTATCGAAATCAAGTTGCTTTCAGGGCTCTTGCGTCCATTTGGGGGGGGGGGGGGGCGGCTGGGTCGGGCCGGGGGCTTTAAAATGGGGAAAATAGCCTCAGCGTCATTTTCTCCAAAAAATTGGAACAAAATATTTCAAAGATTTTGGGTGTATTTCACTTGAAATTTAACATGTTTAACTCACTATTTTTTTTAATTTTCAATAAGATGTCAAATTTTGAAAAAAAAAAATGGTCGATAAATTAGGAAAAAGGACACTATTTTGCATTGGGAATGGGCTCGAATATCGGTCCCAAATCAGGTCGATCGAGATTCCTTGCTTTGTTCGAGGAACATCCAACAGTTTTACTGATTTTCTTCTGTTTTGGCGAGTGCTACGAAGACTTTAGTACACTATTAAATCATCCACTTTTTAAACCAAAATATACTCGAAAGTTTGTATCTGCCAGAAACAGTGCTCCTTTTAAACACAGATTTATGATTGGAAGATTTAAAAGATAGGTAACTTTTTGAAATGACAAATGGCATGTAATTACACTGCATTCCTAATTGTCTAATGTTCCTCCTTAAAGTGACAGTAAGTATTGAAGTATCATTGTGCTTGGTAAAGAATTATACATTTAGTTATACCACAAAGTACATTCTTTGGATATATCAAAAGAAAGAATTTTCTGGAGCAATTTTCATTCAGAACCATGGACTTCCTTATCTTATAATTTCATGAACTCTTTTCATAAATGTGATTTATGTCGAATGATAAATAATAAAATATATCTGATATACATCGGGAATTATTTCACAATCGTCGGAGTACGAAATGAATTCCACTGTAAATGAAATCTGATAGAGCAAAATGTAATAATATCAGTACATATTTATAGGTACCTTACTTCAATGTAAGGTTACTAGTAATACTATTCTGATGGCCCACTGTTTACTTATCTGTATTTGGCTTGTATAGATCGTCGCGACGGCTGATTCCATGTTATTGATATATCCCCATTTATTCTTTTATCTTTAATTAGTAACTATAATGAGATATTTTGTAATTATTTCCTTAAAGCATTATTGGGAACATATGTTATAAAATGATCTCAAATGACTCTATGATCACATGGCGTGCTTGATGGTTTCCATATATGAACCGGATATGCGTCTTTGCGCACAGGGTACAAGGTATTTTCATTCAGGATGGATGCAGTCAGAATTTTACTTGCATTTTGAAACTTAAATTTGAATTACGAGGGTTGTACGTTTAGTTCATAGACACACTAGTTTTTGTTAGTTCACCCTAAGCAGAGTACTCAGATTTGAGGGCGTTTAGTAAAGAGAGATAGACAACAGAAATATCTCGGCTTACAGGGTACAGAGTGTTTTCATTCAGGATTCAAGCAGTCAGAATTGTTTTGCTGTTTGAAATTGAAACTGGAATTACGAGGGTTATTCGATAAGTTTGTGGACCACAATTATATTTCTGACTGCGTGACATTTAATGTAAATTTGATAAACACAGGAAATAGAAATTTGAAACAGGAAATAACAAGCATACATGTATTTCTTTCTTTCAGACTCTGATGTAATGCCTTCAGAATGGATCAACTAGAGAAGTTTCAAATTATTTTCAACAACCCTTCCGCTACGTACAATGCCGGGGACACAGTTTACGGATACGGCTGGGCCGTACTCAAAGAACCTGTTTTTGTTCAGAGTAAGTACACGTGACACGATATTGTAAATCAGAGTGTTCGAAACCTTGCCAAATTTTGCTAGTACATCAAAAATGCACCTGTATGTATCAAACGAATGCCACGCTCCGTTATTACGGAACGAGGAGTACTTGCTTGACCTTTTTGAATATTTCTTTTTATCACATCTAGAAAGAAAAAGGTACGACGTTGACCTCTGATGTCTATTGCACTGAGAGTTCTCGAGAATTTCTTCCGGGTCATCGAAATTACAACCGAATTGCGCCTTGTTTTTGCGATTCACGAAACCATCCTACAGCCCGGTAAATTATTTAATGTGTTTTCTATTCAGGTAAATTAGCAGGTGTTAATAAATATAGAAGGGTTTTGAAATGCCCCATTAAATACGCAAGACGTACCTTGATGTTAGTACGTAAAAACAAAGATTGTGAGGTGCAAACTATATACCAGAAGACACCGCTTTTACGCAGGTATTATCACAAATTGTGGTCACATGACAGCGCCAAAAGATTTAATTGGCTGTATCAAGCCTGATAAAATGTCGTCATCAAATTCGTCTTCAGATCTCCTCGTCTTTCAGATCTACTCTTACTAACATTGATACAGCAAAAAATGCAAAGCTGATCCGAATAGAAATCAAGTGCGTTGGGTACACTTGCACTCACCATTCCATTCTGTAATTCGACTTTATGTCAGAAAACATGAAAAATGCATCAAAAAATTTGAAAGCCCTCTGCATTTAGTACATGCAGATGCCTTCTGCCTTTATCTGTGATGTTTTCGATCTTTCGTTCTGCTCCATATTTCAATTGAAATGACACGCCGTAAAAATCAGATGAAAGGGAAGCAAATGAAAGTCTCAAACCAAAATTCAGATGGTAAAAGTTTAAACAAAGCTACAATAATCAAGATTCCTTGCCAAAATTCAATGAAATAAGACTTTCCACCTGTGTAAACACACAGAAAATCTAGTAGCTGACATCCACTGCTCTAGTCATTTTGATAGGTTTTCATGATAATTTCATTACCGTTCATTGGTTAATGATTCTAACAAATGCCTCATCTTTGGTGGTTTTATATGTGCTAAACCCATTGTAGACGGAATTGTAAATTTTCTTGAACATTTAAAAGGACGTTTTAAATTAATTGGATTCCAGGTAGTCTTAACATAGATAAGCATCTTTTAAATTAAGTTCTCATTTCCTATTTTTATTAGCACACAATGTACATTTTTTTGAAAACGCGACTGTTCACATACAAGAAGGAAGGAACCACAGGAGCTCAATGCCAACGATCCACAAGAATATCCGCCTCTACTTTCTTTATATATACTTTGATTAGAGAGAGATGGGAAGGGGCGGGTGTCATTGAAGGTTGTTGGCATCGAGCTCCTGTGGAAGGAACATTCAGTATTTTCAATAGTCCAAAGTGAATGTAGTAAATGACCATGTATAAATCCATCCCTTACGATTACGTGCGAGGACTGTTTTGGATATAATACATTAAGATTTACTCCCTCTCTAAGTAAGGATGGATAATTGTATTGGCTGAAGACTCGAAGGATTCCTTTAACAATAAAGAATGATTATTTTAAATCCAAAGATATCGGTAAATCCTAATACAAGAACCCAGGAAATGAAATGTGAATCAAGAATAGGAAACTTTTAATTTGATGACATTCTCCTTCATTAGTCTTACCCCTACCCAGAAAAATGTCAAATTGTATTACACTGATAATGTGTAATGAGAAAATTGAGATATCAACTCCATTTATTTCTTATATTATCTATTTGACATGAAGTCAGAACACTTTGATCAATAGTCTGTTCAAAGAACAAAGAATATTTTAAATTTGAAGATGTTCATTTCTGATCACTTTACTCAACTATAAAGTATGTTAGTGAAAGTGGACCACCTTTGTACAATAGACTTTTCTTCCCATTTCAGCGGTGTGTATGGAAGCTATAGGGGAGGCCAAAGTAGAATGGATGACGTCCAGTGACATCCAGGCTTCAGACGAGGAAGTGTTCAACTACACAACAGTTCTTCCGATCAAAGGTATGTAGACTTTGCCATAACTTTTTATGTCCCCATATGGAAAAACGTGGGTATTGTTTTTGTCCTGACTGTCTTTTCGTTTGTTTGTCTGTCTGTCCGAAACGTTAACCTCGGTCATAACTTTTAAGCGGCTTTAATACTTCAGTTGCACATTCCCCATGAAAAGACCTTTCTTATGGTACTTTCTAACTTTCCTTTTTATAAATGAAAGTGAGCACATGATTACTGCTTACTTTCATTTATAAAAAGGAAAGTTAGAAAAATACAGTACCAAAGTTTGACATTTCGATCTTTGCTTGAACTCAGCAAAAGTTTGACATTTTGATCTTGCTTGGACTCAGCCAAAGATTGACATCTTGATATTGTTTGGACTCAGCCAAAGTTTGACATCTTGATCTTGCTTGGACTCAGCCAAAGTTTGACATTTTGATCTTGCTTGGACTCAGCAAAAGTTTGACATCTTGATCTTGCTTGGACTCAGCCAAAGTTTGACATCTTGATCTTGCTTGGACTCAGCCAAATTTTGACATTTTGATCTTGCTTGGACTCAGCCAAAGATTGACATTTTGATCTTGCTTGGACTCAGCCAAAGTTTGACATCTTGATCTTGCTTGGACTCAGCCAAAGTTTGATGACATTTTGATCTTGCTTGGACTCAGCCAAAGTTTGACATTTTGATCTTTGCTTGGACTCAGCCAAAGTTTGATGACATTTTGATCTTGCTTGGACTCAGCCAAAGTTTGACATCTTGATCTTGCTTGGACTCAGCCAAAGTTTGACATCTTGCTCTAGTTTTGACTCAGCCAAAGTTTGACATCTTGATCTTGCTTGGACTCAGCCAAAGTTTGACATCTTGATCTTGCTTGGACTCAGCCAAAGTTTGACATCTTGATATTGTTTGGACTCGGCCAAAGTTTGATATTTTGATCTTGTTTGGACTCAGCCAAAGTTTGACATCTTGATCTTGCTTGGACTCGGCCAAAGTTTGACATCTTGATCTTGCTTGGACTCAGCCAAAGTTTGACATCTTGATCTTGCTTGGACTCAGCCAAAGTTTGACATCTTGATATTGTTTGGACTCGGCCAAAGTTTGATATTTTGATCTTGTTTGGACTAAGCCAAAGTTTGACATCTTGATCTTGCTTGGACTCGGCCAAAGTTTGACATTTTGATCTTGCTTGGACTCAGCCAAAGATTGACATCTTGATCTTGCTTGGACTTAGCCAAAGTTTGACATTTTGATCTTGTTTTGACCCAGCCAAAGTTTGACATCTTGATCTCGTTTGGACTCAGCCAAAGTTTGACATCTTGATATTGTTTGGACTCGGCCAAAGTTTGACATTTTGATCTTGCTTGGACTCAGCCAAAGTTTGACATCTTGATCTTGCTTGGACTCAGCCAAAGTTTGACATCTTGATCTAGTTTGGACTCAGCCAAAGTTTGACATCTTGCTCTTGTTTTGACTCAGCCAAAGTTTGACATCTTGATCTTGCTTGGACTCAGCCAAAGATTGACATCTTGATATTGTTTGGACTCGGCCAAAGTTTGACATTTTGATCTTGTTTGGACTCAGCCAAAGATTGACATCTTGATATTGTTTGGACTCAGCCAAAGTTTGACATCTTGATCTTGCTTGGACTCAGCCAAAGTTTGACATCTTGATATTGTTTGGACTCACCCAAAGATTGACATCTTGCTCTTGCTTGGACTCAGCCAAAGTTTGACATCTTGATCTTGCTTGGACTCAGCCAAAGTTTGACATCTTGATATTGTTTGGACTCAGCCAAAGTTTGATATCTTGATATTGTTTGGACTCGGCCAAAGTTTGACATTTTGATCTTGTTTGGACTCAGCCAAAGATTGACATCTTGATATTGTTTGGACTCAGCCAAAGTTTGACATCTTGATCTTGCTTGGACTCAGCCAAAGTTTGACATCTTGATCTTGCTTGGACTCAGCCAAAGTTTGACATCTTGATATCGTTTGGACTCAGCCAAAGTTTGACATCTTGATATTGTTTGGACTCGGCCAAAGTTTGACATTTTGATCTTGTTTGGACTCAGCCAAAGATTGACATCTTGATATTGTTTGGACTCAGCCAAAGTTTGACATCTTGATCTTGCTTGGACTCAGCCAAAGTTTGACATCTTGATCTTGCTTGGACTCAGCCAAGAGTTCCACGAACACATCTTGTTACTAGGACTTTCGTATTTCTTCGTATTTAACATCAGTACCAAATGTTTTAACATCAAGGCTTGTGACCGCGACCATGACTTTGGGCATGATTTGTTTTGGAAATAGAAAAATTTTCAAGTTGCAGTGCTTCGTTGTGAATTCATCTGAGAATCAAGCTGACATGAGTTCTACTTTTCTAGGTTGTGTAAAAAATCATCCGTTGAAACTGATGACGTAATAGATTTTTGATGATCGTAACACGAATTCGACGATATCGTTTTTCATCAATGTAGGTCTATGTGAAAAGTGATTTTCCATTATCCCCCTGTTAATTCTGAATCAGTGACTTCATTTTCGTGTCGAGCTTAATACACACGCGATCCCTTAATGGTTATCTCTAATCCCTTTCAAGTTTTTCTAGATGTATATTTCACATGTTGATTTACATCAGATGACAGGTTTCCATGTTCTGTGTTGGCACACTTTTAGGACTTGGAATCAAATGATACATCTAACGTTCTCAATCTATGTCTTTGATCAGCTAGGCCTTGTACTTCTATTGATGCAGAATCGGGTTATGTTTAATGAGAGATCTGAAAGATAATCACCTTTTCACACTTTACATCCTCTGTGCAAGAAACGAAGCCTTATCTAGTGTAATTTCCACACGTTTGTATGCATGTTGGGATGTTCAAAAGATTTTTTAAAACATTGTAATCCGGATAATCACTCTACTTTGAAAAAAAAATGATAAAAGAATATTTTGTCTGTGTCATTTATGTTTAGAAAGGTGAGTAGAGAAGGAAGTAGATGTCCAAGGCTGAGTTTTTTTTGTGTCATCGAATTGCCTTGAAAGGTTATGTATTGTTTTTTGGGTGAAAGTGGGGGGGGGGGTTACATTTAAGGAGACATTTTTTCGCTTACCGAAGTAAATTCTGAAATTGAAACGTCTTCGAGCACTCCTTCAATTATTTCTCCAAGTGGGCATTGTGACAAATTCATGATACGCATGATAGATCGATAAGAGGATGCTAAGTACAAACGATTTTAAGAATCTTTTTTTCTTTATTTTTTTGAAATTTTGCCGATCTTTTGGAACATTCTATAATTAGTTCACTGTCAACTGCTCGTCAACACACCACAGTCCGACGTCGCCGAGTCTGAGCGTTTATTAAGGTAGGAAATTACTGGAAATAACAGGATTTGGTGTTAGAATTTTCCATTGAAATGAGATAGAGTTAGTAATTCGATTGAAGAGACGATGATTTTGCTTAAGTGGAAGTCAAGTTTCGATTCATTGCTGTCTGTACTGATGAAATGAGAGGCTCGTATCTATCGGATATGCCGTTTCAGAAGTCAGAGGTGAAAGGAAGCGAAAACCAATCGATCTCAAGTTAGAAAAAAGAAATTTGATTTCAAGAATCTTTTCTATTTTTGCAAATTTGAAAGTAAGCTCATGCATTCGCCTTTCGTTAACGGCTAAAGCTACGTAAACCGTCATTTCCGGAATCAAGTGAATGTCTTTCCGCTCTTGTTCTCAATGAAAAGGGAAGAAGAAATAGAAAGAGAGAGAGACTTGTCCGACTATGCAGTTTGTCCGTGTCAATCATGTATTATCCAAGATGACAAGAAGTTAATCAACTATAAAGTTTGTTGTATACGTCTTCGGACTGAAAAGTTTTGTATTGTCTTCTTTGCTAGAGGGGGGGGGGGGGTAAGGTTAAGGAGACATTTTGTGGCTTACCGAAGTACACTCTGAAATCAAAACGTCTTTTAAATTATTTCTCCAAGTCGTTTATGTGGCAAATTAACGACACGCACCCTAGATCGATTCAAGAACACTAAGTACGAACAACATTAAGAATGTTTTTTTTTTGCAAATTTGTCGATCATTCGGAACATTCGAAAATGAATCGTTAGATCTTAAGTTGGAGAAAAGAAATTTGATTTTAAGACTCTTTTCTAATTTTGCATTCGCCTTTCGTTAATTAAGATAACAATGAAAAGGGGAAATCAAAGAAAAAAGAAGAAACAGAAAGAGAGAGAGACTCTGAAATACAGAAAAAATTTGACTTGTCATAATATTCTCTCTGGAGTGAACCTTTTCCTACTTGGCAGTGTATCTCGGATTCCATCTGCTAACACGGGGCAATTTCCTCCTGCTTTGAACTAGTTACCTATCTATAAACATGTAAAACAATTAATCAGATCAGGCATGTTTTATGAGGAGCTATCACAACTAACTTCTCAGCTTGTCTACGGCGGAGATTAAAGAGTGAAAGAAAAGATACGAACTCATTTTCTATGGTCTCATTTTGTCTGTCAAGTTCTCAGAATATCTATAACTGATTTTTCATCAAAGTGGCACTCCCAGCCAAAAGTTTGCATGTGGGCATAGGAAATTGGCAGCGCTCGTGTTCCTGATATAGAAATGTTAATTTTCAATGACCTGTGTTTTAAAGATTTGACATAATTACATTTGTAGTAATGTAAGTATTGTATGGTTACACGTTACGGTACACGGGAAAGAAGTTATCTTGGAGGATTTTTGTCACATAACGTGTTAACAAGTCATTTTCGTGATATGAGAAATCAATGGCGTCGAAGATTTTATAAAGAACAATTTTAGACAATGTAAACTGTCAGTCGCGCAATCATAGGGATGACGGAAACATTGACTTTTCGTTCTAGAACAAAGACAACTTATAATAAACGTTGTTTTGTACTAAACAGACGAAAATAGTACCGCGTGTACATCTCAAGGTCGCCGCAAACTCTGCGTCAATTTTCCATTATTCTGATGAATTGCCATCACACATGTCGTAACGACAGGTTAGCGGGAGCATCTCTCAGTAATATTCGTTATAATCCATTGAAAACATATCTATATTGTTTATGCTACAAAAACAAAGTCGAACAACACCAAATTTTTGGGGGAAACATATTTTTTCTTCAAAATTTCTGTTTTCGCTATAAATTTGACGACAGCGCGATATGTTGGCGTCATAAAATATTGCGTCATCACGTAGCGCGAGAATTTCGTCGACGTAGATATAACAGCGTAACAATTTCGACGCTGGCTAATTAAGCGGAGCAAATCATTAAATCGATACCTTGATTACTGTTACAAGAGTTTGGAATACCAATCGTTCTTTGGTGAAATTAGATTTCTAGGTTCGTTACTAGTATATAACACTGTATCTTTTCACTCAAAGATGGATATTACAAGTTCTGTATCAATCAACGGAGGTTTTCATACCGTTCTCCTATCGCGCAAACATAAGAAGTATTTCAGTAACCACTTCCTGGGTCATTAACAACGCCGATCAAGCAGATGGATACGGCATTTTTAGCGTGTGTAGGTGTGATAATACAAAGTGGGTGTCAAGAAATCAGAGAATGAAGCAAAGTTTTCGCACCTTGATAAATTGTAGTTTGTTCATGCACAGTTAGAATAGATGAATTCTCCTTGTCGTTCATTGTCATGGGTTTTCTTTTGATGGTCATTTATGATAAACTTTCCTCTCTCTTCAAAGTTTCAAAATTATCGGTCTGTCACTTTTCGTCTAATATGTGTTAAGTATTGGGGATATTTTTGTATCACCCTATCCGTCCTTTTGAGTGTTCACTTGGAAGGTCTTAAAAAAGTTATGACCGTAGATATTTTAATCTTTTTTAATGTATTCAATTTGACCATGTTGACTATTTATTTCCATGCAATGCTTTGCAATTTTAGAAACTTACAATGTTTTCATGTGATCTTTTGTAGTTTTCCCAATTACTTAAGCAGAACGTACAAGAAAATCCTCACGTAATGATGAATATGCATTTTATATTTTAAAATTTCAGGTGAAAAAGACTATAGTGATGGTGCTTTACTCCATGAGGGGTCACATTATTTCCCGTTTGAGTTCACGTTACCCGCCAAGCTCCCCTCCTCCTTCAAGGGGAAGCATGGACGATTACGTTATTATGTGAGAATGACCATATGTACGGCGGGGGGTCCGCATCCAGCGAGGACCAGTAAATTCGCTGTCATTGGTTCTATGGATTTAAACTCGGAACCAGATTCTGCAGTAAGTACTTAGACTATCGTCTGCGTTAAAAACCCGACTTCAGTTTTTAGCAGCCATTCTTTCAACAAAAAGCGTTTTAATGTCGTCTGCAACACGACATACAGGTATCATTTTCGTGCGGCGTCCGGCTGTTAGTCCACCTGTCCGTCTGTCTTTGACTGTCAGTCTGGTTGCACTTTCAATTCAGTTTAACTGCAATAACTTGCTCAAGAGGTATATAGTACAACAACCGACCAACATGTTCAGACTCACTCAAAGAATAATCTTCAAGGTCAAGGTCACAAATTTAGGTTCAGTCTAATAAAATTGAAATGAAACTACTGATCATTGTTTGAATGGCGCCAACTTACAATAAATGGATGTCTTTGGGGAACGTTTGAGACCAATACATAGTGTCTATATATGTATGTTTCAATAGCATGTTTCTTTGACAAAGCGTCGTTTAGAAGCAATTCACAAAAATCAATCACCATGTCCCTCTAGGGAGGAGACACAAGGATCATGTGCACTTTCAAGGACCATGCGTACTCCCAGGGTTATCTGTTACTGAATTCTATAAAGGAAAAGTATAGATCTTGACCTTAGTTATTGTAAAAGATGAATTGTAAAGTTCATGACCTGATCTTTAATAATAAGCTATCGACACAGAACGACTGAGAGATTAATAGATAAATAAGCAGAGGAGTATTTTCTCGTCCATCTTTCCTGTCATTCACATTGATCAGGGATCCCCATGGCGCTGTGTAATAGGACATCAATACCTTGTGGTGTAGATATATAAGTGTCGTATATATGTACACTTTTGGCATTGTGTTCATATAATTGTTATTTTTATATGAAAACCAATATTGACGTCAAGGTCAATAAATTGTTGTTGTATTTTATGTGAAAGTCATTAGGTATCAAGGTCGCATAGTATTGCTTGCTAGGCAAATTCACAAAAAAATCTTTTAAAATACAGTAACTTCAAGTTTGAAGTATATTGTAGATTATTTTGCCACGGACCAGTTCGAACCAATCAGAGAGCTTAAATCGCGTCACGTGCACGCCGTCTAAATTTCTACAGACCTTCAGCAATTCCGCCATTGCCGTATACATGTAACTGATTTCGCATGTAAAAGGAGTTACTGTAGTGAAACGCCAATTTTTTGCGACAAAAAACGGAGATTCTGGTCCCGACAAATCTCTGGACGGTCGGCAACAAACCTAATAACTGTTTTATTTTGTCAAGGACCAAAATCTCCGTTTTTTTGTCGCAGAAAATTGGCGTTTCACGACTCCTTTTAAATATTATACCAGGGATTACTGACGGTTCGGTTTGACGTCATTTGAAAATGATGTCTGTGTTAATGTTTGGTAATTGTGAAAATCCTTGAAGAACATACGATTTTACAGTCAGATGAACGTTCGCATTTCATTGCAAGGATAAAAATTTGAAAAATAAAGAAACAAAAATGCTTGGACTCATCATTTCTGGAAGCTTTGTAAAACACCTGCTCATAAACCTTATGTTGTGCTTATACAAAATGTCAGGTCGATGAACCGCATTTATGTAATAAATCAATCACAAAATGTCTTTGAAAATGTAACATTTTATTTTTAAACAGCTGAAAATCTGATAAAACTTGAATAATTCTTTCATGTTTATGGTTGAAACATGTGCATTCCTCGATGTGCAATTATATCTAGAAGACCTGTAATGAACATTAATGATGGTGAGGTCAGCATACCTGTATGACTGCATATACATCAAAGTCGAAAAAATTATCTAATGATACTATTATCCTTGAAAGATCTAGGTGACCTACCAAGTTCTAAATTTATTGAAATTTTGAAAATATTTGAGAAGCGTACATTTGTTTGTTTACCAGTCTGCCAGAGACAAAATGAAAATAAAGAAAAGATCTCTAACAAGACAACACTACAGTACTCACAGCGGAACACACCAACATGATTGCAACGAGTACATAAGAACAACACTAACAGACAACACGCTAGAACACTCACTCAAAGTGGGCAAACCAACAAAGAAATAGAGCAAAAACACAACAGAAACACGAAGTACAAATTGATACAGAAGCCTTGAACTATGAAAATAAGGAAAATTTATGAAGAAGACAACTCTTGAGAGACTGCAGCAGAACACACACGCACGATTGCAGTAAACAATTAAAACACCAAACAACAACACCGACAAATAGTCAAAGACAACTAGAACACTCACATCCAAAGGACCAACCAAGCAACAACAGATCAAAGACACCATTGAAATGCCAAATAGCTTGACTAACAGCAAACACATGTACACTAAACGCTAAGGACAACACCAAAAAGAGGGAGTGTAGTCATTCATCCTTCTGTTTTTTGTAGTTACCGGTGGAAAACGACACATTTGAGGCTGTTGGATCTTGGTGCTGTGTCTCCGGAACTGTTACGGCCAAAATCCGCCTGGAGCGGAAAGGCTTCGTGGTGAAGGAGGCAATACCTATCTACGCCGAGATCAAAAACCTCAGTACACGGAGGATTTCCTCTACACAAGTATCGCTAATACAGGTAAATAGATGATGATGATGATGATGATGATGATGATGATGATGATGATGATGATGTTGATGATGATGATGGTGGTGGTTGTGGTGGTTGTGGTGGTGCTGATGTCATCATATTACGTCATATGTTCCAAAGTTTGACCCTAAAGAATATGCATCAGGAGAGGTCCAACTCGAGTCTTCGAAGCCTTTATAATCAAGCAATATCACCTCTCGGTGTCTTTTCTTCACATAAACTGTATTGTTGAACTGATTGCTAAGAGGACGGTAGATTGTTTGAAGGCTGATATCTGATAACTTTTATGATTATATTTTTAACGGTGCCATTTAGTATGTGAACTTTGTACAGGATGTTTGTTGGTACGTCATATCTAATCAAGTAGGGATGTCATATATGACGATTCCGGCTTTCATGTGTGCTTTATGACTTGAGTCGACTTGAGTGTTATGTGCTGAAGAAAACAAAGTATCCCTTGCTTGGAATAAATCAGGCTTTTGTCTAGTGGGAACTTTTTTATGATATAGAAAAAAAGACCCCCAAAACTTGCATTCTTTTCTAACAAGCAGCATGTGATTTGACCTGAATCGTAATTGGTTCTTTGCACTGTGCTCCTCAAATTGCCAATAAACTCGGCATCGATGCCAAGGCGCTTAATCAACCCTGTATTTACGTATCACAAGAGAGCAATGTACACAGAGCTTCAGCTCTTCAGCTACCAATATAAAGCTAGACTATAAAGCCATAGCTAGGGGCATAAAGAATTGGTCCAGATTAGGTCATTCTCGCCATAAATTTGGACCGGCCAAGCTTATCACTTAGTCAATACACTCTCTGGGACTAATTAAACGGAAGCAAAGACTAAAAGTGAAAAATGAAGGCCTGGACCATATATATAAGGTCGTGTGTACACAACGGTCTAGGATTTATACAGATTTGAGGCTTCCCTCCCGTAGGAAAGGTCCTGATCATGTTTTAATGGGGTATTTAGGGGAAGGGAAATGGATTTATTTTGTCAGAAATTTGTTTAGATATGTTTGAGATGGGAGATATCGCGGTAATTTCTAGGAATTGGGATAGATAATGGAATGGTTTGTTTGGGTGATGGGCGATTGGACTTGACGGACATTTATTGATTTTCATGGGATATTATTGCTTGCTTTTGATATGAAGATTAGAAATGTAACTCCTGGGGTCAATCCATCGTTGTTTGGGATGTCCTTCATATTACTTGTTTTCCATTGATTCTGTTTAAAGCAATTCATAGATGACAATACTTGTGTTAAATTGGACTTTGTACATAGGAGCAATGAAGGGAATTGGTCTAAATAGGGAGGGGGTGTCGTATCTAATAATGCCTTATGCAAATTTTGGTATTATTGAATTATTAACCTAGTTATGAAAATATAAAAAAAAAATGACTCGCTGCGTGCTCAGTAGAATATATTTGGGTTACACGGCAATTTGGGCACATGACTTTCTCATATTTTGGTATTATTGAAAGATTCACCTAGTAATGAAAATAGAAAGTTTGACCTACCATAATATCCCATGTTTAGTGCAAAATGATTGTGTTACATGACAATTTTTGGCACCAAAAGGACTGCTTTGTAACCTGGATTTGAATTTCGGTAACCCAAGGTTGAATTAGTTCAGTTAAAAAAGAACAATTTGCCATATATCCATTTTATGTCGATCTAAATGCGTCGATCATATCTGCAGTTTCTGCAAGCTGCTTTATTTTCATGGGGTTCGATTACAGATCTTCGATGCAATACAGGCATGGTTACGAAACATCTTGTATTTCCGTTCTAACGTCATGTTGCATGCGATAACCGTTTCTTCTCAAAACAAAAATGACGACGATGAATTGTCGGTAACGATAACAGATTTGAACTTTTAACCAGAAACCGATCATATTTGCTGGTAACAATAATTCTGTCGTAACCGTAGGATCACATTTCTCTTATCTGACTTCCGCCAGAAACCATTATGACACCCTTCAATCACACCAGTCTATGATCCCCTATCAGTCGGAAACAAAGCACGGGTTATCTCCCCTTAGATAGAACATCTTTGGGGTATTATAACCATCTTCATTCTAACTGTCAATCGTTTGGCCAAAAACAACAGCTTTAAGGTGATTTACCACCTAGCGCGAGGTGCTAGCTCGAAGTTTGAACAATTTGAATTGTCAATTTTTAACTTTTGACGTTATATTCATCTTTAAAAAAAACACAAAGAGAGATGAAAAAAAGACAAAATAATGATAAAAGATAAAGAAAATAAGAAGAAAGAATCTAAAAAATGTGAATCCGTCAAAAATTGAATTATGTCGTTTTGTCCTATTTGACGTTTTACCCATCTATTTAGAAAATACTCGAACAGAGATAAGATATGATGAAATAAAGATCAAAGAAGAAGAAAAACTTGATTGAAAATTAAGAAAAAGAAGAAAAATATGAAAGATGTGAATTTCTCAAAATTGAATTTTTTTTTATATATAATTTGAAAATGCAAACGTT
The DNA here is from genome assembly GCA_028142955.1 of Pinctada fucata. Lineage (NCBI taxonomy): Eukaryota > Metazoa > Mollusca > Bivalvia > Pterioida > Pteriidae > Pinctada > Pinctada fucata. Next base: position 15,402,397 of record AP027104.1, read on the forward strand.
GCGCATTTTCAAATTTTATTTTTTAACTTGATTATTTTGTTTTGTCTATGACGGCATGACGAATCCCTCCCAACATTTTTCCTACCCCGCTGTGTCTCGTTCTTTCATTATCATTTCATGTGTACCTTTAACATTTTCGCTATCTCTCAGATGCTGTTTTATGGATCCGAGTAAATCCTGGAAAATTGAAAAATAGCCTTCATCTTAGAAATGTTACAGCGTTGTTACAAATCTTCTCATATCACAGAACTACAGTTTCGCGATAACCTTCTGGAATATTTTTATGAATATAGTCCATTAATTCCGAGTTAAGAGACGTGAAGAAAAAAAGATAAATGCCGTCGAAAATTGATGACTTTACTTCCGGCATGATTTATCGTGGGTAGACTTGCAACAATTGCAAAATGAATGACGTCGTAATTTCCTCCATCCGGGGATTTATGAGAGGAAGTTATGAATTCTTTAATGCTATTCGTATTACTTTTGATCTTCGGAGAGCTTATACAAATTGCCCTCTCCGTTGGTATTTGATTGTTGATTGGTCTCTGAATGGCTCTGAATGGCATAGACGTTTGACGTTTTGACTTTAATTTTTGTGTTCCTGTACTTTACGGAATACTCCATAATTTGGCTGTCATGCACATTTAACCCGTTGTTTGACACGTTCTTAAAATTTCAATAATCCCAGGAATTTGTTCTTTCTAAGTAAACTATAATTACTAAAGTACTAAAGCAATTAGTAACTTGTGTAGGTAATGCAAACCTGTTGTGTTTGAAAAAAAAGACATTTGATCTGTCTTTCTATTTTTATTTTTATTTTTTGTAGAGTTAATTACAGTGTTTTGAAAGAATGTCAGTTTGCAATGATGTCTGTATGTTAACTTTACTTTTCAGTTACCAAGTGAAATGTACAGTTCATTATGACCCAAAATTTTTTCGGGAAATTTGGCTTTACCCTTGATGCATAATGCCCTTCAGTGGTCGTTCAATTAACATATAAGAGATCGCCCAAGAGTACATGCAACTCCATTCTCTCCCATCCATACCTAGTTGACCGAAACAGTTCATGTAGCACGGATAAGTCATATTACATAAGGGATAAGAGAGAAAGAGTCTTTATCATGGAAACAAATGGACATTTTGAAGACCTGCACGAAAGTCCTCTTTATTCACTGCGTCCAAATGTGCTACTGCTGGTAATAAACCAAGATTTATGGCTCATGTAGAAATTGCAGGACCTTTTTTCAATAGCATCAAGTGCTATAATCAATGACTTGCCTGCAGTGGGCATACAAAAAACATTTTTCAAGCAGTTGGATGCATTGATCAACCACTCTCCCTCGCACACAAAACAAAACGCTTGCATGCTTGGAAAAGAGCAAATGGAATGTACAAAACCGTTATTTCCCAGCTTCGGGTCCATAATTTCACAGCTTAATCTGGCATGAAATGAGAAACTGCCTTTGCCTGAGCTCAATTGGGAAGCCTATTTGATGTAATTGGGGGTGAACTTTGATGCTCTAACTGTTCTATAACCCATATTTCATCTCTATCAATGTATGTGTACTAAATATAAAGGTTTGGCAGTGTGAGAGACAAAGATGATTTTCTTAATATCCACTTTCCTAGCAAGTGCTGACTATGAGTACTTTTCACTTACGTTTTGTAGAGTGTTTAATTAGCCTTAAGTACCCACTGTAGAGTGTTTAATTAGACACTTAGGAAGTTTTTGGAGGAACTTTGAGTATGTGAGCTACTTAGAATGTACGGGTGTTAAAATGAAGCATGGGTTTTCATTAAAGTATTGGTGTTCATTGGAGGTGTTGGTGTTCATAGGACGTGAGGTTGTTCAGCTGAGGTATGGTTATTCATAGGAAATGTGGTCGGAAGTATGGCTGTTCATTGGAGGTATTGTTGTTCATAGGAAGTTTGGTTGTTCAAAGTAAGTATGGTTGTTCATTGGAGGTGTTGATGTTCACATGAAGTATGCTTGTTCATAGGAAGTGTGATTGTTCATAGGAAGTATGGTTGTTCATACGAATATGATGTATGGTTGTTCATATGAAGAATATTTGTTCATATGAACTATGATTGTTCATATGAAGTGTGGTCGTTCATACTTGTTTGAAGTATGGTTTTTCATATGAAGTTTGATTGTTCATATAAAATATGGTTGTTCATATGAAATATGGTTGTTCATATGAAATATGGTTGTTCATATGAAGTATGGTTGTTCATAAGTAGTGTGGTTGTTCATAAAAAGTTCATAGGTGGTGTGGTTTGCATTCAAGATATGGTTGTTCATAAGATGTATGGTTGTTGATAGGACACTTGTTCATAGGAGGTATAATTGTTCATAGGAGGTATGGTTGATCAGAAGAAGAAAGGTTGTTTATAAGAAGTAAGGTTGTTCATAGGAAGAATGGTTGTTCAGAAGAAGTATGGTTGTTCATAAGATTATGATTTTTCATAGGAAGTACGGAAGTTAATTGGAAGTATGGTTCTTCATTGGAGGTATTGTTGTTAATTGGAGGTATTGTTGTTCATAAAAAGTATGGTTGTTCAGAGGAAGTCTGGTTGTTCATAGGAAGTATGGTTGTTCATAAGAATTATGGTTGTTCATAAGAATTATGGTTGTTCATTGGAAGTATGGTTGTTCATTGGAAGAATGGTTGTTCATAAGAATTATGGTTGTTCATGTGAAGTATGGTTGTTCATAAGAAAATATGGTTGTTCATCTGTCAATATGAAGTGTTGTTGTTCATGCGAAGTATGGTTGTTCATACTGGTATGAAGTATGGTTGTTCATATGACATAAAGTTGTTCATACAAAGTATGGTTGTTCATACTGGTATGAAGTATGGTTGTTCATATGACATAAAGTTGTTCATATGAAGTATGGTTATTCATAAGAAGTATATTGTTGTTCATATGGAGTGTGGTTGTTCATAGGAGGTATGGTTTTCATTCAAGGTATGGTTGTTCATAAGAAGTATGATTGTTCATAAGACAAATGTTCATTGGAGGTGTGGTTGGTTGCTCATTTGAAGACTGTATGGATATTTATGGGTATAGAAAGTTAAATATTCATATGGAAATGCACTTAGGTACATTTCACCTTCGATGGCATACAATAGATGATTTTTCATTAAATTTCATCAGGCGGTCAGCCACTAGACATAAGACAATATGGCGATATTTTCATTGTGTTTTCAAAATAAAAGGCATGGCAGCACTTCAAGGTGCTTCAAGACGGTGCGATCAGATGTGATGTCACAATGGAAAAATTTGCCAAATGATGTGATGTCTGGTGTCTGTGCATATAAAATCAAGGTTTAAAACGGTCATAGATATTTACTGGAAAAAGGACTATTTGTCTATTAGATTACCCGGCAGTATTGGGTTTTCATGAACAGGAGTATCTTTCCTCAATTTTCATGAGAATACAAAATAACTTCTTGATACTTTGTGTGTGTGTGTAAAAGACTGGATGACTTTGAAAATTCTTGTCAAAATACAGGCTGTATTCAGACCATGCTCTTTACCATGGACATTTCTGATAAAAGATTAATCCACTATGGAAAATTTTCATAATGAATGAAATAATTGTGTTTTTAATCATCTGTTAGCATTTTATCTTGTTTTTAGTAAAATTGCAATATTCTCACTATGTTAATATATTTCTTAGGTTAGTGCGTGAATATATTTCTACGGTTAGTACGTGATATTTTGTAAAGCAAAAGTCAGATATTAGTGATTGTATCTCTTTCATGATGCTGCTAATTTGGGAAAATCATGTTCTCCTTGAGAACATCAGGGGTTCTGAGAACTGCAAGAGTTGACGTAAAAAAAGCCAATCTAATATTTTTCTTACATACCAAAATTTTAATGATGCAGTACATAACAAGTGGTACGACAGTAACCCCCTAGAGAGTGCATTTTACATGTTTTTAATTAACCTATCAGTGAAGAGATCTATTTCACACTCTAGACCCCTCGTAAACCAACATCAATATTTCAGGATTTGTGGATTTATGCCGTACAGGATTCCCTGCATAATTTGTTTTGTCAGTTCCTTTTAGCTTGTCTGGTCTTACACAAGGTTCAAGAATATGATTTACAGTATAGTCTAAATGGAAAAAAGTAACTTCAGCAGAAATTGCTAGTTAGAGCGGTTGTCGAGACATTGGTTGTAAAGGGGGATGGTTTGATGGTCTAGGCGCTTACAAGTTCAAACCAATAGATTTTCATTGAAAACTTGACTTTGGTGCAGATGTTACATGAGAGTTTGTAAAGGTTGTGAGAAAATTGCAAAAGTGCTTAACTTTGTGGTTTGAAAAACAAATTTGTGAAAATTTGTTTGGAAAAATTAATATTATACCTTGAAATCTTCTACCTTGTAGTCTTTTAAAATTTCTAAAACTCAGAAAAGAAAAAAAAAATTCCCCACTCATCAATGTTACTGAATCCCTCTCTCCCCTCCTACTAACAGGAGAAAAAAGTTGTTTTGTAATGACCGACTTTGATCTAAAGTATAGATATACATGTAGTTCATTCACTAAATTATGATTGAAGATTGACAAAATACCATAATGCCTCCAAAAACCAACTTTTAAAAAATTTCAAGCTGATGAAAAACCTCCTTCTTACATTTCAGAATGTGACATACTACTCTTATAGAGGAAGATTTTCTGAGTCGACAAAATTGGTGACGGTTCACAAAGGCAGTGTGGCCCCGCGGGGAAAACAGACTTGGCAGAAAGAATTACTAAGTATTCCTACTGTACCGCCCTCACATCTCAAGGGATGTAAAATAATTGACGTTCAGTACAGTATAGAGGTAGGCATTGTTTTTTGCTAATTAGTTAGATCGACAGATAATTAAAAGTGCTTCACTGACTGCTCAATGTATAGCTGCGCTGAATTAAGCACCTTGCCTGAAAAAAAGCTGTTTGTGTTACTGAATTATTAAGTATGTTGCAAAAATTATTGAATTAACATTGGGAAAATTCAATAAAAACAAAACTGTCATAAATATTATGAAGTTTTAAGAGTTTTGATCTTTGAGGCATTTAGTTTGCTCTTCTCTTTTATTGTTAATTAGAGAAAAAAAAGCATTCATTGCAAATGTAACATTTCTTTCAGAACTACTGGAACTTTTTATAAATGGCAAAAAAATAAATTCCATTTATCACATGATACACCCTTTATTCAATTACATAAAACCATTTCATAAATAAATGTTATGATAACATGTTACATATCACTTTGGGAGCATGGTCATTGGTAAAGCGCTCCAAATCATTTGTGACGTCACAATAGAAACGGTTACGTTGGCGCGTTATTTGCAAAAAATGAAGTCAAAATTATAACATTTTGACGTTCATTTGATCAATTACGTTATATTTCATGTGATAAAAAGAATTTCAAATGATGTTTCTATTCCATACGGTATTTATGAAACTTGTTGTGTGATTTTAATCTCCTCCCCATGGCTCGGGGATGTAAAATTCACACAACTCGTTTCATAAATACCGTATGAAATAGAAAATCATTTGAGATCCTATATTTATTACATTTTATTGTTAATTGCATATTGAATTTTATATACAATGTATGTACATTGACTCCAATACAAAATTATAATGAGCTGAATTTTACATTTAAAATTTGCATTTGACCAAAGCATTTTAGGTCAAGTTTAGAATTTCAATCTTCATCTATGTTCCTCTATTTTGACCTCGATCATGACTGATGAGACATTTGTTGAAAATGTGCATATGGTGCACTGAAGTCATTATCATAGAACATATCTTTGATTTCAATACTTATAATTCTCATCTGATTTTCATTTTTATCCTCTTTTTCAGCTGTGCATAAAACCTTCAGGATTTTGTAGAAAAGTGAAACTTCCAGTTGACATTGTGATAGGTACAATTCCGTTAAAGGACACAAAACCACATAAAACTTCCTATCATCCACTTCCATCCATCGTCGATGATAATAGGATTCCATTCCCATTTTTCGAGAATTTCTCGGACAAAATCTCGTTAACGGACATTTTTTGTCAGGAGCACATGATGCCCACAGCGCCCCCTTGGGAAGAAGACGACGACATACCCTGACATGACGAGGGTCAATTATAACCTAGTTTTATTTTTGGTGAGTGTTAGGGAATCATGACTCGTAGTGACCAATTAATGTATTGTTGATGAACCACATAAAAGCAAATATTTAAACAAGGTTAATTTTCTTTAAGATCAAATAGTGAATTCTGATTTATTTTCAAAGTTCATATTTCTTTTTTTCAAAAACAGAAAAATGAGGGGGTTTTTTTTGTAGAAATTACTTCTTTCTTGAGAAAAGAAACTGGGTAATTATTGAAAGCCAAGTTTCACCAGTTGAAATTCTAGAATTTAGGGAGGTTGAAAGGAACAGTGTCAACAAGCTTGTCAATTAAGTGTTATTTAGCCTCTCATATGATTTCGCTTCAAGGAGAGACTATGGAAGGGTTGTTTAATGTTGCTATGAAAGCTAACATCACAAAAGATACAACTCGTTTGTTGTGACTGGACTAATTTTTCACTAATTGAGATTTATGGCAAAAAGAATTGGCTATAATGAGAAAAGTTTTCACTAAATCACTCTCAAAAGGATTGTGCCGTCTTATTAAAAGCTTAATTATTCAAAATCATCCTCGTAATACCAAGCAAGATTTGTTAGAAAAAGCCAGGAAATTGTAGAGCATTGATTTTCTTTTGTCTGTTGACGTAAAAGTGCAAGCTAGTCTTTTGGTGTAATTTTCAGCTAACTATTGCGGACAAATTATTCATTTACCAGCTTGTGTCAACGTTGCTTTAAGTCGGTCATCTAGATTTTGACTCCATTATCCTGTAAAGAATTGAAAGAGAAAGAGTGTTACTCCTTCATACATCCGTCTCATTTCCTTAGCTCATTCATTGTTATTCTTTGAATGATACAATGCAAATATTAAAGTATAGATTGAATTTTCATTTTAAAGGGTAGAAATGATTCTTATATTATAAACAATACCAAGCTTGTTGGCTGCCAAACAAGATCTTTGAATAAATGTGTACTTTAGATGCTTTCATTCTCCTTCCCTGCGTGTTCATAATTTTTCACAATAATGAGGATTTTTTTCTAGATACGCTTATCCCTCAAATCTTTTCGAGAATTTTCATAGAAAAAAATTATTCCAAGGATAATTATCACCTATTGCATTGTAGAAAATGTGATTTAATTTGTTGTCGCACCCAATATTTCCACTGTTCTCTGTTGAAGGTCATTATATTCAGTGTAGGGCTATAAAACCAAAATATTCATCGATATTTCGACACAGCATGTGTTTGACATCATTAAAATTGAAAATGAATTAAAATTCTAACTACCCCTAAAATAGAGCTGAAATAGCAGGCAACCACACCTATGTACTCCTTTTAGGCAATATTTGATAATTTTATTGTTTTTTTAACAGGAACATGAGCACAATTTGACCAGTATTGACCCTGTTCAGCCAGAAACGTTACATCCGCTATAAACATTGAAACTTCGTTTCTTCATCCGATCATCATCTCCGAGGATTAGATATCTCATGTCAGTGCAGCTGAAACTGATGATTAAAACGGGAGCTATTAGAAAAATATCTCGGCAGAAAAAATTTAGTTGAATTAAATAGTCATTTAGTTTATTCAATAGTCATTTTAAAATGTACCAGAATTTAAAGTGTATCACACAAAAAGTTCATATTGTTGAAGCAATATACAAGATACATGTATTCTTAGTTTGGTAGTTTGTCACTTTGTTTTTCTTGCTTTGCTCTTAGGGATAGCGTGGTCTAGACTTTTAATGAATTAAGTTCAATTATGTATGCATGTATTATTGCATATTATGATTCCTTGGTTTTTATAACGTCATTAATTGGTTGTGGTCTTGAAACATTCTTTAATTTATAAGGCTTTGGAGATGCAAGAAAATAATGTTTCTTTCCTTCAAGATAAGGAAAAAAAGCCATTTTAAAGTGTTAAAAAAATTTCAAAATGAAAATCTTATCTGTTTGAAATTGGGTTTCAAGAGTCAGAAATTTTATAAATTCTTTAATACTTCGAGCTTTATCATTTTTGTTCAACCTAGATCTGCTTTCAATTGATAATGATGATTCACCGTTTTATGCATATTATTTTAGTTGCATATTTTAAACCGTATTTTTTATGTATCCAAAATTGAGTTTTAATTTCTGTCGATTTTCAATTTATGAGTCTTGGTGATTTTCTTTTACCTTTACTTCAAAATTGATAAAAATAAACCAATAGCTAGTCTTTAATGTAATCAGTCTGTGTCTATAAGTAATGTGAAGTCAATTATATGAAATAGTGCCAAAGATTTATGTACAAAATGGAAGAAAAAAACCTTCCTATTTGTAAAAAAAAATATTTATGGAACAAACTTGTGTCTGTAATATTAATTTTACATCTTATAGGATTGATTCCTACCCAATGCAATTCTTCATGTTATTGTTTGATTACCAATTAATTGTATATTGATTCCCAAGGTTATGTTTAATTATTATTTTTGTGTATTTTTCTGTGGATTTTTTAAACAGATATTTATATACAATGTCTTATGTTTTGTTTTATTTCTTTGCTCATTTGTTATCAGGAAAATTTCTTTGAAGCACACTGATGTCATATTGATAAATGTATATGTAAAACTGTTACTATGCTTACAGAAACAGGAAGAAAGGATTTTTTTTTGCGATGCTTATACCCCACCATGTAATGAAATGAGCATTATAAGAGTTTGCTTTGCTCATTATTCAGTCACATTTTCAGTTTCAAGATGATAACTCAAAAGCCTTTGATCCCATCCAAACCAAATGTGGATAAATGAAATCTTTTCATAACTGGAAGGCTGATCCTTTGTATGTTAAAGGTCACTGCTCAGAAAATGATTTCAGTGTTCATCTATCCAGGGAAAATTTGGAAGTATGAAAACTTCTCAGGAGGGGAGGGTACCCATGGAATTCAGGGTAAAAAATCAAACTTCCTATCACAATTGGTTGTTGCTATAACAGTGCACATGTATTGTTGCTGTTACTGTATGTGTGGCACATGTTTTACATTAAACTCTTGTCATCAGAGTCGGAGGATGGTAGGTCAACAACTATTAGTATTTCTTCTTGTTGTTGCATATTTATCAATGTAACATCAGTATGCTTCAATGTTTTAACATACAGAAATCCACAGGCGGGAATTCAGAGTCTTTCATTAAAACTTGGAGTATAACTTTGCTCACACTAAGTGCTAATTCTTCTTGTTCTTGCCCTCTAGTTTCTATGATTTTTGTTATGGTAGACCCAATTTTATTTTGTTTCTGAGTGAATTTGAGGTTGATGATAGAATTACTCAAGAGGCTAGCCTACATCACAAAGTTTGTGCTACAGAGATGGAATAATTCTTGCTAAATTTACATGTATGGTTATTGAATAGGGCAGTGTCTTGCCATGAAAGTTATAGAGAACCAATGTTGTGTTACGAAGATAACACGCTTGAATATTTTATGCGATATGTACCCAACGCTTCTTATATTTAGAGCTAGACGAGCAAAATGTGTACCACACACATAATACTGAGGATTATATTTGTATATTTCACTATGTTTGCAAAAACTTATGTTGTACGATATATTAACCGCTTGAATTTGAAACAACTGAATGTACTTTCAATCAAATTGACAATACGGGTGAAAAAAGAACAATACATCATGTATGTATTTCATGTTGTATACTCTGAATCATTTCAACATCATTTACTTTACATCATCACCATTAATTGTACCGAGGGTTAAAATACGTCATATTAATTCATATGTACATTCATAACTTCACATATTATTGTTTCGTCATTACTTATTCAGCAAATACAATCACGTGGAGAAAAGCCGTAAAATTGTAGCATAATGTTCAAACTATGTATTGAAATGTATACATGATCTTACATGTGTTAAAATATGTGCATATCATTATGTGTAATATTAAGAGAAGACATTTGCGTTGACAAGTTATACTTTTATGTTGAACAAGTTATGAGAGTCATATACATATATATACACGAGTGTATGCGTAACCATACGTTTTTCATATGTCATCCTTCAGTGATATGTAAAAAAGACGTGGGTAACTATTTCTTTGTGTTATTGTCCAATATGTGGTATACAGTAACATGAGATGTATCGTAATATTACTGTGATGATGGACATAATAATAAAACAATTACAAAACTTGAAATGTCTCCTTCATCTTCATATTTTATTCAACAATATAACAAATGGTTCATGTATTTGTAAGTAACATGTAACATTGGACGGATTTAAACAAAAAAGATTTTTTCAAGAACAGGTATGTCACCTATTGCCTGTTTGACCCTAAATATTTGACCTTGACCTTGCAGGTGACCTTTGCCTTCATTGGGAGTTGAGTCTCATAAAGTTTGACCATCCCTGCAAGTTTGATGAAAATGTAATGTACATAAATCAAGGAATTGTCATTTATTTGATAGTAGGACTACCAAACAGATGGACGCCAATAGAGTGATCCCTAATGCAGGCAATATAAAAACTTGGCAAAAATGTACAAGTAGCATATACATGTACAAAATGTATAAGTAAAGGAACTCTTTAGTGTTGCTGTGCTTCACAGTGTGCACAAAATAAATATGGTTATCACAGGATTTTGTCTGTACTTGATATTTTGAATTATCTAAGCAGGACAACACTTCCTCTTTTCATTGAAAATTTCCAACTTACATCGGAATAGGAAAGTCTCATTGGTGATAACACTATTTTCTATTAACTGTCTTTTGGTGCAAGTGAGTGGATGATCTGATAAAAGAGACCTCTATCTACTTTTACAAGCAATTTTCAGACACAGAAGTTGCTGTATAAACTTTAAAAGCTGTGACAATTGATGTGCACATCCTGCATATCTACACAGTTCCTGTTATGTGACATTCTACGAAGTGATCAGAATACATCCTCAGACTTGTTCTGAACTGGATGCATCATCCTCTTTGAGAAATGCCGAGGCCACTGACTGGAGATCTTCTACACAGTTTCTGTTCTGTGATGTTTAATTATATAACTATAACACATCCTCGGACTCTGTCTCTGAGCTGGAGGCATCGTCTTCTTTAAGTACAGCCGAGGCCAACGACTTGAGGTCTTCTAACACAGAGGCAATGGGCTCTTCTGTGGAAATATTACAAATAAGATATGAATGGAAGTACATGCATTATATGAATGAGAAATAAACGTTATAACGGTTCCACACAGGTAATATAGTCTGATATACCTTTTCTGGAATTTATTGTATTTCCCGAGCCGAAGGTGAGGGGAATATGAGTTCCAGACGGGGTATATCTGACCATATTACCTGTCTGGAACCGTAATAACATTTTTGTCATACTGCAAATCGCTTATGAATTGTCATTTCAAAATGGCATCTACAGAAAAATTTCTAACTTTTTAATTTGTTGCTTCACCATTAAAAAGATCATACCCATAAATAGTTTATTCAAGATGAATAAACTACAAGGGAAATTCATTTTAGCAGGAAATAAAAATTAAAGGATCTGAAGCGAGAGGAAAATTCAAAACATTTTAATGTTTTTACGGGAAAAGCTTGCTATGACGTCAAGAAACAATAAGGTATCCGTGACGTCACAAAATTCCATATTTACGGCTGCAGATGGGTTACATAGTCTCATAATTACGGCTAAACAACCAATGATATTCCTAGAAATTTATTTGCAGTGTGACAATAAAACTTAACAAAAATGCTCAACAGAAAATTGGAAATATAAGAAGTACAGATCAGCAGCGAGGGAAATGTTTCTCCATATACATATAAAGGTGCATCCACATTAAAATTGTAGAACAATGTTCCATCAAATTCTTTGAAAATCTTTATCATTAAAATGAAACCCCTATTAAATAAAGATATCTTAATTACCAATTTTACTACTTCTATTTTATCTTATATTTTCAATGAGAGTTATCGTACCTTTTGCAGGTTCTGACTTTTTGAGTTGTAATGGGATCTCCCTAACAGGTATGTCTTCCCTCGGGCTGTCTGTCGTCTCCTCTAACTGCACTGGTTCAAGTCTCGCTGATTTTACTTTACCCAACAGCCCCTCTTGTCTCAACGTTGCCTAAAACAAATATTCTGTATGTAAATTATAGTTCCATATAGAAAGATTTATTTTGAGGTGGAGACCGAAAGCCTGGATTAGAGTTGCAAAAAGCAATTAAATACCGTACATGTATTTGCTCAGTATCCTCTTTTGTTGCAAATAATTCAGTTTGTACACAACTTCAGTTGTTAAACTCTGTACAGTAATTCATGTACCAAAGTTGAACTGATACAATGTTGTACTAAATATGACTACAAACATTACATCCTTCAATCATAATAGAATTGATGGATCCAAGTGATGTAAAGTATACAAATGTACCATGTGAAATGTAGTTGAAGTTTGGAAAAGGGTGCAGTCCAACTATGAAGGGAGGGGTGATCATCATTGGACTTAGAAAAAATAATGAAAAACAAAATTTCTGGGCGATCGAAATTTCTGGGCATTTTCTTCTTTAAGTTTGACAAACACAATTGATGGTATACAGATGTATCATTGGGAGATGCAAGGCCAAGTTTGAAAATGGGAATTGATTATGGTCTGTTTGTTTTTAAAGAAGTTTTGCCCTTGGACTTTAAATAATTGTGTTCACTGATGGCTGCAGGCAAGGCATTTGTGATGCACTGACTAGCCTTAAAAATAAATTGAACACTCAAAATACCTTTCTTATAATTTGCATTTTAACCTCAATAATTAGAAATTTGTTACCAACATGATTTACTCACCATCATAAGATTTCTCTCTTTCTCCAGGTTCCTGACTTGTTCCTGTAATGTTGCTATTTGACGTGTATAATGTTCCTCCATCGTAGCTATCTGCTCTGACGACCTCTCCTTCTCCCTCCCTGTCTGACGCTCCAATTGTCGGTACGACACAACTGGTGTAAAACGGAAATTGAAAATTAATTTGATAACGTCAACAATTGATGCTGTTATGAAAGTTTTATATGAGATAAAGTCCTACATGGGAAATACTGAAAAGACTAATTACTGTATTACCGTATATCGGGTAACTTTCACGTTGGGTAAAATTTTGCAAAAATGACTCTAAAAGGGTGCGTCTTTTTTTCACTGAGTCTATTTTTGCTAATCTATTAAAGATCAAAGTTTAAGATCTGTGTCTTTTATTCGCTATGTCCATTTTTCACGATTTGATGATGCTCGCGAACTTAGCAAAAATTAGACACCCGCAAAAAATTCTCGACATACGGTATGTAATCCACATTATATCATTTGATGAATGTATGACTCAAACTTGATTGACACACGACTTCTTTCTGACTTTCTGACTCAAGTTGCCTCTTACGCCTGATACTGTAAACATGGTTATTATTGCTGGGGAAAATTTTCAAAATGACAATTGCAACAGTACGAGTGGGGGGAATTTTTCGGGAGTATTCCCCTAAGTCTTCTACACTGGTTGTAATTTTCACATTGGCGTATTTTCGCGATATTAATACAAGTGCGAAAATTACCCCAACGCAAAAATTTCCACATTTACAGTATACAGAATAACCTTCCATTTTGGACGCAAAATGGTTTATAACATAATGAAATTCCTATAGAAACGTCAGAGTTGAAGCACATTTTCTCTTAATTTTACGCTGGCTTCCATAAAATCTGACGACGTAACAATGAGTTTATGTCAAGTATCTTCCAAAGTAACTCTGCGTGTCAAAAAAATTGAATAGTATCAAGAACTTTCTAATTCACTTAAATTTCTGATTTGATTAAGGTAACCAACCTGCTTTGGTATATTCTCTCTTGGCATCGTTCAATTGTCTGTCACTTTCTGCCAATCGCTCTGCAAATTCATTCTCTACTTGTCTTCTTTGTTCATCTAAACCTGTTGTAAGGAAACTAACTTTCATAAATTCTGTATACCTTTATCTTTTCATTCATCCAATATGACTTTAAAATTGTCATGGTACCAAAAATAACCTTATGTTATGAAGAATCTACGTGTACATGTGAAATATCATAGACATATTTCTAAAGGTTCGAAAGATATAACCAAGGTTGAAATTTGTCTATGACAATGAAGCAGACGACAAGGGTAAATGTATGAGTAAGTTCTCCAGACTATAGTTTTGAGAGGCTTAACAAGTCTTCTTTTATAGCACTGGTGCCTGTTTTACAAAAATACTTTCGATAAAAAATTTCGGGAATTTTTGTTACTTTCATCATCAAATAAAAGCTTAAAATCTTTTTCACTTTAGATTATGTTGTCCTTTCTAATAGCATTTCTCTACATACTAAATATAAATTCAGAGACAAAACATCACGATTTTTTTATAAGAAGTGCTAAGCAATCAATAGTTACGATAATTCCTAAAATTTTCATAAAAATTTTTGTGAAACAGGCTGCTGATTACTATTTATCTCTCCTTGACTGTTGTTGGTCTCTAGTTTGGTTATCTCTATCTTTAGTTGTTATTATTAGTTCTAAAGACTTTTGTACTGAAAAGCTTTTAAAAAATCTCAAAATATCTTGTTTTATAAGCCCCATAGTACTATTTTACCTTGACTGTTGTTGGTCTCTAGTTTGGTTATCTCTATCTTTAGTTGTTATTATTAGTTCTAAAGACTTTTGTACTGAAAAGCTTTTAAAAAATCTCAAAATATCTTGTTTTATAAGCCCCATAGTACTATTTTACCTTGACTGTTGCTGGTCTCTAGTTTGTTTATCTCTATCTTTAGTTGTTATTATTAGTTCTAAAGACTTTTGTACTGAAAAGCTTTTAAAAAATCTCAAAATATCTTGTTTTATAAGCCCCATAGTACTATTTTACCTTGACTGTTGCTGGTCTCCAGTTTGGTTATCTCTATCTTTAGTTGTTATTATTAGTTCTAAAGACTTTTGTACTGAAAAGCTTTTAAAAAATCTCAAAATATCTTGTTTTATAAGCCCCATAGTACTATTTTACCTTGACTGTTGCTGGTCTCCAGTTTGGTTATCTCTATCTTTAGTTGTTATTATTAGTTCTAAAGACTTTTGTACTGAAAAGCTTTTAAAAAATCTCAAAATATCTTGTTTTATAAGCCCCATAGTACTATTTTACCTTGACTGTTGCTGGTCTCTAGTTTGTTTATCTCTATCTTTAGTTGTTATTATTAGTTCTAAAGACTTTTGTACTGAAAAGCTTTTAAAAAATCTCAAAATATCTTGTTTTATAAGCCCCATAGTACTATTTTACCTTGACTGTTGCTGGTCTCCAGTTTGGTTATCTCTATCTTTAGTTGTTATTATTAGTTCTAAAGACTTTTGTACTGAAAAGCTTTAAAAAATCTCAAAATATCTTGTTTTATAAGCCCCATAGTACTATTTTACCTTGACTGTTGCTGGTCTCTAGTTTGTTTATCTCTATCTTTAGTTGTTATTATTAGTTCTAAAGACTTTTGTACTGAAAAGCTTTTAAAAAATCTCAAAATATCTTGTTTTATAAGCCCCATAGTACTATTTTACCTTGACTGTTGCTGGTCTCTATTTTGTTTATCTCTATCTTTAGTTGTTATTATTAGTTCTAAAGACTTTTGTACTGAAAAGCTTTTAAAAAATCTCAAAATATCTTGTTTTATAAGCCCCATAGTACTATTTTACCTTGACTGTTGCTGGTCTCTAGTTTGTTTATCTCTATCTTTAGTTGTTATTATTAGTTCTAAAGACTTTTGTACTGAAAAGCTTTTAAAAAATCTCAAAATATCTTGTTTTATAAGCCCCATAGTACTATTTTACCTTGACTGTTGCTGGTCTCTAGTTTGTTTATCTCTATCTTTAGTTGTTATTATTAGTTCTAAAGACTTTTGTACTGAAAAGCTTTAAAAAATCTCAAAATATCTTGTTTTATAAGCCCCATAGTACTATTTTACCTTGACTGTTGCTGGTCTCTAGTTTGTTTATCTCTATCTTTAGTTGTTATTATTAGTTCTAAAGACTTTTGTACTGAAAAGCTTTTAAAAAATCTCAAAATATCTTGTTTTATAAGCCCCATAGTACTATTTTACCTTGACTGTTGCTGGTCTCCAGTTTGGTTATCTCTATCTTTAGTTGTTATTATTAGTTCTAAAGACTTTTGTACTGAAAAGCTTTTAAAAAATCTCAAAATATCTTGTTTTAAAAGCCCCATAGTACTATTTTACCTTGACTGTTGCTGGTCTCCAGTTTGGTTATCTCTATCTTAAGTTGTTATTATTAGTTCTAAAGACTTTTGTACTGATAAGCTTTTAAAAAATCTCAAAATATCTTGTTTTATAAGCCCCATAGTACTATTTTACCTTGACTGTTGCTGGTCTCTAGTTTGTTTATCTCTATCTTTAGTTGTTATTAGTTCTAAAGACTTTTGTACTGAAAAGCTTTTAAAAAATCTCAAAATATCTTGTTTTATAAGCCCCATAGTACTATTTTACCTTGACTGTTGCTGGTCTCTAGTTTGTTTATCTCTATCTTTAGTTGTTATTATTAGTTCATAAGACTTTTGTACTGAAAAGCTTTTAAAAAATCTCAAAATATCTTGTTTTATAAGCCCCATAGTACTATTTTACCTTGACTGTTGCTGGTCTCCAGTTTGTTTATCTCTATCTTTAGTTGTTCTATCACTTCTTGAGCTTCCTCCAATTCTGTTTGTAAACTCTCAGCTATTTCTTCTATTTCACTGCATTTCTGTAATAAAATATCATTTTCACACGGTTTATTCATGTTATATTTTAAATCTAAATTTTTATACAAGTACTACACTAGGTTTTATGAAAATCACCTTATTATTTTCTAATCGAATATTTTCACGGAATCCCTAGTCAATCATGTTTCTGGATTTTCAGTTATTACGTAATGAAATATTGTAGTGTAAATGTGCTTATTTCAGCGGAGTTAGTGCTGTCACAAGAGAGCTTACTCAAGACTACACCAACATTTCTCTTTGCAATAACTAGCTATAGAAAGCAAGGTGTGTGCCCTACTTCTTGATTACGCTATCAACTTTGGCTGTTTACCTTAGTTTACATAAAAATATTTTTGTGCTAAAATAAGTACACATACAGTTTCATTATGATTTCATCTTCACAATCTATCTTCAGAAATCATCTTCACAATCTATCTTCAATCGTTCTGTTTACCTGAGTCCTATCTTGCAGTTCCAGCTCTAACTCTTCCACCGTGTGCTTCAGTCTGCCATTCTCCTCTTGACCTACGTCAAATATCAATAAATAGTGAATCTTTTTACAGTGGAAATTAATTGCAAACTTTTACAGATACAAATGAGTTAAAGAAGATCCTGACGATAATCTCAACAGCACTCACAATAGAGCACAAAATTAAGCATCGACGGACCCCTAGCAAGCTAGAGGTGAAACCATTCCATTAAGAAAAGTTATTTTGCTCACATGATGATTTGACGGTACTGAATTTAAAGGCACAATTCCTAGAAGTTAGAGGATCTATAGATAGATTCCTTAAGACCCTTTCACATTATTTGCGGTACTGAATTTGAAGCTCAGTTCTGGGGGATAAACAACAGACTGCGCATGCACTAGTGACGTCATTTGATTGTTTTAGGATGTTTAACGTGGAATCATGTTTCGTTTGTTTAGCGAAAAACGTCTTGGAACGATCCAATTACATCACTGGTGAATGTGCAATCTAATTGTTGTCCCCTAGAACTGAGCTTCAAATTCAGTACTGCAAATAATGTGAAAGGGTCTTAAGGAATCTATCTATAGATCCTCTAACTTCTAGGAATTGTGCCTTTAATAAATAAATATAACAAAGCATAAAGCTTATTTGGGAAAGTAACTATTAGTGATGTTAGAGGTAACAGAAGATAGTTTTTGAACTTTGTAAAATTTTAAGTAAATTAGACAGATTTTGAATACAAATGAAAACCCTTACAGCTGATGGTAGCTGCCTGGAGCCGTTCATTCCACGTTTCTGAGTCCTGTTTGAGCTGTGTTGCAAGGCGATCTCTCTCACTTGTCACTCGATCAAGCTCCTCTGTCAAATATGTGGAACTGTAGAGAAGAATAATTGACAACATAAAACATAAGTCAGAGTCATCTGTTATTGATACACCATAAATCAAGCCAATATGAAATGGAGAAATTTACCTGCATCTTTAAAATCTAACAGACACTACATTTGCAAATTCAAATGTTACTTCCACAGGAAAGCAATGATACAAACAAAAGTACACATACCCTCAAGCAAACAAACTTTAGGCCGCTTGACCTTTAGCAAGTGCAAAATTGACAATGTATATGTTAACTAAGTAAAATGTGAAAATTTGACACCATGTAACTTTCCATGAAAGTATCAAATATACAATGCACACATAGGAGCAAACAAGACACCAGAGAGTGCCTTGAAATAAAGACATACCTTGTACCATTAGGAGATCCATCTTGTGGTTGGTCTGTTTTGATGTCTTTGCCTGTCACATCCTCTGAAGAGAGCTTCTTCATGGCTTCTTTCCTTGCAATCAAACCTTAAATGTAAAAAATAACACTGGTCAAGACAATGATCCATGAATAGAAAGAAACCTTTTGATTTATTCAATGACTATGGGTTTTAGCATTTATAAGTAATACGGAAGATCGCAAATACTTCTGACCAAGACTATACGAATGTTCTCGTGGACTCTTCGATTGTTCTCCATTGTTATGACGTCATCAATTTACTAGGGCAGAAAAGGTGCCCAAGTTTTGAACAATGGTTTAGGTAGGTGACTAAATGAAAAATTAGAACGGACACACTGCACGCGCTGTATTTGCGATCTCGCGTATTGTCCACAATGTAGTGTAGATATCCCAAACTTTCTGAATAATTCAACATATCCAAGGTTGAATATGATTATAAAGTAAAGAATACTCAGCAATATTATGAGAAGGAGTTGGGGGGGATAGTCAGGTAGCATCCATGTTGAAGAAGTTAAGATTTTATATTTAGTACAAAAGAACAACCTTGTAAGACCTGAACGCGACTGCTGGCAAACGTAATTCTCTGTCCATAAGCCTTTAGTGTTCCTAACATCTTATGTAATACATTAAGGTTCCCATCCATATTCTCTCCAATGCTGTCAATTAGGAAAACCAAGATTTTAGAAATGATTTATTACAATCACTTAATGGGTGCAAGCAGGGCTTGATAAATAAAACATACCAGTACTTTAATTTTTCAAGTCAAACAATAATTTTTTTTAATTGTATTTGGTTCTTAGTTTTTTTTTTCTTCAACAACAAAAGTCTAAATAAAGTTGATAAAGATTCAGATTTTTAATATACAAGACATGATTTATAAGGAAAAGAAAGGAATTTGACAAAAAGTGAAGAATCAAAGAGAAAATGTACCTATCAGTAAAACCACACAAAGTTTCCAGACTTTCTCTGTTCTGTGTTAGTTGATCGTCCAATCCCAGTGCTATCTGCTGGGCTTGTGTCAACTCATGTTGTAATTTCTTAAAATGTTGATATACAAGTATATACGTGAACATAATATACAGACTTTCCGAAAAAATTTTCAGCCTAAAGATAAATTTTACTAGTTTTTTTTTGTAAAGTTTCTTAAAGAATTTCTACTAGCCCAGCAAAAATTTTGGTAGCTTCGGGCGTCGGGCAAGTGGGTTTTGGGAAGGACTGAATGTAATTTTATGTAAGAAATGTGGACCAAATTTTAAAATCTGACATTAATGGTCTTTTGACATGCCTTGATTTTTTATTTGATGAAAATAGTTTTTTTTTTCAACATTAAAAAGAAATAAATTTACTCTGCTACATTGTATTTCTTAAATGTGGTTCTTTTTTCTTATCTTGAAAAAGGTGTTCATACATGTATGTATTTTTGCAGGATTTTCCAGTTGAAGTTTAAATGATGTAAAAAATACAAATTAAGAAGATTACATGTACTTTACCTTTTTGTCATTTATTTCTATATCCAGTTGAGCTTTTTTGTCTAACAAGGAGTGGTTCATCATTTCTATTTGGTTTCTGGCTGAGGACAAATCATTCTGTAAATCTGTAACCTAAGTCAAGTAAACTTTTTTGAATGAAGGAACATGGCACATGTACATGGATATATATGTAAATAGATATACCGTTACATGTATAACGCAGTAAAGATCTATTTATTTGATCATAATCTACAGAAATAATATATAAGTAAATAAAAATTAAAATTCTGAACTCTTTTAGCAAATATTTGAATGCTGATATGGTTACCATGGCAATGGTACTCTTTTTCTACAAACAAAAGTTAATTTTCATCGTAGCACTTCATTTTGAACTTCCTAACCAAAACTCTCTAAAATCCATGACATTCCATGCCAACTTGTCCTTACAGAGAATTGCTCTTAAATCTTCCCTTGTGATCTCATTATGATTTTTAAAAGTAAAACACCTTAGCTTTCCAGTTTTGTTCATCTTTCTTGCATACAATGTCTGATGACTTCAGTTGGACAATCAATGCATAAACCTTCTCTCTCCACCTACAGAAGGAA
The DNA here is from genome assembly GCA_028142955.1 of Pinctada fucata. Taxonomy (NCBI): domain Eukaryota; kingdom Metazoa; phylum Mollusca; class Bivalvia; order Pterioida; family Pteriidae; genus Pinctada; species Pinctada fucata. Next base: position 15,423,085 of record AP027104.1, read on the forward strand.
GCCAAAGTAACATATACATGTATATACCATATAATGAAACTAATCATGTCCATATCTAATAAAATGCTAATCTAAGCAATTTCAGCAAAGGGTTTGAATAAATAAAACAAAAACAACTTTTGGGAGATGCCTACTCTTGGTGAACACAGACAAAAACCAATCGTTATTTATACCAGTACCGTAACATTAAGCAAATAATATTTACCAAAAATTTGCAAAATATCTTCTGTTCTTTATGAAAATATGAAAAGGAATTTTCTTTAGACTAACCTGGTCAATAATAAACTTTCTTGTTTTGTTTTATCGTATTTCTCCTGATTAGCCTAGAAAGAAATACAAAATGAATTTAATAAGATAACACAGGCTAAATTTTGTCACAATATTCTTAAGCCACATTCAATATTATGATCTAAAGAAAAATACCATATACAATGTATCTGAGAAATAGAAAAGTATAGACCTTAAAACATGTACTGAAATTTTTACAAACTACTGAAAGTCAACTTAAAAACATCCAAACAATTGGATCCTACCTTAGAGAGTTCCAGCTCTTGCAGACTTAGCACCTCATTCATTGACGATAATCTTACATTTAAAAGTTGTAAGTTGGATTGCAAGTTATCTCTGTCAAGCTCACTTAGCTGGAAAAAAAGCACAAAAGACAAAATAATTGGTTCCTTATCATGTTATATCTTATATAAAAATGTCTTCACTAAACAGTTAGTGGTAAAATTCTCCATATATTCTTAAGATTATGAGATTTAACAGTTCTGAGTTCGTACTTTCAGTTTATTTTCCAAAGTCTCTTTCTCTTTCCTCCATACTTCAGCTGGTTGAGGGACCCTCTCACAGTTCCCTATGTAGTTTTTCAACTGAGTTATTTCTTTTACTTGATTCTGGACTGCTGCCTCTTTGTGTCTATTCAAATACATGTAAAACATTTTCAAATGGTCATGCATCCACCAAAATCAATATTTCTTATTAAAGACAAAAGGGTGTGTTATTCTGTTTGCAAATCTTGAACATACAAGATATATGCATATTACATACATGCGCATTGTATAATAACTTATACACTTAATTTTAAAACAAAAAAATCTAACATGTTATCTTTTCCAAAATTAGCTTTTATATAAGATATACATGTATATAATGTATTGGTACTGAATTACCTTAATTCCTCCTTCAACTGTTTATTTTCTGTAGTTAATTGTTCTTCACTCTTATCAAGTTTTTGAACTAATTCTGTAACTTTGGCTTCGCTATGTGACTTTACCAAAGATAATTCGTCTCTCAACGACTGTACTGTCCTAGTGAGGTCATCTGTTTCTTTCTGGTGCTCTAAACTTAAACGATTAACTTGTGAATCATACGAACTTTCCTGCGCTTTGAGTTCAGCCTCCAGTTCAGAAACTGCTTGACTGAGTTGTCTTTCTTTATAAGTAAATTGCTTTTCTAAGTCTAACAGTTCCTCCTTTTGACGGCATTTCAGACTTCTCAGTTCATCTTTTAACTCACTGATTTCCATGGCTTGCTTTGTTATGAGTTCATCAATATATTTCTTGTCACTATGTTTGACAGTTTCTTCTCTTCTGAATCTTTCCTCATGCATCTATAAAAATAAACAAGTATAACAAGTTTCTTTAGAGAAAGTAATTTCCTATCATTTTGATGCAGTAGACGCTTTCATAGGAATGGCTAAAATAGATAACTGCTTAAGACTTGTATATATGCACAAACAATGAATTTCCCTAAGATGTTACTATTGAAAGAAACATGCTGCAATTCGTGTATTAACACTCGTGACGTCACAATGTATAAGATCTAAAGAAACATGCCGCGACGGCTGTTCTATACTGCAAACTGAACCCGCGGTGAGATGAATTTTAACGTCATCCTTTTACCTAGAAAAGGCAATTTCAGAAAACAAGAATGAAATAGACAACTATGGTGCATATATATAGAATAAATGTCATAATTTGTGTTTTGATACGGATATACAACACACAGCAAGTGCATTTATCGCATGAAATGCGCTAACGCGCATTACATGTACGATAAATGCACTTGCTGTGTGTTGTATACCTGTAACAAAACACAAATTATTACACTTATTCTCTATATGATAGAACTATTCTGCAATCTGTTGAACATGTTGAATTTGATGTCTCTACTTCACACATAGTTCGTTACATGGAAGGAAATTCCAAATTTGATTGCATAAGTTTTTCTTTCATCTGAAGATTAAAAAAATACTAGTATATGTATACCTGATCTCTTTCAACTCTTTTAGGCTGCATTTGCATATTTCTGTAAAACAAACAAAATATAGAATTATGAAATTATGAATTATGAAAGTGTACGGCAATGTCATTGAAGCTCTTCATAATTACATGTAATTTAGTACTACATCTTTACAATAACCTTTATGCCTGACGGTGTCACATCAACTTCCTTTCATGAAATCTTACTTGAGTTTTTCATTTTCCAGCTTTAATTCCAGTACTTCATTAGTAGCTTTTGCCAGTTCTTTCCAAGCACCATCGGCACCTTTCGATTCAAAAGCTGATGGAGGTAACAGATCTATTTTACCTTTATCAGGGGGTCTTACTGGCATAGCTGGAGGTTTTCCTAATAATAGAATAATTAAAAATTCTAAGGCATTTTTATAGACATGGTAGAGAGATACACATATAGTTCAACTTTTGAGATTTTCATGCAAACAAGTGAAATTTCTTCAGAATGACAGCAATTTGATTACACTGGTACACATAATTGTAATGGCAGAATGGAATATATTCTTATAACAATATACATGTATCTTATTATCTTTCCTTCTATGATAAAAATAAAACCACCTTCTATGATAAAATACCTTCTCTGATGCTGATAAAAATACTTTCCTTGATAAAAACACCTTCTATGATAATTTTTTTTTTAAAAATCCTCTTGGTTTCTCTATATTTCGCATCATTTATGAACATGTATTGCGCATGACAAAAGTTGCATGCATGAAGTCTACATTTTATACTTAATTCTAATCGCAAAACTCTTGGCAAAACCCAAGTCTCAGTGGAAAAGTCAATGTATGAATGACGCAATATATGCAATGTATTGTTTTCTGAAAACATTTTAGGATGTTGCTCAGAAATTAATTCTGCATCACAATAATCTGACATACAGATTTCTTTATGATGTCATTTTACATAGTTTCAAACTCTGATGAAGATGTTGTAGATGTAAATTCCCTATTCAGTGTCTTGACATGTGATTACTTAGTCGTGAACATGTTCTACAAATGTTTCTATTTGAACATGCAGTATTTATTTCATTTTGCCACGATCCATGTATTATATACCGTATGATACTGATACTACATAATGTAGTAAAATTGACATTGTGAACAAAATGCAGAGTCTTTTTATACTGTACAAATTGACAGATTTGTTCGATTGATTGGTAGCTACAGATTCCACATACATTCCACATACTGACTTGTCTTGTTTAATGAAAAAATACCCCCTGTACCCTTTCAATTAAAGCCATAGAACATTCTAGACAAGACAAGACAAGACAAGATTTACTTAAAGTCGGCATGGTGAAGACAACATGTAAAGTAAAACACAAGCTCAGAAGAGCTCCCCTTCAAACCCCCCCCCCCCCCCCACCCCCTTATGACATGTTTATCAGGGTGCCCATGGTTCCCAATTAGATGCAACTGAAGCATCACCTAACCTGCTCGAGTCAGTTCTGTCAAGTGTTACATGTACCTATTAAACTTGGCATTAATCTTCATGAATTCTTTTCCAAATCCAACATTTTAATTCCTTGTATCATATCCAATTTTCTATTGGATACACTACTTTGTATTGATATATTAATCCCGCCCTAGTATAGGTTTATGATCATGAGCTCTCCAGTTTCAACTCCCAGGGTTCACAACTGCAAGTTTGCATTTTTTAGGGTTGTGAGTTCCCCAGTTTACATTGTAACTATCAGTAAACTAAATAGGAATGGATGGTTTAATTACATAGATTTATTTCCTCTTGTGCTTTCATGTTTATTTATTTTCGGTTTAAGAGCTCTACAGAGCTCATGTTATTTGTTATGTATGTACAAATTGCCGACTCTAAATAAAAATTACTTTACTTTTATTTGTGGATGTTGTTTTGTCTCTTGGCCTGGAGAACTTGTTACAACATGAATTATGAAGAAAAAGTGGATGTTTCGATACACACACTTTTACAGAGAAGACTGTCCTTGACGAAAATGTTAGAAATTGGCCAAAATAGGTATATGAATGTTTTTAATGATGTTTATCAACTTGTCGACACACCTAGAGCTGTTGAAGTTAGAAAGTCCTCTGGAGGATTCAATTTTGACGCCATGTTTGTACGAACAGCGGCTTCTTATACCGTCTAATAAATCATTAGGCCAAAAAGGATAAATTGGTCGTGAAATTAATTAAAAATGGACTTCAAAACAAAATTATGTAGTGATAAAGTTTAAAATTAAATCTAAATACTTTTCATACTTTTATTGCAGAAGATACGAAACTGTGATGGTTTCGCCCACTTGTCCTACTTCCCTACTTTTTGTGCTACCGCGGCATAAATAGTTATGATGAGTGTGCACGTGGTCAGTTAAAGTGTTTGGAAAGTTGTAATTCATAAGAAGATTATATATCAAACAGAATTTTTCAATGAAACAAACTTGACACTTAGTTAGTATGTGAAATTTCTTGATGTACAAAATATGAAGGCTAAAATCACCTGAGTCTAAATTACATAATTGAAATATTCAAATAACTTAAAATTGAGCAAGTCTGTAAGTGGCGACGCATACATCATTTGATTTGGATTACTCAATTAGGTGAATCCTTCTATGGTACCAGATATGTCGTGTGTTAACTGTTTTTATCAGTTTTATATGTACAATCATGTAGATTGAACTTTGTAACATTTAAATAAGATTTACATTGTAGACACACATATAAATGGTCTTCTACACAGTTATTTATTTTTGTTGATCTGTCTTTCAATGGCTTAAAAATATATTTCATTTTGATATATAGGTTTTACGTGTATGTGCAACATACTTGATTGGAAATGGATTATCTGTCAATGTCCAAAGAGGAGCTGGAGAGACATTACTCCCCATCTAGATGGTCACACAGACTGGGGCCTGATGCTGTTATAGAGGCTCATGTTAAGGTGTTAACAGAGGGTAGGTGTTATAGTTAGAGGACTCCACTCAATCTGATACCCGATAATCTGATACAGAGGCTGTAAAATAATCTGATAATGTTCTTCCAACAAATTGAGTATCAGATTAACGGGTCAGTCCTATGTACATGTATATATGCAAGAATTTATTTTTCTCATACATAATGACTTGGTTTGTAAAACCTTTTCCTTGTCTGTTCAACAGTGTCAATTGTGTTAACCCTCTTCCCAGCGACAAAGTTGTAAAGGGAGCAGGAGATTAACAGTACTATTTATAGACACATGCATTCAGCATCTGTATCTTTGATCAAACTCTCATTAATTGACTTTTTTTCTGCTTGAAGAATTTTGCATGTAATTAAATTGCCATAATATAATTGGTACAATGTACATGTACTATCAAACATGCACATTGAATGCATCTTGGGTCAAAACTTTTATCAAGTGACCTTGACCCACCTTTTTTTGCTTGAGTGATTTCAAGTGATTATAGAGATAAGGTATAAATGTATTCATGTTTCATATACATAATGTATGCAATAAACCGTTGAACATCATTTATTAATATCGTATTGTCAGACCAAAGCATTTGACATACAAGTAGTAGCCTTGACTTTAATGTTAACCCTCTATAGGAGTATTCATTGTATGTCAAGTGAATGTCAAAAGAATCTGTTGGAAAAAAAATTATGCAGGGTCATAATTGTCCCGTTAGGGCAGTTGTAGTTGATTTTGTTATTCCTCTTTACACATTTAGGTTTAAATATTTTATTTACAGAGAGTGAGAAATCAAAACAGGCAATAGAATGTCAACTTAGTGTTCCATATGGTCTGTCAGACAAAGAGAAGCTGGATATATTTGCTGGAGACACTTTGCCAGGGGGTATTAATTATATAATCTATGATTTACTGTGATTAAGGAATTATAAAAACTTTATAGTGCTTTATGGTAAAGATGGGAGAAGAAAAATAAAGATATGCATTTATATAAGCCATTACTTACCGTTAGTTAGAATTGATTTTTAAGTCCTTACTATTATTTACATAGAAAAGGTAGGGATAAAATAAGATAAGATACAAGATAATATGTGCATGCTTTATGTACTTGCTAAAATAAGATAAGATCAAGGTACATTGTAATCACAGACCTCATATGCCCTTATACATTTGTAAATCTCTCTGTATATGAACAAATGCCCATGATTATATGGCTCAACATTTCAATTCCTACTTTTTTTTCAGAGGCACCGATATTTGTTTATATCCATGGGGGATACTGGCAATTTTTAAGGTAAATTTCAGTATTATCAATCACAGGGTGTGAACATTTGACATGGAAATCAAATCTGAGTGTATGGGATGTGCTGGTACCATGAAAATGGACAGATCAGTGAATCCCAACACGAGGATGTGGTTTCCTTGGGAATGATCACATCTTGTGATAATTTTTCTCTGTCAGCGTGAAAATGTCAAAAATAGTAACATTTAGGCTTTTCAGCATTGTTTAAGTAATACCTACAATGCATCCACTCTCATGAGGTATATACAAATGTAGATAGAAAAATGTTAAAGCACCACAAAAAGCGACATTATATTCCACATTTTATTATTACACGTGTTTCGGCTTTTACAGCCTCTTCAGATAATGGTAAATATATCTCAATCATCATACATTGGTAAATACATGCCATAGTAAAGACATTGATAATGATCATGATTAGGTAATGAGATTACTGCACTCTCCCCGTGAAGGTGCGCTAATACTTCATGGAAAGAGTAAATAGATGGTCATATTATTTGTATCTAAAGGAAATGCTTATATCAGATAAAATGGTCAGGGATGTGGGTGTATTTTCATGATCTGTTTAACATAGGTCAATGTTTATCTATGAAACTTTGCTCTTTGATGGTAATCATTGATTAATCATCAGTTTGGTAAATTGGCATTACCTTGAAATTCCCTTTACTACATTCGAAAATATGTTTTGATACAAAAAGAATTCTATTTTGAGGAAGTTTTATATTGCTTTTATGAAAGGAAATTCTTTGATTAAGTTGTTTGGTAGAACCTATATATTCTTCTTTGCATTTGTCACATTGAATAACATAAACAACATTCTTAGATGTACATGTTAGATTTCTTTTAATTTCAAAGTTAATGCCAGAATTTTTAAATTTAGAATATCTGCCTTCAATCAAGATATCACATATTTTACATCTTTTGTTTTTGCATTTTGAGACGCCTACTATTGAGGTGTCAGTTTTGTTTTCAAATTTTGCGCATGTAAGTATCTTTTTCAAATTTTTAGGCTGTCGTTTGCTTTTGACTAATTTAGTTTCATTTATTATACTCTCCAATTTTTTTGCTCATCTTCAGTTGATTCAAATTTTTGTATGCTTCGTTAAGTATTTCGGGATTACATTTGTTAAAAGTGGTTTATACAAATGTTAAAACATCTTTTGAGTTTTTTTCTTTAACTTTTTTAAGATCGGATAATGGAATATTTTTGGCTAATTCTATACCTTTGTTTATCACTGAAATAGGAAATGCTCTATTTAAAAGAGCTGTTCGAAGTTCATTAAGACGAATTTCATGAAGTTTTTTATCACTAACAATTGTACAAATTCTTCTGGCTAAATTATATGGAATTGCTTTAAGACAAGATTTAGGATGCTAACTTTTGAAATGTAGATATTGCTGCGTATCAGTGGGTTTTCTATAGATATCTGTAGAGATCACTTGTCCATCTACTTGCAGAAAAATATCTAGGAAAGGGATTTCTTTACACTGCATTCCATCGTGAATTTAATGTTTGGATGAATGTTTTGTAAAATGTTATGTAAATCATTTATTTCTCCCCAATTCGGATCCCATAAAATTATACAATCATCAATATATCTTTTCCAGGAATTTTCAAAAACGTTTTCGTCTATATTGGAAAAAATGAGTTTTAACATCCTGGTAAAAGGGAGCTCTCTAAATAACCTAGAGTAAGATTTGCATATACGGGGGCAATTTTCGTTCCCATGGCCGTTCCTAAATTTGTATGAAATTCTTGTTGTTAAATTGAAACGTATTATTATTCAATATTAGATCCACACATTCTATAATAAATAATTTATTGAAGCGATTGTGTAACTCGTGTGGATAACTGTCTAGCCAGTGTTGGATAGCTTTTTTACCTAGGTCATGGGGAATATTGCTATATAAGCTTGTCACATCAAATGTAGAAAGTATTGTACCTCTGGGAACATGGGATGGAATGTGATTTAAATAATCAATATCATCTCTTATATAGCTTTTTACATGTTTAAGGAAAGGTTGAAGTAAAATATCTACTAAATTACTTAGCCTATGTGATGGACAGGAAGGGCCTGCAATAATTGGTCTAAATTTTAAGTCCTCTGGATCTAGAATTTGAATATATTCTAATTTTTGTAAACGTATAGCTTCTTTAATTTTTTCGGATTTATGAATTTTTGGAAGGCCATAAAAATTGCTTCTTTTGCAATCAAAATTGACCAAGCATTCACTTTCCTTTTTTGTTAGAATATCTGCATATTTATTGCAAAGTTTATTTACATGTATATTTGATATTATTAATTTGTCTTCATTAGAATCCATCTTTTTGTAATTTGTTTCATCGTTAACCATTTCATTTATTTTATTTTCATAAAAATCTTTATTCATTACAACAACAGCACTTCCTTTATCGGCTTCTTTTATAATGATGTCGTATGCATTTTGGATTTCCCTTAACGCGTTTCTTTGTTTAAATGATAAGTTTTTTGGTATCTGGGAATTTTCTTTAAAATTTAGATTCCATAGATTTTCAAAATATTTATCCAGAATTTTGTCTCTGCCTTTTTCTGGTTGGAATTTAGATTTGTTTTTAACAAGTGATTCTTCTTCATAATTTGTTTCAAAGAAAAATTCCTTTAATCTTAGTTTTCTTTCAAAATCTTTTAAATCCTTTTTAGCTCGACTTCACTTTAGTGCAAAAGAGCTATTGCAATACCCCCGGCGTCGGCGTCGTCCGAACTAGATGATAAGGTAAATGTTAAGATTACACATTTACCTTTCCTATATTCATATTCTGTTGGTTTTTTTTGTTGCAAATGTTTAATTATACATCATTTAATATATCCAGATGAGGATATAGCCCCTGGGGTTGGGATTTTTAAAATTATTTCAAATGATAAGGCAAATGTTGAGATGATAAGGTAAATGTTAAGATAGCAATAAAGTCTTTAGAAGCCAATATTGAGCAAAGTATAAGTGCTACATGTACCAAACTTACATATTTGATGTATCTTTGATCAAACTTTCAAAAAATGACCTTGACCTACTTTTTTCCGCTTGAATGATTTTGCCTTTAAAAGCCAATATTGAGCAAAGTATAAGTGCTACATGTACCAAACTTGCATATTGGATGTATCTTTTATCAAACTTTCATAAAATGACCTTGACCTACTTTTTTCCGCTTGAATGATTTTGCCTTTAAAAGCCAATATTGAGCAAAGTATAAGTGCTATATGTACCAAACTTGCATATTGGATGTATCTTTGATCAAACTTTCATAAAATGACCTTGACCTACTTTTTTTCCGCTTGAATGATTTTACCTTTAAAAGCCAATATTGAGCAAAGTATAAGTGCTACATGTTCAAAACTTACATGGTGGATGTATCTCTGATCAAACTTTCATAATATGACCTTGACTTACTTTTTCCACCTGAGTGATTTTGCCTTTAAAAACCAATATTGAGCAAAGTATAAGTGCTACATGTTCCAAACTTACAGTGTAGATGTATCTTTGATCAAACTTTTATGATATTGCCTTGACCTACCTTTTCCACTTGAGTGATTTTGCCTTTAGAAACTTATATTGAGCAAAGTATAAGTGCTACAATTTCCAAACTTACATGGTGGATGTATCTTTAATCAAACTTTCATAATATTACCTTGACCTACTTTTTTCCTCTTGAGTGATTTTGCCTTTAGAAGCCAATATTGAGCAAAGTATAGGTGCTACATGAGTATACAATTGTGTTTAATTATATAAATTGGAGAAAAAAGTGAGCTTCAGAAATTGGCTGTCACTAAAGACATTATGCTATGCAGTCGAGCATTAGGTGACTCTGGCAACTATTTTTTAATTCAGGAATATTAGATTTTGGAGTTGGACAAAATTTTAGGCCCAATTTTAGTACATCAACTTGATCTTTTGTAAGCATGCATGACGACAAATTTATAACTTTAGGTTTAAATTCCATAGAATTTATGGAGGCACTTTTAGACCTGTCTCGTCCTCTAAAAAATACTGCCGATCATACACATCATCTTGTCTATTTTGTCTTCTAAATGGTCTATTTCTAAATCTCTGTCCGATAAATACAGTATCGTTTCTATTGTTGTATGTCCTTGCCCTTCTTTGCTCCTCGTTATTCACGTAATTTTGACGCCGGTTTTGTATTGGAAAATTGTCCTCATAGGTCATAGCTGCAGCCTGCGCGTAAGAAATATTTTGTGATCTTTCTCTCCTATTTCTTGTACCCTGGAATTTGTATCTACAAATGTAGATATAGCTTATTAATTAACTGTCAAAATTTGCCTAGTATTCTTCCAAAATTAATCAAATTTTCTGCTTTGAAAGTAAAATTTTCTCAATTTGTAAATAAAAATTTCTCCTTCACTTGCACCTTGCATGATTTTTCCCCTCTTATGGGGAAAGCTAAGTAAATAATTCCTACTCCTATCATGCATCCCTTTGTGGTTGATAGGTTGACCATTTTGTACCTGTTGTCCTATTGTCACCAGTATTGTGAGTACACTGTGAGTATGGGAGGATAATTTTCCCTTTTTAGCTCACCTCGACAAAGTTGAGTGAGCTTATGCTATACCCCCGCGCGTCCGCGTCCGGTTAAGAAGTTTGGGGTAGCTCAGTATTTGGCAAAGTACTGATGCTACAGTAACAAAACTTGCACAAGTGATTCATCTTTGGATGCCTAGGTGAACCCATGCATTGGATGCTGCATCTGACCTACATTTTCAGCTTGATTGACTTGGTTAAGAAGTTTGGGGTAGCTCAGAGTGGCTTGGTTAACAAGTTTGGGGTAGCTCAGTATCTGACGAAGTACTGATGCTACAGTAACCAAACTTGCACAAGTGATTCATCTTGGGATGTGGAGAGGAACCCATGCATTGGATGCTGCATCTGACCTACATATTCCGCTTGATTGACTTGGTTAAGAAGTTTGGGGTAGCTCAGAGTGGCTTGGTTAAGAAGTTTGGGGTAGCTCAGTATCTGACAAAGTACTGATGCTACAGTAACCAAACTTGCACAAGTGATTCATCTTGGGATGCCGAGAGGAACCCATGCATCAGATGCAGCATCTGACCTACTTTTTCCACTTGAGTGATTTTGCTTTAAAAGTCAATATTGAGCAAAGTATAAGTGCTACATGTACCAAACTTGCATATTGGATGTATCTTTGCTCAAACTTTCATAAAATGACCTTGACCTACTTTTTTCACTTGAGTGATTTTGCCTTTTAAAGCCAATATGGAGCAAAGTATAAGTGCTACATGTACCAAACTTGCATATTGGATGAATCTTTGATCAAACTTTCATAAAATGATCTTGACCTTCTTTTTCCACTTGAGTGATTTTGCCTTTTAAAGCCAATATGGAGCAAAGTATAAGTGCTACATGTACCAAACTTGCATATTGGATGTATCTTTGATCAAACTTTCATAAAATGACCTTGACCTACTTTTTCCACTTGAGTGATTTTGTCTTTAAAAGTCAATATACATGTACATGTACTTAAATATGTTTGAATTGAATTTTGCTGCCACGAGGTGAGCTTCGTAATCTGTGATTACCTATGTTTGTTTAATTTATATAGTTTGCCTTTGAATTAATATGCTTACTCGTTATTGAGTAAACTTTATTTCTATGTAATTTACAGTCGAGAATTATCCAGTGTTTGTGTCCAGCCTCTTACTAAGGTTGGTGCTGTAGTGGTTGCCATTGGATACGACCTTGCCCCTGACGGTATGGCTTCTTAATTCCATGGCAAAGCAGAGTGCAAAATATCATCAATGTGTAATACTAATCTGTACCTGTAGTTCTATAGTGTTGTCAAAGGTTTTACAAATGCAAGGGTAATTAGCCGCTTTGAACAACTTTTCTGCCAATGGCCAAGATATAGTTATGCTGTCTTGTGGACACTCTGGAATTCACTAAAGCTAAAATGAAGGATTACACTTCTCATACTATGATCTACTCTGTCAACCCGAAGATTCCCGATCATGAAATTATCGGTATTTGTCGGGGAAATTATTAAAATGTGCATAAATTTTAACCGGAAGTACTCTGTTGGGGTGCGGGATCCTTAAGAACAAATTGAAAATAAAACCCAGAAGAATAAAACAATAAACAAGAGAATAGATCATTGTTGAAAGATTATTATGATAATATCACATTTGTATGTCCCATCTATTTTTCAGTCAATATGGACACAATGGTTTCACAGGTTAAGAAAGGTATAAACTATGTGATAAGCTATGCACAGAGGAGAAAGTCAAGGTATTTATATTTAAAAATAGCTTGTTAGATTATTAAAGCATAGGGAAAGAATACATGGTTTTCAATTTATATTGATTAGTTTATGTAAAAGTCAAGACATTCTTATTCAAAATTATGGCATTTTTTATTCAAAATGTTTAATTATGTATTCATAGGGAAAGAGTACATGGATTTGGATTTAAAGAAATGAACTCAAGTAAAAATTTTAAGTATTATTTTTTTGTTTTTGCACTTCATTGGTGTGCATTTGCAGTAGGGAATAAAAAAAATGTAACACAAATGAAAAAAAAAATCCTGACACTTTGTAGGGGTATATACCTATGTGGACATTCGGCTGGAGGTCATCTCGCAGCCATGATGTTAGCTACGGACTGGTTGACTGAGTACATGCATAGCGATAGTGATATAAGAGGTAAACTTTAACTATAAATGGATTTTATTACAATTTCTGTGGTTATCATTGAATGAGATAGCAATAGTGATATAAGAGATAAACTTTAACTATACATGTAGATGGATTTTATTATAATTTCTGTGGTTATCATTGAATGAGATAGCGATAGTGATATAAGAGATAAACTTTAACTATACATGTAGATGGATTTTATTATCATTTCTGTGGTTATCATTGAATGAGATAGCGATAGTGATATAAGAGATAAACTTTAACTATACATGTAGATGGATTTTATTATCATTTCTGTGGTTATCATTGAATGAGATAGCGATAGTGATATAAGAGATAAACTTTAACTATACATGTAGATGGATTTTATTATCATTTCTGTGGTTATCATTGAATGAGATAGCGATAGTGATATAAGAGATAAACTTTAACTATACATGTAGATGGATTTTATTATCATTTCTGTGGTTATCATTGAATGAGATAGCGATAGTGATATAAGAGATAAACTTTAACTATACATGTAGATGGATTTTATTATCATTTCTGTGGTTATCATTGAATGAGATAGCGATAGTGATATAAGAGATAAACTTTAACTATACATGTAGATGGATTTTATTATCATTTCTGTGGTTATCATTGAATGAGATAGCGATAGTGATATAAGAGATAAACTTTAACTATACATGTAGATGGATTTTATTATCATTTCTGTGGTTATCATTGAATGAGATAGCGATAGTGATATAAGAGATAAACTTTAACTATACATGTAGATGGATTTTATTATCATTTCTGTGGTTATCATTGAATGAGATAGCGATAGTGATATAAGAGATAAACTTTAACTATACATGTAGATGGATTTTATTATCATTTCTGTGGTTATCATTGAATGAGATAGCGATAGTGATATAAGAGATAAACTTTAACTATACATGTAGATGGATTTTATTATCATTTCTGTGGTTATCATTGAATGAGATAGCGATAGTGATATAAGAGATAAACTTTAACTATACATGTAGATGGATTTTATTATCATTTCTGTGGTTATCATTGAATGAGATAGCGATAGTGATATAAGAGATAAACTTTAACTATACATGTAGATGGATTTTATTATCATTTCTGTGGTTATCATTGAATGAGATAGCGATAGTGATATAAGAGATAAACTTTAACTATACATGTAGATGGATTTTATTATCATTTCTGTGGTTATCATTGAATGAGATAGCGATAGTGATATAAGAGATAAACTTTAACTATACATGTAGATGGATTTTATTATCATTTCTGTGGTTATCATTGAATGAGATAGCGATAGTGATATAAGAGATAAACTTTAACTATACATGTAGATGGATTTTATTATCATTTCTGTGGTTATCATTGAATGAGATAGCGATAGTGATATAAGAGATAAACTTTAACTATACATGTAGATGGATTTTATTATCATTTCTGTGGTTATCATTGAATGAGATAGCGATAGTGATATAAGAGATAAACTTTAACTATACATGTAGATGGATTTTATTATCATTTCTGTGGTTATCATTGAATGAGATAGCGATAGTGATATAAGAGATAAACTTTAACTATACATGTAGATGGATTTTATTATCATTTCTGTGGTTATCATTGAATGAGATAGCGATAGTGATATAAGAGATAAACTTTAACTATACATGTAGATGGATTTTATTATCATTTCTGTGGTTATCATTGAATGAGATAGCGATAGTGATATAAGAGATAAACTTTAACTATACATGTAGATGGATTTTATTATCATTTCTGTGGTTATCATTGAATGAGATAGCGATAGTGATATAAGAGATAAACTTTAACTTTACATGTAGATGGATTTTATTATCATTTCTGTGGTTATCATTGAATGAGATAGCGATAGTGATATAAGAGATAAACTTTAACTATACATGTAGATGGATTTTATTATCATTTCTGTGGTTATCATTGAATGAGATAGCGATAGTGATATAAGAGATAAACTTTAACTTTACATGTAGATGGATTTTATTATAATTTCTGTGGTTATCATGAATGAGACTGATCAGGAGCGGGTATGACACCTGTCCCATATTTGACCCTAAATACATGTACATGACCTTGACCTTTTGTGTTGAGTCTGATATAACCTTCTTGTAAGTTTTATGGAGATCTTTGCAGGTGACATACATGTACATGTAAAAACTAGTATAGGTCTATATGTATAATTTCATAATTCAAAAAATCTGTAGCATAGATTTTAAATCTTGTGCACACTGGCCTACTCTTTTAAACTGAACAATCAAGGGATAAAGTCCTAATATGTTATACTTCTTAAAATTACAACATTACGTTTAAATAAAAGGAGTCTCCAGGTGTATTTAAAAAAATCAGTGTAAATGATGTACATGTTTGCTTTGAAGTTTTTATAGTTTTTGAAAATTAGCTGGCAGGAATGTATATTTTCTAATATTTCTCAGTTAGTACATACATGTATTTTATTTTCCATATTTACAATGTAAATTCTAGTTTTAAAGGAGTTATTATTAATAATGTTCTGTTTATCCTATCAGGTGCCATGTTAGTGAGTGGAGTATATGATCTCAGACCATTGGTCAATACATATGTAAACGATCCAATCAAAATGACAATGTAAGTTCTTGAAATGAAATGTGAACTTTTTGAAGAAGATATTACATTGAGAATATGTAATAATTGTTATAAGTTTAAAATAAGAAAGAATCCTCATGATTCTCAGTAAAATTATAAGTCTACCGTCTGTTTTTGTAATTCTGGAGAAAAAGTTTAGATTTTTCAATTTTCAAACTTTCAGAGTAATCTCCTCTTGTGCAGTCTCCAACAATATGTAGTGTAATTGATAGCGCCCTGCTGTATTGCTGTCTTTTAGTATCTCAATTTTTCATTATGTATGTAGCATTAAATGATGGTTTACATTTTACAGTTTTTTTGTTTCAGGGAGAATGCCTGGCAGAACAGTCCATCAAATCATACAGCGGAGATTTGTCGGCACAGTCATAATCGTAAAATAATAATTGCCGTAGGGGAACACGATCCACCTGAGTTTAGAAGACAGAGTCAGCAGTTTCAGCAGGTTTGTCTATTTAGAGAAAATTTTTGAAACTGTATAGATCTTGAGTTTGTGCACTTTATAATGATTTGAAAGTGAAATGGTACAAAATAAGATTACATGCTGACAAGTGGAATACAATGTATATTTATTCCCTCGCTAAAATGATGGGAATGTATATTGAGGGGCATGTCTGTCTGGGCGTGCATCTGTCCCACATGTAACATCTGAAAATTTAAAGAAAAAAAGATAAAGAGAATCAATTCATTTCTTTGGATAAAGCTTTTATTAAATATGATGTCTTAACTTTCTTCATCTATTCTTGTATATCCATCACTAGAATTTAATTTAAAAATTAAGGTTGAATTTAATTTAAAAATTAAGGAATTTAACATCTAATATTAGCAATGAACATGTAGCATTACAAAAAATTTGGCACTTTTAGGGTCGGCACACAATTTTGTCACTATAACTTAACATTGTCTTTTGTATTACATTTGTATTCTATATCAGATTCTCTGTGAAGGCAATATAAACTCCCGTCTGATAGACGTCCCTAACACGGATCACTTTGACGTCATAGAAAAACTCAAAGACGAAGACTTCATCTTAACTCAGGTAATTTCAATGAATTTAAATGATAACTTTAGTTTCAGTTAGAATATGAAAAGGACTAATTAAAGTAACCTGCAATTTCAACCCCACATGACTTAGATTTTTTAAAGTATATTTTGTATGGAAGAAGTCTTTGAAATGTCTACGTCATAACATAGTTTTTACTGTAATTAAAGTGATAGCCATAACACTTTGACTAGTAGCAGGGATAATTTTGGGCTGCGAAATTGAATCACTCATATTTTTCACTATTCTCTGATATAAATTCTTGATTTTGACAGATTGTCTCATAGAAAATGATTGAAAATGTAAAACTCTCTCATCAAAGGAACCGGACAGAATAATCCCTGAAGTAGGGTCATTTAGATGAAATTTCTTATTGTTTTTAGTCTTTAATACCAGATTCAAAACGTGCCTGTGCCTATCTATTCATATTTTTGTTGCAAGATATTTTTGAATTCCTGTACCATTATGAGCTCTATGAGCATTTTAAAGTTTCCTTGAAATACATACGTACATGTATATTCTCATTCCCCCTTTGTGAATCATAATAATATTCCAATGGTAGGGGCATTCATAATTTCTATCAATAATAATCAATTTGACCCCAGTTTTTGAATAAAACATTTTGAAGATGTCTCAAGTAGATTATGTCGGATACTTTCCCAAATAACTATGTGTAACACATTAAGACAGAAATTAACATCTGAGCATTGTCATTGTCATTGGGTAATACATGTATTTTATACTTATTTCAGGAAGCTATCAAACTGATGGAGTTAAATTTACATGGATTGGAAGATGATCTGCAGAAATCTACTGTTTAATAATGATAGATGTCAGACAATTCTGTTTCTTGTGACAATACAACGGTATCTGGAAATGCAGATCTGATAATTGCATACATACCTCACTGGATTTATCCTGGGTGGAAAAAATTATCTTATTGCATAGGGAATCATTTACTCTGTCACAAAACTTCAAAGTCAATACTGCATTGGTAATGACTTGCCCATCAATACGCAAGATCGCAAATACAGCGTGTGCAGCATGTCCATTCTGATTTTTCATTTAGTCACCTACCTAAACCATTGTTCAAAACTTGGGCACCTTTTCTGCCCAAGTAAATTGATGACGTCATAACAATGGAGAACAATCGAAGAGTGCGCGAGAACATTCGTATAGTCTTAGTCAGAAGTATTTGCGATCTTCCGTATTGGTAGAAATGAATGGTTTGTCTTTTTTGGCCTTAGATTCATTTGTTCTTATATTGAGCGCACTGTAAACGTGGTTATTTTCGCTGGGGGAAAATAACGCTATTATAGCATGGAGACGTTACGCTTGGGAGAAATTTTCCCGATATAATTGTATCTTCCATTATAAGTGAAACTTTATATTTGAGAAAAACTTCCGGTTATACGTTAAATATTTCTTCGAAAGGTGTTACTAAAGCCATGATAATCTATGCAAGTCTTGTTGAACATTCCAATGCACTATGTTATGCCAAATCTGATTGGTTTTGAATGACTTACAAATTTGTTTATTGTTATCGCCACTTACTTCTGTAGAAATTTACATTGTTCCAAAAAGGGCATTATTCATATATTTATTGTATCTGATTCATACTTTGTTGTAAAATCATTCATTTGAAGAGTAAATTGACCTAAAAGTAGTGCCCAAGAATGTATCTCACTCTGCTGTATAGGAGGTGATAGTGTCAGTAGACATCCAAGTTTCTTTGCTTCTTTAGGGTCAATCATGTTGTAAAAGAAAAACTGACAGGCTGTCGGTAAATAAGAATTTTTGTTTGTCGCTTTAGAAATTTCTATAACATGTAGCTGTATTTCCTATGTTTCAAAACTCCTATTAGTTTTGTTCTATCCATAGCTATACCTACATGTACATACATTCCTCAAGATAAGATCTTCTAGTTTGAAGCAGGTTTCTTTAGCAAATTCAAAGAATTTTTATGGAAGGTTGACAAAATGCAAATGCATACATTTGTCAAAGCATATAATTTAATTACTTGTACATTTGAATGTCATTCATGTTTGTTATTGATACTGTCCATCAAATCAATTTACAACATTAAAAAGAACTGAAAGCAACATGAACTCTTCTCTATACATAACTTAAAAAATCTGTGCATGTTACACTTACATAAATGCATGGTAACATATCAAAATATCAGTTTCAAACCTTTCACCTTTAACCTGAATCTGCCTTTTCATACCCCCATTTCTGATCTTATGAACTTGACAGGAGTGTGAAATTTTCTTTAAAACCTTGAACCATGGGCTGAACTTTTTACCTGTAAATGATGAGTCATTTAGGATGCAATTCTCAATGCATTTCCAAAAACACAAAGACTGACCTCACTGTAGCCAGACTTTGTAATGTCACTGTGACCTTGAACAAATTGCAACTCCACATTGAAGTGTCTTACCTCAAATTGTAACCTAGGTACCTGGAACAGGAGACAAGCTGGCTATGTGAATGATGAAACATTGGCATCAAGAAGCCACCTTCATTACACTCCCTAGGGAGTTACTAAAGCATCGAGACAGAACTGTTAAGCCGTTTTCTGAAGAAGCCACAAGGGGCCTCAATCTGATTTATGTACATGCTCTGAATTGTTGTCGCATACACAACATAATAGAGAGCATCGGTGTAGATGTAAGGTTTTTTTTAAAATGACATTAATGGGGCCTCGACAGTTTGAGACTAACCTTTGACCTGATTTAATTTCATGCCAGATGAGAGGCAATTTTGCTTATGTTGCCATGTAACAAAATGTTAAATTTAATGGTGATTTATGTTACCAATCAAGCAGCCTGGATCCTTCTAATACTGTATGTTTACTTACTCTAGCGCAATAGAGGTTTTGCGAAAAAGGCATATTTTGACATCATAGAGTAATGACCAATTGAGGCCTTTTGCCAGTTAAGAGTTGTCGCCATTCTAAACCTAGATTTTGTATGCATAGACACCAGACAAAATATTGTTTTTCATCGTGACATTTTATTTAATTGCACAGATTTGACATGTTCAGATGCGTTGTCATGTTTTCTGTTGGGACATCATAATGAAAAATATCGCCAAATTTTGTGATGTCCGGTGTCTGGTTGACTGTTCCACAATAATCTATAAGAGTTAAATGAATCGGCATAGTTTTTAAAAGTCAACTCTATCTTTACAGGCCTAAATGCACTAAGACATGAATTCTGCTAAAATAGGTAAACATACAGTACTTTACTCATAGAAAATGACTTGATAGCCATCAGATTAAAATTTAAACCCTGCTGCTGGGAGTGAGCACAAATTGTTAATAATTGAAAAGAAACTACTAACAATCAGCTTCAGGTTTTTTGAATTTGAAATTTAATGAATTAAAATAATACAATAAATGTGCAAGAAATTTGGTAGAAAAAACATTGTCCAAGCTTAATATTACGATGTACAAGATGAATAAGGTAAGAAAATACTCTGTCAGACAAATAATGCATTATAGTCAATTAATGCAACATGGAAAACCATGCTGTAAACCATCTTTTATTTGGGAGTACCTCGTTGGTTTTTTTATAAATATGAAAATTGTAAATGAAGAGAAATAAAGAATCATTGCATAACAGGCAAGTTCACCTTCAACAATTAAGGTATTGTGTATCAGTTTGGAGAAGCAAGGTAAAGAAAATATGGATACTTGTGGAATAAAATAATCCCAAATAAAAGATGGCTTACAGCAGCGACTCGTTTAAAAATATTTACAATAGTAGTATATAAGATTTATAATAACTTACGATGGTTTTAATGAGGTCAGTTGGTAAAGTTACGCTAGGTGATTGTCTCAAGATCCATATTCCACAAGACAAGATCGTCAGTTGCATTATGTAAAGTACACGTCACATATAAGGTAAAATATGCGTCATGGTTAATTCTGATGAGATTGTATAAGTCAAGTCATGTAACGGTTTTTGTACCAAAGTAGCTTACGTACATGTATATTAACTATAGGTTTTGGTTCTGCGTAATTAATTTTAAAATAATGTTACATTTGGTTATGGAATAGATGGATATTTTTAGTCCCCTACCGGCAACGCCGAAGGGGACTCTTAGTTTCCTCTCGGTCTGTCTGTCTGTCCGTCCGTCCGTCTGTCCGTCTGTCCCATTTTCAGTTTTCCAGACTTTTTTTCGCTGTTGTTGCATATATTGAACTCATTTTTGGTATGTGGATATATCTCAATGTGATACAGATCAAGTTTGAGTTTGCTTTCGATTGACCTAATTTTACAAGAGTTATTGCCCTTGGACTTAGCAAATTTTATGAAAGTTTCAGTTTTCCGGACTTTTTTTCGCTGTTGTTGCATATATTGAACTCATTTTTGGTATGTGGATATATCTCAATGTGATACAGATCAAGTTTGAGTTTGCTTTTGATTGACCTAATTTTACAAGAGTTATTGCCCTTGGACTTAGCAAATTTTATGAAAATCTCAGTTTTCCGGACTTTTTTCCGCTGTTGTTGCATATATTGAACTCATTTTTGGTATGTGGATATATCTCAATGTGATACAGATCAAGTTTGAGTTTGCTTTTGATTGACCTAATTTTACAAGAGTTATTGCCCTTGGACTTAGCAAATTTTATGAAAATCTCAGTTTTCCGGACTTTTTTCTGCTGTTGTTGCATATATTGAACTCATTTTTGGTATGTGGATATATCTCAATGTGGTACAGATCAAGTTTGAGTTTGCTTTTGATTGACCTAATTTTACAAGAGTTATTGCCCTTGGACTTAACAAATTTTATGAAAATCTCAGTTTTCCAGACTTTTTTCCGCTGTTGTTGCATATATTGAACTCATTTTTGGTATGTGGATATATCTCAATGTGATACAGATCAAGTTTGAGTTTGCTTTCGATTGACCTAATTTTACAAGAGTTATGGCCCTTTGACTTAGCAAATTTTATGAAAATTTCAGTTTTCCGGTCTTTTTTCCGCTGTTGTTGGATAAATTGAACTCATTTTTGGTATATGGATATATCTCAATGGGATACAGGTCAAGTTTGAGTTTGCTTTAGATTCATCTATTTTTACAAGAGTTATGGCCCTTGGACTTAGCAAATTTTATGAAAATTTCAGTTTCCGGACTTTTCTTTGGTTCTATTGCAAATAATGCACTGATTTTTGGTAAATGAAGACATCTCAGTGTGATACAGACCAAGTTTGAGTTTGGTTTCCACTGGCCTATTTTTACAAGAGTTATGGCCCTTGGACTCAGCAAATTTCATGAAATTTTTAGTTTCCCGGACTTTTTCATGCCTGTTATTGCAGATAATGAGCTGATTTTTTGTATGTGAATACATTATAGTGTGATGCAGATTTGAGTTTAATTTAGACTGACTAATTTTCACAAGAGTTATGGCCATTGGACTTAGCAAATTTCGTGAATTCAGTTTCCCAGACTTTTCTTGGCTGTTGTTGCAGAAGATGAACTGATGAACAGAGATGCAAGTCATAAATTTATGCCGCCGGTAGGGGACTTATATCGCACAGCGATCATTGCATTTTTAATTTAAATAATTATATACTTTAATATTTGAAAGTATTTTTAAAAGACATCTAATAAATGTATTCATCAAACAGTTAATTGAGAAACTATGATAGGATTGCACACACTTCACGCAGTATTAATTCATTACAACTTCTGTTTATTTTTTCTAGAATTGTAGTTTCTTAGAAAACATGAGCAGGGGACTGGCTGATTGCATAGGGGGGAATGCATGGAATGATTGATGCATTTGAATATTATGGGATGCCAAGAAGATAGCTTGAGATACACATGTAATTGAAGAATCTTTAAAGACGAATGAAGAATGGAAAAGATATAGAAACTATATGGAAACTAAAATAGTCAATTTTCAAATTTGATGACAACTGGTTGCTTAAAATATCTTGACAAAATTTTAAACATTTGCACTGCAAACTTTGAAAAATCAACAAAAAATACAATATTTTAAACTAATCAAAGAGATCAACATTTCTCAAAGCCATATTTATGTCAAAACATGCCCATTTCAATCTTAATAATTAAAAAAAAAAACAAGAAGCTTAAAGCAATATGCTATACAAAAAACATACATACAGGTTTAGTACACAGTACAAACATTACTTCACATTTTCATCAAGTTTGGGACCGTTAACTAGATGAAAATGGTGAATTTGTGATTTTTTTTACTACATGGAGAAAATATTTTCGGAATAGTAAATCACATTAAAAGAGAAAACTATTTTTGCACCATAGAAATTCAATAAATTACAAACACAACAGCATGGTACAATGTTGACATTTCTTTGTATAGACAATACAGGGTATTAGCACAAATGTATCACACTGTTAATTATTCCAATTTTTCTGCTCTCTGTTCACTTTGCTCAATATCTCACTATATAGTATAGCAAAAGCAAGGAAAAAATACATACATGTACTAAAAAATATGCAACGTTGGTCAAATACATGTATTACTTGAATTTGTTTTATGTCCAGAAAAAAAATACCATGATTACCCAAAAGTACATCTACGCTCTAATAATTTCTTTTATTCAATCCAAAATAATTTCATTGCAGTGTCCTGTTACTCCATAACTTATAGTGCATTTTATTTCTTTTACATGTATTATATTAAAGGGGGTCTTTATAAGCATTGCAAATAACTGTCATAAAGACTTACTCTATTATTTAAGCTGATATTCCTACTCTACATAATAAATAAGTTCCTTTTAGAGCCTGCTAAAAGAATCAACCTTATAGAGTTGCTAAGAAATACATTATAGAACTTTTATATCAATATGGAATTGATTGTGTTTGGTATAAGAAATTATGTACATTTATGCAGATGCAATGTAGATGTAGATATACGTTTATATAATTGTTGAATTCCCTGAAAGGCTGGGAAAATATTGAGCTCAAGTATTGTAATTTATTCATAACATACCAATCTTTTTCTCTTTACAAATTACACACTAATCAAACTTATAAAAAAAAATCTATTTTAAATAACAAAAATCGACTTTGGAATGTTTGTATGTTTTTCTTTCGAAAATTGATGCATATTGAAGGAAGAAACACACAGAAATACGTAATAAGCACAAACATAGTGAATTGGTTTAAATAACAAACTGTTACTAAACTGAAAATAAAGAATAACATTGACAGATACCAATTTTTCTGGAATTCTATATTACAAACAAAACAAAACAAATTTCATCACAGCCTGGCGTGTTAAAAAACAAATGATATGTGTAAAATAAAAATGGAAAAAAATCTTTCTTCTACTCATCATTCTATTGAGAAAAACACTTTTCTGACATATACTTTCTTCAAGTGGAACATGCAGATGGTTGATGTGTAACAGTTTTGTTCTTCTTCAATCCTTTTCCAGTAAAACATCTTCCAGATGTAATCAAAACCCTGATTCAAGGTTTTTTGCTCATAACCAATCATATTCAAGGATTTTTTCATCCAATGAAATGTTGGTTTTGTAAAGCCTGTGGTTTCTAATCAATCAAATTGAATGATATCACACATAAACTAGTAGCACTGTTTATTTGTCGTTGTTCATATTTTCTGGCTCGTACAATCTCCATCAAGAAAACATCACCAACTTCTCCAACGTTCTGAGAGAGCTCACTCATTGGTTTCAAAAATTACAGTTAAATATTTGTCAAACTGCCGTTTCTTGATCCTCTGCCACAACCAGTTGGAAATGCTCTTGACCTGTAAGACAAATCAAAATTATAAATCAGCCAAACAACAAAACGGCATGATAACCTTTCTTTTTTCTTTAAAGCTAGTAAATTTTCCCTATACATAATCATTAGATGTAGTGTGTTATGTGAAAGTACAAGAAACAGCTTAGCAAACCATGCAGAAATAACATTCAATTTTTATATTGGTCTCAATTTTGCTTGTCTCTTCAAATTATGGTTGCAAATCCAACCTTTCAATCCCATGTGTGACTAATTTAGTCACAATTAGGAGCATGAAGGCAATATTTGAGTTTTGGTTTAAAATTTCGTCATTTCATGTCACATGTTTTAACAACATTAAACAATAATTTAAAGACTTACATAAACTACATGTACATTAACATTTAATTCATAACAAGGCGTTCTATACAGGTACATGGTAATGTCATTTGTGTTAAAACCATTTCCATAGCTAGATATGAGAGTCCCACCTTTACCTGGTAAATAATCTGGTAAATATTTTAATCATTTTACACATGAAATTACAATTTATTGTTTATGCAACAAAACATTATTAACCCAAGAAGAGAACATTTTTTGACAAGAGTTATCTCTCTTTGTCCGCAAGCTAAATGTAACAGATGAAACTAAATAAAGAGGGTTACAGATTTCATGAAATTGCTCTTTTGAAGAGATAAGAACAATATACACTGCTCAAAAAATTAAAGGAGCAATTTTCCCATTGTAATGTAATGGTACATAGCTTGTACTATCTTCTGGGATAAGCAAGGCTACATCATCAAATTTTATCATTTGTATATGGTTAATCTGTTCAATATAGACATTGGTAATTAAGAAATGACTATCAAATATGTCTTAATACATTTATGTTCATCATATAGAATAAGCAGCTGTAAACCTGTGTGATATGAAAGTAAAAACCTTGCTCCCTTAATTTTTTTGAGCAGTGTATATTAACATATACATGTTTGTATGTGACCTTAATGTCTGTTACATATCTTTTTTCCCTACATCTTGAAGAAGAATTCACTTGAGTAACACATTATGCACTTTAGACTTCAGTACATTAACATCCTTCTATAATTCATGTGTATGTATTATGTACTACATCGATAAAACACACAAATGATCAATATTTACTTTCTAGATATGTAGCCAGATCTTTGTCATCTGCTCTCATGGCCTGAGCTCGGGGCGTGTTGCCTTGGTAATCGGTGCGGGTCAAGGACGCTCCCGCCTCCACTAACATATAACATATGGTCCTTCTCTGATACCACGCAGCCTTGTGTAATGCCGTCTGACCCCTGAAAGGTCAAGGTCATATACATTGTAGCCATTGATAACTCTTAATGATAGAATAATTACCAGACTAAATTCTTCAATGCCTTGCTTTCTTTTAAAGTTGACGACCTTAATTATTTCTAACACAGTATATTTTGCATCATTAAAATATTGTGTTTGAATAAAAACACTTAAATTAGAAAATTTTATATCTTATTTCTTACTCTCAAATCCTGACTTACTTTTCATAATCTATCATGTCCAGTATGACTGGAGGTGCTGTAAAAAGAAATAATAGTACAGGTATCATAAGTATTCCAAATTTATATTGCATACCTATTTTTTCCAATATTCTTATTTTTGACTGAATAATCAATGGACGTATTAAAAGTATATTTTTGATATTTGAAATAGAACAGAACCTTTCCATATTACTTGCGGAACAAAATTAGACACATTTTTCTAATTTTCCAATTTTGAGGAAATATTGTTATGTGGGAACCCACTATTGTAAATGTAACTGTCAAATGATTTCATCAATCCACTGTTTGTACCTTGGAACTGAGCTTCATATTGTTTTAATCCAGATAATGTTGAAGAGTCTATCTAATACATATCTGTGGTGACTTAAATATTTGTTTTTCCTGATGCCGCAAGAAATGACCTAAACTGATACATGTAATTTTTGTACTGATCATTGTTACCATTGTCTATGAGATATTTGACAATCCCTTTATGGCCAAATCTTGCTGCGTGATGAAGTGACGTCATTCCGTACTGGTCTGTGGCGAGCAGGTCAGCATCATGGTTACAGTATAAATCTACCAGCTGTAACGAAGAAAAGTCATATTTCAAATTACAAAAGTGTGAAGCTTACAATTTTTTTGTGTTCTTTAATTTAAGAAAACCATGTATTATAAGCTTTATTTATCAATAATCTCTATTTTTGCAGAAAATTAT
This sequence comes from Pinctada fucata, assembly GCA_028142955.1. Taxonomy (NCBI): domain Eukaryota; kingdom Metazoa; phylum Mollusca; class Bivalvia; order Pterioida; family Pteriidae; genus Pinctada; species Pinctada fucata. The sequence goes on from AP027104.1 coordinate 15,450,041, forward strand.
GTCCCATATTTCTTCAAGATGACTATTCATAGACAGGTACACCCATACTGCCTGCATGTTGGACTCCAAATATGACTATAACCATGAAGGTGACCATGAGATGACCTTAATAAAAGCCGAGTCTTGTTATACTTGGCACTCTTTGTAAGTTTATGTTTACTACTATTATGTATGTCAAGTATTAGCCATTTTATGACAGTGTTACTAACTGACAGACTGTATGCTTTGGACAAAATAATCCCTGTACAGTGCTTCTACTTTGATGGCGATGTACCAAAGGAATTAAATCAGTTATCTTACCTTGGAAAGGTCTCCTCTTTTAGAAGCATCAATCAAACCTACAAAAGAATGACATATAAATATTACTCAGAAGTCTTGTTCTTCTTCCTTTCTTCTAAATGCCCTTGACAACATTAAAAAGAATTACTTATGAAATAACAACTAGCTAGCCGTGATTTGTTGTCCAGTAATTCCGTGTGTCGCATGAACCAATCAAATTATCACTGAGCCTCGAAGCGGTGTGGTGATAATTTGATTGGTTCATGCAACTCAGGGTATTACTGGACAACAAATTACAGCTAGCTAGTTGTTATTTCTAGTGCAGACATGCAGGGAGAAAATCTCAAGTCATATTAGAATAGGGTTTATAAGTACATGAAAGACTTATAGAAAATCAAAGCACTAAATGTACTGAGTGCAAATAGCCAGAAAAATATCACTTATAATGTATGACAAAATATTGTGTTTTCAAAGTTATATCAATTTTGTTCCTGAACACCTTTGTAGGCCAGTTTATGGACGTAATAAGACAGAACTAAAATGCAAATGCATAATGTTGTCGTAATGAATTGAAAGATGATGTCTGACAGTGAACATGAAAATTAAACAACATCACATTAAATCTACCCCTCCCCCCTAAAAAATACAACAATCCAATATGACTATCGATTGATGATTCCATATACAAGGAAAGAAGACGAATCTTATTTTCTAATTTGAACCCCACTCTCTCTTTAATCTTTCATGTTCAATGTTAGGTGTGTGCTAAGAATTTGAAGGAAAATTCACTTCTTTTTTAGTTTATAAAAACATGATACATCCTAAACGGGAATGTTTTGATCTTTTATTTTTCATAATTGTTAATATCATATTTCATGATGGAAGTTCCTAATTTTTCCGTCATATACAGATTTTATTTTGTGATGCGGGGCAAAATAAGCCTACTTGAAGTTAGTTTTACGTTTCAATGATTCAACTTAATTTCTTTATCGATAGCACCGTTTCATTTATATATTGTCCACTAAAACAGATAATCACCTGGTAATGGAAAGGTGTTTTCAACACACAGCCTTTGTTCATCTCAGTACATACAGATGCAATTTTTCATTAGGTCATGCATGTACATAACACGACAGCTCGATTCATATAGATATAAGTCATTGATTCAGATAGTGATCAGACCTTTTACCGATCATGACGCTGACGCAGTCCCAAGGTACATGTAAACAGAGTAACATCGTTTATACATACTCAGTAGACGGGGCTCCCATGAGTGAAGAAATCAGGCAATCGCTATGTGCTATTCGCACAAAAAAATGAAAAGACACTTTCAGAATAATTGTAGTAGTCAATGATAAATGGGGAAAGAAATTAAACCATATTTTAAGTCACAAATTTACCTTTATCTGCCTGTGACAGTTTTTTGGACCTGGCAGCTGCTGTGGCATTGGCTACCGTTAGAAACTGGTAATTTTTGGAATGACCGTTTGGTGTGGTTGGTGAACCGGGCTCAGAGCTGTAATAAAGATTATGAAATTCATATATTAGGTAATGTAGCAGGCAAATAAATTGATTGACTACTCAGTAATTGTAAGCTAGAATAAAAAGGCAATATATATATATATTTTTTCAATTTTTTGTTTGTTGATCTAAAATCTGAAAAAGAAAAAGGAGTTTTTCTTTCAGATTGCATTATCAAATGTTGCTCTCCTAAATAATTATCTACATGTTTGATTTTTTTTCATTAGTGAAAATGTTGTGATTTGTTGTTAAGTATGTTTTGATAATTTGGTTAATTTCCCCAAAACCACAGCATACATTGTTAGGTTTTTTATGTTCTTTTTTTACTACATAATAGAATTTATACATCTACTGATGACAACATTCCTTTGAATGAAAAAAGTCAGATGAAGCTTTATCTACAATGAAGAGAAGTTTTTTGTTATACATGTATGTTACTTTTTACTATACAATAATAATATGAATTTCTAAACAGATTATAATCATACCAGAAAAAATTGACAAACAATGGGCCTAATACATATTTCAATCTGCATGATAGACTCTGCCAAATAGTTAATTTCTTCACTAATCTTTTCTTTATTTTCTTAAGTCAGATTTAAGATTTTCTACATTTTTTCTTTTAATTTTGGAATTTGAACGAGTGCTCATAAAGGAATAGTGACTTTAGTTACCATCACTGGCCTTAATGATTGTGACTAACAAGGCTTAAACTTAAAGTCTGAAGATTTGACATACTGACTGGGGTCTTCTGTTGAAAACCTCCTTGAATTAATGATAAGAGTCCCTAATGTATTATGAGATCACAACATTAATGTCATAACAACCCGTGACAGTGTGTCTGAATCTACAGCTATGTTAAAAAAAACAGTGCAAAAATATTCCATCTTAAAAGAAATCAAATTCAAAATTAAATTTGTAAATAAATCAAAATTCCATACATTTTTTTCTGACCTAGTGCTGTACTCTACAAAACTGACCAGCATGCTACACATGTGTGTGTTTACATAAGTATACATAATCATGTAAATAAATAAACCCAAAATGCAAAGCTTTTTAATGCACATATGTGACTTGAATGTATATCTATGATGTCACATTATTCCACTGTGACAAATGACTTGAATTAATTTCAATTAATCAGTCAAAGAACAGTTAGGAAGTGTACAATATAATCATAAATTTTCAAAAGAGCTCAATATCGCATAGAAAATATATGAGTTTGTACATTTTGTATACAATAAAAATGAGGAAGTCATTCTCTCCAATCTGTAAGCTGTCCTTTAAATAACATGTAGACAGTGGCCATTATAAATAATTCATATAGTCATGAAATATCTAAGTCAAACACGAATAATGAAAATATTTCTTTAAGAAAAAACAATCTATATATGGTAAAATTTTCCCGGCACTTTATTGATCAATTCATACATTTCTATATAAGAGGAGATATTAAATCTAATATTTGAAATCGATGAATACTTTGGGAGTAGAAATTTAAATTGTAACTGATTTATAGAACATATTTTCATACATCATTCAATAAAGTGTTTGACGATATGTATATATCGATACATAGTGAAACTTAAAGTACAGAGATTTGATACATAATCATGCAGGCAAAGGCCGGACACTTAGGCATACCATGCTGAAACAAGTAATAGTGATGTTACCCTAGGGATCGGAGAAAGTCGCTATCAGCGACACGGACGCATACCCACGCACCGGCCCGAGGGCGAGTACGTCGTAAAGGCAAGTGACTGAAAACAAGAAATGCCGTAAATCACAACTCAAGATAAAATGTGCAGACCAAGTAGTAAGACAAAAATAGAATCTGTTAAAATGGTAGAGGTGTGAAAATTTAAGGTGCGTCATGGTGGCGTCACATTTTCATTTTTTTTTTCTTTACAAACATTTAGACTCAGAAGAAAATGGAAGGAGATCGATGCACAAACAAACAAGGAAATGAAGCGGAGATAAAACTGAAAGCAGAGTTTAATCACTTATGATAAATTTGCAAGATTGGTTTTAACAATTCTGCATTATCAGTTTAAGGGGTGAAAATTCAAGTTCAAATTATAATTTAACACCGAAATTAGAGGTTATACAAGCATATAGTTTCTATGATAATTATAGGGTCGTACAGTGAAGCAATGCATCTATTCATCCATACTTACTATAAAATTTTTAACAGAGTTTTTAAAAAGGAAAAAAAAAGAGAAAAAAAAATAAATAAAAAGGAAAAAGAAAGACAAATAATTTTGTCTTTTATCATACAGAATTTTACATAATGAACATTAATTTTTTGTTCTTTTTTCATGCTTCAAGTTTCAATTCAGCAAATGGTATTGATATGAAAAAATAGGTTATTAAACAAAATTCTAATGCAACATTCTTTTTTACATTTTTGCTGCATCTAGAAAACTGACAAAGTCATGAAGTTACCCCTTCTACAGACCACTTTAAGCAATTTTGTCTTTCTTTGTCTACCCACATGTTTTTTTTTTTTTTTTTTGTGAATGAAATCATGTAAACTTCAAAGTTATTGCAATAATATTCAGAATAGATTCACATGATTTGATTTTTGACAATGACCTTGACCTTAGTCCTAGATATTAAAACTTTACTGTGTTCTCCTCTTACTCTTAATCTTTACATAAAAAATGAAAGATCTATCTTGAAAACTTCTTAGTTATAGTGCATCATAAACAAAGTATTCACATTTCATATAATCTGCTTTAATTTGACCTTGACCTTTGACCTAAGTATGTTTTTGTATGATCTTTCATTTGTCTATGAAAGCTAAACCTTGGTATATTCTAGATTAGTCATAACTAAAGCGTTGATTCTTAACAAATTGTTTGCAAGTTTGATCTTGAAAGTTTTTATAGGCAAGTTTTATCTGCATATGAAATGCAAACATTGTATCTTGAAAATGATTTCAGTTTAACGTCAGAACAAAAGCGTTGACAGATGGACTGACTGACTAACAGACAGACAGAAGGAAAATGTTGATTCTTATAGAATTTCTGCACTGTAATGCAGGACCTTAACTTACTAAGCTATGAAGCAAATCAGCTGATGAGAAAATAATGGAATTCTTCAGCACTTAAACATGATCTGCATATTATTAAAGTCAAGAGCAAATTATTAATATAGCAGCCAAGATCATATTACAAGTAAGGGATGCCAAGGGAAGGAAAAATCATAAAATACATATTAAATTTATTAAAACAGCCCTTTACCTGTGTGTAAAAATACACGTGTTACTTGTAGTTACTTGCAAAGCATTAGTCATTCCAAATTTACGCATCCAAAAAGTGGGGCAGCATTACAGGAAAAGCTGGTACAAAATCCCTCAGATGGCTAAACATAAACATCTAACCAAAAACAACCACGGTTACTTGAAAACCAAATCAATGGACGGTTACAACCTATATAACACTGGGTGGGTTATATATGTCTCTAAAACAATGCCATGCAATTATAATATAAAGTATCAACCTGTTATTTGAACCAGGGGAGGGTGGCGTGAGCAAATTCTCCCGGCTTTCTGGTCTATAAATAACTGTGTGACTGCTGCTAGAAATCGAAAATAGAAGTTAACACAGGCAAAGCGGGGGATGAATATGTTACATACAAGGGTCTACAGTATTAAAAAGATTTTTTAACTTAAAATTATTAAGCATGGGGTCCTTAATAAAGATAAATTGTTTAGTTTTGATCGGAGTCCTTAATTAAAAAATTCAACTTTTTTGTTTGTTTACTATAATTTGACAAAGGTGGAATTATAAAGGTTACAAACACTGAACATATAAGATTTTGGTGTCTGAAGAATTTAGGAAAATGAGACTTAAAGAAGGAAAAAAGCTACCAATCTTAAATATTCATTCATTCAAATGAGATTTGCGCACATTTAGAAAAACTTTCAACATGTAAAGCTCTCTTTGAAGAATTTACAACATTTTAAAAATTGATTTAAAAAAAAAATTCAGATGATATGAAAGAAATTTGTAATGCATAAAAGTGATAAGTGACGTTAAAATGACACGTGAACATGTAAAATAGCGACTCTGATCATTTGGACAATACGCACCTTTTATCATCGTTGTTCTTTGGCACTGATAATTTTTTGTCCACAGAGACGTTCTTATTAGAGCTCCTCTCTTCTGACTGGTTGTGGCTCTCTGACAGCCTACAGTGGATGTAAGTGGACATTATTAGTCAATTATATAGAGTTGAAGTTTAACAAATGACCAGTTTTTTTTTTTAACGTTTTAACAATTTCCTCTTTTCAGCAGGCTGAAGTGAAGTTCATTTGAAGATAGTATGACAATAGATCAAGATTGACAAAGAATGGCAATAATTTGGAAGTTCTAAACTCTGTGTTAAAAATTTTATTGATTGAATACTTAGTGTAACGACTTAACAAAAGAGTGCACTCTTGTTGGTAGTTATCTTTTGTGCGTAGGATAATTCAAATTCCAAGGAAAGTCAAGGTCAAACATTGATACCAAAAGAAAGGTCTTGTCAGAAGAAATGTACACATAAAACATGAAAACTCTTTCACGTACTATTTTTAAAAAAGTTAATATGTGCAGGATTTTTAAGTTTAAAACATTTTTAATAAAGAGACAGGACAAAAACAATATACCCTAAAAGCTTCAATACTGTCAAGGCATAATTTATCAGTAGCAGAAACATTCTCCAAGTACAACATAGTATTACATGTATAGGCCAAAAATAAAATTGTTCAAGTTCAAAAATAAAATTGTTCAAGTTCAACTACTGAGAAGTGAACACTGATATACAGTTTTATCTTCATTCTTCTAATCTTAGAAATCCTAAACACAAATTAATGTAAGTATACCTTTATGCTTGACACATTTTTCCCTTATATATTAAATCTTAATTATCCTATAGTGAAGTATATCATGTATCATTTTCATTTAAATAAATTTTCAAATACCCCGGTGACTTGGGAGGGGTAACAGGCATTGAGTATGTAAACACAAGCTCCTTCTCCTTGACAAAGTTGCTCTCCGTTTGTCGATGTACGTGATCACTGACGTCCGATGTTTCCGATTGCGTTGTGAGTGTTACTAAGGAGTTGTTGACACTCTGCATGTCCGGGTCGAGGATGTAAAGATCTTCAGAGGATATATCAGTAATGTAATGTAGGTTTTCTTGTGCCCGATCTATCCTGAAGAATCTCTCTGCTGTCGTTGCTGAAAATGTGACGTGTGATATTTATGTTTCAGTACATCATATCGAATAATTAATGCTGGAATGAGAATCTACTGTCCTGTTCACTAAATCCAGAGCACCCTGTTTTGGCGATTTATTCTGTCATCTGAAGAATTTTCCTATAAATTATAGTTTTCGAGAACTGACCTCCTTTAGTCGTAATTGGAAATTAACTTCCGACTTACCCTATCAGCTGCCTTCAAACTGCAATATGAAAAATAAAATGTCTACAGGAAATTTCCATGTTAATTTCAAGCCGCTGCCATATTGTTCTCCGTGTCAACAATAGTAAACAGTGACGTTAAAGCTCCCGACGTCAAGCATTTTCAGCGATTTTACTATAGAAAATCCCCGTAGACTTTTTATTTTCCGTCCCATTTCTAACTTAATTGACGTACAGCCAAAAGAATGGTATTTCCTGTTACGACTAAAGGAGTACTATAAAACTGATATCTTTTTGGAAGATGACAGTATCGTATTTTAGAGAAAACCGGGAAAACAGGGTGCTCTGGATTTAGTGAACAGGACAGTAGTGTAATTTCAGATAAATAATAGTAGAAATACATGTACATCAGCATTTTTCTATGAAACTACAAATAAATATCTATCTTCAGCTAATTCTATCCATATCTATTAACCTTAAGTCCAGATTCCTTAAAAATATGCATTTCTAAAACAAAATTATTTCAAGGTCATATCATATAAGGTCATGTGTGGAGGTCAATGTAATGACAAGGTCATAATTCATATAGATACTTACAGTCTAAGAAGCACCATTTGTTGGACAATTGTACTGAGGCCATAGATGAAGATTCATTGTCTCCCTTAAAAAAACAGAAATTCAACTTATTGATTAACTCTAATACATGCAATAATGGCATTGACAATTGTTCTACTGGAATCTCCCCCCCCCCCTACCAACCTTGGCAGCAATGTTGTTCAATAAAGCAACCAAATCTACAATAAATTCCAAGATTTCTAAATTCATAACATAATGATCGATTATGGAGCAGGGTATCTAATTCCTTACCTGATTTTTTATGTAAATTCTAATTGACCTTGACCTTTGACCAAAAAATATTGATAAATGTCCTATGCAAGTCTGGGCCACACGAATATATGTGTGTAAAGAAATATAATTGTACATGTAGCTAACCAACAACTTTCGACCTAAAAATCATAAAAGTAGTCTTCCTTGAACGATAGGTTAAATATGTGTCACTATATTTCATTAATGTAGGTATAGAAATGCTTACAAGCAAGTTATGGTGTGAAACACGTCAATACAATATATATGCAAAGCTCCAGCTTTCAGAGGTGATGTCTTTTTTGTCTTTCTGTCATTAGAAATTTGCATGAAGTGTCATCAATTTAGGACAAGATGTTCTTAATTTTTAGCCAGGAAACAAATCTTTTTGTAAGTATTATTGACCTTTTCTTTTTGACGCCAAATGTTATAGGGGTCCTCCTGTCATAAAAAGTATGTATGAAGTTCAAGAAGGAATATGTGTATCCCTGTCAAGTTTCACTTTCAATTTTTCAAATATTGACCCCAAATCCAAAGAGATGTGTTTATTTTGTTCATTCCCTGATGAAACTTAGGAATTACTTCAATTACATTTGTATATTGTATGGAAACTCATAGTTCCAAAAATGCTAAGTATGAACTTGCCCGTTGGTATTTTGAAACCAAAATTGATAAGGGTATATAGTTCCAAAACTACAGTCCAAAATTTAATGAATTTTGTGTGGTTAAGACATGTTTAAGTTTGTGCAAGTCCTCTAAGAATAAATCAAATCATTTCAAGGAAGAAACATTAAAATGCCTCATTTTATTCGAGAATACATATAAAAGGGGAATTTTTTAATGTAGATCACTGTCAGTGTTATACCATTAATAGATTTATGTCACTTTTTTTATGTTAGCTTCATGTAACATTAATTCTATCAATGTTCACATAGATTTTATCTTCATCTCATTCCTAATTGAATTCACTAGCATTTCAAACCATTATACAAATCAAGTTCTTTGTTATTATGGTCATGAAATGTTAATTCAACAAAGTCATAAAAAGTTAACGTGACATAGCCATAAAAAGTTAACTTGATCGGAAGTATTGTCTGACTTTATGGCATTTAATTCTAAAATATAAACGACAATTATGATACGGAAAGCTCAGATCTTGTAGCACTTATTCATTACAAATGATTAGTAATATAACAGGTGGAATCTAGTTCACTTCAATTTTCCTTTTAGTGCCATCATTTCTTCTCATGTTACCATGTTATCATTTCTCTTCGCAAGAAACATTTTGTCAATTATGGTGTAAATTTTCATATTAGCTTGTTGCTAAATAAAGATCAATGTGTCACAGAAATCATACTCGAATAATGTTAAGGTATGACACATATATGGACTAATCATGAGCTCATACATTTCCATTTCTAACACTGTTTAAACATTTGTAGCATAAATCCATACCAAGCTTGCATGCATGACACCTAATGGATCAATTATAGAGTTGATAATATAACACAGTTGATTAATCTTTCAGGAATTTACGTTAATTCTGTAAATTCTGCCAGCATTGACGTCATCTCTGGGTAATTTTGCTCAGTTACGGTCGTTTACGACTTAATCCTATTAAACTTTTGAACTCTTTTCAGAAGTATTTTTATCGTGGATTTTCTCCCAACAATACGCTACAGTATCGTCTCGGCTTAATTTAATGAAGTATCTGCTACTACAAAAGAAACGTCCCCAGAAATGACCCTATAATTAGATTTCCTGTCACAGTATGCCTGGTTGATTTTCTGTAGATTATTCTGTATTGGGAGCCAGGCTTTCGAAGCATCATGCTCTTCGTTACGTTTTATTATCAGCATCGGCACACCTTAACATCGGTCATGTCTCGAGGGAAACCTGATTGACTTAAGGTACTAATTGTATAAGGGAAAAACCTTGAAAACTAATTTCCTTGTAGTCTTATAGCAAGGACGGGGCTGTGAAATGTCCTTGTTTGTACATTGAACAGAACATATATATTTTAATAAAGGAAATGTTTTGACATTCGGTGAAGAAACAGTCCAAGGATGTGTGAATTTTAATTAACTTAACAGAAAAATTGGAAATAAATTAATGTTTTGCTCTACTTGGTGTAAATTTGAACTGCATGGGACCTTAAACTTTTCTGGATATAAATCACATAATAATAATGTTTCACTAACAGTGCTTATTTTCAAGTTTCTGTAAAAGTGCTCAACATTATTGACAGACAGGCTAATTAACAGACAAATGTTTGACAAAATATGACCTATTTTGATTTGCAGGTAAACAGAGTAGATAAAATTAACATTTATTATTACAGAAGTACCGTACTTATAGAACTTAAAAAGTACATTTTTCAATATGATTTCATCAGTGTAATTACCTGATAAAGTTTGTTGATGATTTGTCGTACTTGCTCCAGATCTGCATTGTTGTCTACAACTATAAGTCCCAGAGGTATAGCTGTACAAAAATAACAAAAAAATTGAATTAAAATCAACATTTAAAATTGGAATGAGCTTTCAAAGTATATACCAAGGCAGATCATTTGCTTGCAGTACAATAATTGGAGGGGGGTAATCTTTAAACATTATTCTAATTAATGAATGCTAATGTCAAGACAAACGCAAAAAGATAATAAAATCAATTAAGATTCAGCCTAGGGTAACTCCATTTTGAAATTTTGGTAGATCAAGTTTTCAGTATCAAGTTTTTTTTTTAAAGAGTTACTTTTAAGAGAGGTGGGAGTCAATTCACGTAAAATTTTGTAAGGGCTATGCCACTAGCACTAGAAAAAAACAGCCCCCTCCTCAAATTTAAATTTCTGTCCCATTCCTATATTTAATGTCAATGTTATCAGAATCATTCTTTACTTTTACATTTTACACTGCCATCCATCAATAACTGTACAAACAAGAAAATCATTTTAGATTCTTTGTAACTTTATCCTAATTTTCCATATGGCTTCACATTTTTAAAAGTTATATATTATGATAATGAAAATGTAAATAGATACTTTTTTCATCAGCACAATTTTTTTTCAAAAATTTTCATTTTTATATAAATGAAAAGAATAAAAATTCAAAAAATGTAAATATTTGGGTCAAGTTTGATACAAACGATTTCTATGAGATTCATCTTCAGAATTGTACAGTAATGGATTCATTAAATTGTTCATTTTCTAACAGCAACATGAACAGAAAAGGTGTTCACTGATTTATGGATGGCAGTGTATAATAGAATCATAAACAAGGATGCGCGTGCAGACTAATTAGCTTTTGATAAAAAGAAACGAACATTTTGCAGCACAGACAAATCTTTGGAAGCTTTGAGTAATGGCAAAATCAATTCAGTCTTTTCCATGGACTGAATATGATATATCTGATTTAACAACTGTGAACCAATCACTCTACTCAGATGTACCAACTGCCAAGTTTTATTATGTTCTTCTTCATTATTTGAGATTCTGCATGCAATTGGTGTCATTTAATTGGTTTATGTAATACATGAAACAGTCAATTAACCTTTTTTCATACTAAAAAGCATGAAAAATGGATAACCGAGACATCAAAATAACATTTTATTTGAACAAAAATAAAAGTAAACTGATCTGCCTGAACAGCTGAAATCTAATGATAACAATGACTTAATAGTTATCTATGGATTTATACATTCAAACTCGGATTTCTGTAATAGAGGGTAATTAAGGAATCATTGTAATATTTTTTTGGTTGATCGAAGTATCAACACCAAAAATTTAAGGATAACTGCATTGTGCACGCAGTGCAAGAGGCAAAAGTTTTCCCTCAATTTTTGGTGATAATTCGATCAAACAAAAAAATAATACATTGATTACTTATCATTTCATTTAGTCACATTTCAACGTTTATTTGCAGCTTTGAAATTGTGTTGCCAACGATGTTGCTTGAATTATGACGTTGCTAAGCGCGTACTACCGTTTTGGGTTGATGCAGGTATCAACACAATTTCTCGGCCAATCAGAATCTTTGTTTCTTAAGAATAACAATGGAAATTAAATAATTTCAATGTGAAGAGGAAAAAATAAAGGCAACGCAAGTGTAGCATCCCATCACAACAACTTGTCTGCTTTGCTGTTCATAAGATTTACAAGCTTAAGCCCACAATGAACTTGACATTTGATCCTTGACCTTGAAAACATTAGCTTTTGATCACCTAGTGATACAATAAGTGCCCCCTACCAGCAAAAATGAAAGTCCTGCAACTCTACCTAGAACGCTCTAACAAAACTGAACTTTAAAACTTTAACTCTATTACATCTCCAAATCTTATTATGTAAATCTTATTGTAAATCTTATTATTCAAGTGAACTATGACCTTGACCTTTGACCTTGGTTCAATGTTCTTTGGTCCTGGGCATTAAGTCTGAGAAATATTGAAATCAATCCAAGCTGTGAAAAGTTTTTGCCAGTACAAGAATTTTCAATCTACAAATACTGTGACCTTGTCCTTTGATCAAGGTCAATACATTTCCTTGCGTCCCGGGGAACTTCTGAGAAATTTTATTCAGATCCATGCAGTTAGCAAAAAATCATGGTCCAGACAAGTTTTCCAACCTATATATACATATATATGTACTGTGACCTTGTCCTTTGACCAAGGTAATGACACATCCTTTAGTCCTGTATAACAATTACAGTGAGTGCAGTTAAATTACCCTTAATCAACATGATAGGAGGATAACTTATATCTATACAGCCAATTAAGCTTTGCAACACAGTATGTGAGAAAACAGTATGTACTAATCTACTGAGCAACACTTGGTTAATGATATCCCATCATCCTTTATGCATAATGGCTACCACAGACTTACAGGCTTCCCGTAATTTGTCCTTGTCGTAGTGAAGCTGCTCGTAGTCTTGCATGCTGATACGGCTGACCTGGATTCTGAGTCGCTCAGGCATGGATGGCGGGCTACAAAAACAGAAAGTTGTGAACAATAAATACACCGATTCTAACATACTAGGTCCTCTTTATAATGCAGAACAGAATGTTACCCCTCCCCCCCTCCTGAAAGGAATATTGTCCCAATGTCAACCTTATTTCAATCTTTGAATAGACTTTTCATATGATGGTGGATGAAGCCAAAATTATGTCTCTTACAGAACGATTTTCATATTTCTATAATTATATGTATAATGCATCTAATTCGAAATTGATGTAAAAACAACCAGAACAAATGTGTATACGTGATTGTTGCCCATAAAGGATAAGAAATTATAACCTAGCTGCCAAATCAGTCTTAAATTTGGGACTTCAATGATTTTTATGTGACAGATGATTTGAACTATTACATGAATAAGATTAAATTCTATATACAAGAGATAACTGCTTTTTTGTGCAGACATTCTGTCAAACTCCATAATGTGATTAGTTATACTTTCAAAAGAATTCTTAAAAAGCATGGACTTTTTTAAAAGTAAAATGACATTTGGTAACTTTATAGCTACATTTTTTTGTATTTTACATTATTAAGTAATTCAACATGTAAATTTCTGTTCAAATAAAACAAATAATTTCTAGTTTTCTTCTTATCTGATTTCAATAGCAAAGGGGTAGGGCCACGAGACCCCTAAATCGGCCCTCGATTTTTCTCTAAAAATAATTTTCATTGGGAATACTTAATATCTCTCATGAAAATACACGAATGTTCACCGCTTTTAATGAAAAGAAAAATATCACCAAACATAGTGCCATTTAACTATAATGACGTCATGAAGTGACGTCATTTTGACGTTATTGACAAAATATGGCGAAAATTGCTTGAAATTTCGTCTTTTGTGGAAGAATTCAATGTGGCCGCATGCGTTAACTGAGATAAAATGTTTATGACAAAAGAATATAATGATAATCTTTCACATATATTTTTTTCGTCCTAGTTAATGCATGCGGCCATTGCTAATTTCATAGAAATATGTAGTTTTTGCATCAATTTCGCGGAATATGACCAATTTTGGTGTTTACCAAGGGCCAAAAGCTATCGATAAACGCAATGTAGACAAAAGATAGATTCGTGATTGAGTAGAGAATGTTTCAAAATGTCAAATCATAGTTAAAAATTCTATGAAATACAATGTTCAAAATTTAAGGGCCAATATCGGGCTTCGTGGCCCTACCCCTTTAGCACTCAGTATTTAGGAAACATGTACAATAATATTGAATATTATCATATAATCGTGTCTAATTGAATTGTATGTATCTCATAAAAACTTTCCACATTAATTGCGGTATGATTAAACTTACGTACAAAAATATCTTAATTTGATAATTTCTGGAAATTTTTTACTGTTTAACATATTAACTTTTTCAAGTAATATCTAACTTATATGGTTTTTATGTATATCTTGACTCTAAAAGTTTTTTTTCTAATCTATTTGATCATGAAAACATGATTAGATTTATCTAAAGTATGATAGCAAACCACACAATATACCCCTATCATAGAGCATGTAACTAAAAGCTGCATGTTATAGGTCTGTCCTAGACCTTTGATTTCACACATTGCGAATCAACAGGGTTCTCCTTCTTGCAATTGGTAAAATCTTATGACAAAGAAGAGTTTTGTCTGTTTCCTGAAAAACAGCGTTTGAGACGGACAAACGCTGTCAGACAGCACCTTACAGCACCATACCATAATATGTGCGTTTGGAAACAGACCTATAATAAAAATGGAGGGAAAAAGGAAAACGACATGAAAAATACTGAAAAGGGGAAATAAATGTGGATGAAAAGTAAAGCTAAAGAATGACTAAAAAGGACGGTCACTTCGGAAATTTCCACAGACGGTAAACATGGCAGGCTGGTCAGGAGGACATTTGGATTACTTTGTTACCATTTCTTAACTCTTTAAGTAATAATCATTGCATTTTTGACTTCATCAGAACAATTTTTCAGTGCAGTCATTGCACTGTATACAAATAAAATTTCTATCAAAATGTGATTTCAAACAAGTACGTGTATACACAATCAAAATAAACATCTACATGTAAATCACAATTATTTTCATGATGAAGAGAAAACAAGACAAAGACAAAACATAATAAATAAACAGTACTCGATCAGACAGACGGACTGACATACAAGCTATTCTTTAAAGAGTTCCTAACTTTTCAATTAAAACAAAATAGGACATTGATAACATTTTCGTTCAGACAGTTATGTTAATAATATCCACCGTTTACTTCAGAGAAATTAAAAAAACCTTGAATTCTCATCTTAAGTTATGCTACATTTTATTCCTGGTACAGAAGTATAACATTATGCTTTTAAATGTACGTAAATTATAAGATCAAGTAATAAAATTAAAAACATTCTTTACGAAAGTAATTTTAAAAAGCATCAAACAAAATTTCCAACTGAAAAAAAATAAGTCCGCTCCAAAATCACAGCAAATGAATAGATAGTCACTATATTTCATTTCATTTTTAAATTTTTTTTTCATGCATTTAATTCTGTTGTAAATGAAAATGAATTGCGTAATGAAAGTGACAAAGTCAAAGGAGGAAACTCATGGATACAACAGCGTAATATATATGATAGATAGTAAATAGACAGGAAAAAAGTCTTTAATGGGCATCTAAATTTTACCTGGTAGTGGAACTCATTTTTTCTAGTTTCCAAAGCGGAACACTTGAAAGAGATTAATTCATATCACAGATATAAAAGAGACTATATTATTATAGATAACGTTCAAGCATAAATATCAAATAAAACAGGATCAAAATTAAAATTTCATAGATATTATTGGAGGATATGGAGGAGGAAAAAATAACTTAAATAATGACAACCAAATAGTTATTTTACAAATAGAATGAATAAATGCATCATGATAATGTTTTGTGGTTTTTAAACAAGAAACCACAGTAGACTGTATTGTCGGATTGTAAGGTTATTTTCTTTTCAGAAAAAAAACCAAAGTATGTTGAGGACTACTCACAAGGTCAAAAGTCATGAAACCAAATAAAAGCAATGGTCACAGACAGTCTACATAATACGTCACAATCACATGTTTTATTGTTGTTACATTTTTTTAAGACTAAGGTCAAGATCAAAAGTTATCATAATAATTGTATGGCCAGAGAGAATATGTATGTAAAATATAATAGCTAATCTCTTACGTCAGTTTAATAGCTAGCCATTAACTAGGTCAAATTCAAAATCAAGGTCAAAAGATTGGGTACATAAAATAAAAAAGTATTTTCATGGGAAACATACGAGTCAAATTATTATTTTTACCAAGATAGTAATAGCTGAAATTTATTTCAACCTGAATTTATTTACCAAAATTTTGATGGACAGGCAGATGAATTGTTGTGTATTGTTAATAAAGTCCAGAATAGCTTTGTAATTGGACTAAAAATGCATTTAAAAATAAGTCTTTCCTTGAAAAACTTCTGACCTAATGGCCATGCATGATTGATTTGGTTATACAATGCATAACCTCTTTGACATTTTTGATTGACAAATTGACAATTGGATTAAATGAATTTATGTAAGGGAAACAAAGAGGTTTATCCATTTCCCAGTGACCCAGTTTAGTATTGTTAAGTAAAATATTGATTACAATGAATATGCATTCGAGAAAAAAAAAAACCACAAGAACTCGATAAATATTTATACATATGGACCCATATACAATTAGATCTATATATAAAACATGAGGAGGACATATAAGATATAAGAGTCACAATTACTTGTATAAACCAAGATTCCATGCCAAGAAATCAACCATCAATCTTTATATGTATAATACATACTGAAGAAAAGATGATATTGTACAAACTTCCATGCCAAAAGATCAGGGCCTCTTAGTACAAAACTTCTCAAACTGAGTTTTTCTTTGATGTCCATCTTATGATCCATCGAAATCATCTACTTTGAAGTCCTCTACATCAAATTGAAGCATAAACTTCAAAATGAGGTGTATACCTCAAAATGATGAGGCCTGGATATTCAAATTTGAGGAAAAACTCAATTTGAGAAGTTTAATATCAACGAGGCCAGACTCACAAACAGCATGTATCAGAGAGATACATGTATTATGATTATATCACATGAAGAATATTAACATATCATATATATTTTATACTTACTCGTTGGCGATGGGAACAGATCCCCTTCTCTTTGGTTTTGAGATCACGTTAGCTTGGTTACGGAGTTTTATATGTATGACGGAGGGACGTAACCGGCACGGCTCTCCGTCAACTTGCATTGGAATGGACTTCATGGTTGTAAGTTTAATTTCTTGGCACTGGATTAGTCTCTCACCGTGACCTCCCATATATAAGGTCGCCTGGAGTAGAAAATTTAATTCACGTGAATGAAAATATTCTTGTAACAAGAATTTATCATCAAGCAAAAGAAGTATTAGCATCTGCAGCTTTAGTGACTTAAATCTAAAAGTTTGTAGTCCAGAATTGTGAAGATCCAAATATTTTAGAACAGGAGAGGAATACATTTGGTTGGACTGGGAATCAAATTCTAGACCTTCTGCTAGCTTGGAGGAGGCTCCTACTGTCAGAGCTATCCAGGGCTGATATCCTTTCCTGCCACACTACTCTCAGCCAAAATTCCTGGAAACTTCTCGGGAGATTCTTAGTGTAAAGTCTTTTAGTTGAGCACAAATTTTGTAAAATGAAAAGACAGTCTAATTAGCAAGACCTTCTGCCAGTGAGTAATGGCAGACACTCACCATCTAAGCTATCTCATGGGGCAATATCTTTTCTTGTCACAATATTTTTTAGCATCATAATTTGATACTGTGATGACTGTTTGACATAAAGGATAAACATCTTACCAGTGAGGAGTAGGTGAACCCTATAACCTCCAGATAGCCATCATCGTGTCTCTGTGCCTCAAATCCCGGAGCGTTAGGGTTACCCCACGGTAACGTTCCACTACCATATCTATAATGTAACCAGACTTGTCAGAATGACAACATAGCTCGCCGGTGGCAACCATATGTAAATTGCAACAACAACAATAAAAAAGGTCTTATCACAAGGAATGCACATGTGAAATATCAAAGCCCTATCACTAACCATTCAAAAAATATGGCCAAGGTTAAAGTTTTTCAAAAGTAGGTCAATCATCTCCAAGGTCAAGGTCACAAGGTCAAAAATTTTGGTATCCATGGAAAGGTCTTGTCACAAGGAATACACATGTGAAATATCAAAGCCCTATCACTTACCATTCAAAAAATATGGCCAAGGTTAAAGTTTTTCAAAAGTAGGTCAATCATCTCCAAGGTCAAGGTCACAAGGTCAAAAATTTTGGTATCCATGGAAACGTCTTGTCACAAGGAATACACATGTGAAATATCAAAGCCCTATCACTTACCATTCCAAAAATATGACCAAGGTTAAAGTTTTTCAAAAGTAGGTCAATCTCCAAGGTCGAGGTCACAAGGTCAAAAATTTTGGTATCCATGGAAAGGTCTTGTCACAAGGAATACACATGTGAAATATCAAAGCCCTATCACTTACCATTCCAAAAATATGGCCAAGGTTAAAGTTTTTCAAAAGTAGGTCAATCTCCAAGGTCAAGGTCACAAGGTCAAAAATTTTGGTATCCATGGAAAGGTCTTGTCACAAGGAATACACATGTGAAATATCAAAGCCCTATCACTTACCATTCAAAAAATATGGCCAAGGTTAAAGTTTTTCAAAAGAAGGTCAATCTCCAAGGTCAAGGTCACAAGGTCAAAAATTTTGGTATCCATGGAAAGGTCTTGTCACAAGGAATGCACATGTGAAATATGAAAGCCCAATCTGTATTGGTTTAAAAGTTATAAGCAAGGTTAAAGTTTTTGTGCACGCGCACGCAGACGCAGACGCAGACGCAGACGCCGACGCCGGGGGTATGACAATAGCTCTCCGGACATTCGTCCCGGCGAGCTAAAAACACCCTTACTTTTCTAATTCTTTCTGTAGGCAAAAACAAAATAAGCCATCCAAAAAATTAAAGTTTGACAAACATGATTTGTATGTATGCTTAATAAACTTTCAGTTTCCTTGCACAAACTGATAATTCTGTGCATGCATTGCAGGAAACAAGGTGATGTCAAAATGTTAATTTTTATTGAAGATAAACAGCCTTCAGACTTCATTCAGTCATCAAAAATTGCATGGAGACATAATGAATTTTCCCTAAAAATTTTGTGAAATCGGAAGAGTTGATTTAAAGTACTCAAACTGACCAACCTTGGAATGTTTAAGAAAAGAAGACAATGGAGCTTCATCTCCTGTACTTTGGAGGTCAGATCCTGTCCATCACACTAAAAAATATAACATCTTTGTATTATATTCATTGTACCAATTCTCACAGATCACGTAAAAGTAACACGATATTTAAAATTGTAAAGATGTATAAACATATATTCACAATATGTTAAATCTGAAGTGAAGAGAAATAAGTAGCTTGTTCAACATATGAATTCTCTGATTTTCTTATCAAAAGTTCAATTTCAAAAAATAATTAATACAAATGTACATCTAACCTTATAAATCATTTAAGAATAAGATAGATTTCTTTATCATACTATCGTAAGCAAGTTTGACGTTATATTGACATGTCGTTAAAGCTGGAGTGGAGGAATATTTCCTATTTCAACAAGTGAATTCTATGATTTTCTGTTCACAATTTGATTTTGACACATTTTTAGATAATGAATTTGTATAAATTGCTCACTGTACATTTTTTTCACTTTTATATCTTACTACATGTACATTGTATACTCACGATAAGCTGAATGTGGTCTGCTAAGCCTTTCCAACTCCGACGGAGAAGGTCCCGCCCTCCCGCCTAAAAAAAGTCACGTGTGATTTACAACAGGTAGGAAAAAATATTAATGATTCTAATATTCAATTTTTATGTAGGTGGCCTTTCATGTTATGAAATATATTCATGTAAATATTTGGATATATATGCACAACCAATGTAATTCCATGAAATGTTACTATTGAAAGAAACGTGCTGCAATTCGTGTATTAACACTCGTGACGTCACAATGCATAAGATCTAAAGAAACATGCCGCGACGGCTGTTCTAACCTGCAAACTGAGCCCGCGGTGACCTGAATTTTAACGTCACCCTTTTACCTAGAAAACGCGATTTCAGAAAACAAGAATGAAATAGACAACTGTGGTGCATATATATAGAATAAATGTCATAATTTGTGTTTTGTTACGAGTATACAACACACAGCAAGTGCATTTATCGCATGAAATGCTAACGCGCATTACATATACGATAAATGCACTTGCTGTGTGTTGTATACCCGTAACAAAACACAAATTAAGACACTTATTCTCTATATGTTTAAAATTATTCAATAATTTTTTATGAAATTCTATAAATATGTATGTACGATTTTTGAGAAAGTAATGCTAAATTAATATAAATATGCAAGAATTTGGAAGAATTCTGTAAGAATTTCAGCTTTGTATTAAATACAAGACTTCTGATTTTCAGAGTAACTCACCCCTGCATAGAACATTTTATTCCAAAATCTACTGTTAAATTTTTCTGGATTAGCCTCTGTAATATAGTAAGAATAATGTTTAGGTAATTTATCATAGTATTATTGTCTTGCACAATTCCAAATAATTTTAAATAATCTGTGCACAAACACTACTAAGATATAGTACCATACTTTTGGACTTTGAACCATCTATCTTTTTTCCCCAAAAAATATCATAAGTTATGGAATCTAGTAAATTAAGATGCTGAATAGCAATTGGAAATATAGATGTAATATCTTATGTGGTACATGTATTATAAGCAATAACGTAAAATCTACTCACCTCTAGACTCGTGAAACTCTAGAGTAACTTGAGCATCAGCTCCCAAGCTGAAGTAGTTGTTGAACACATCTAAGGGTAATTTTTCTGACAGAATCTCATCACACGGTTCCACATCTATTGTTGGATTTGAAATCACGTCTATGTTCCATCTGAAATAGATAGAAATGTATATGGAAAACATTTAATAAAAGGTCTTACTCATGGCAAATTTGGCAATAGTTTTAATAGAAAACCTTAGATATATGAAAATATGTAAAATAAAAAAAAAACTTTTCAAAAAAATAATGATGTTCGATAGATATAGAATGTTCATATACACGTACTCAGAAATTTTATGTGATTAGTGAAAATCTTTTATTTCATCGTTCATGCAAATTCTCGTTGGTTTTTTTTTTTTTCTTTTTTTTTCTTTACAAACAAAGGGAAATTAATTTATGTAAGTAATTGAGCATAGCATAGCAGCCTTAACTTTTTCATCCAAAATAATCTGATAAAATTGAAATTATTTTGATTCCCTTGGATTAAATACTCAATCTTTAATTGACATGAGTTTTTAATCAAAATCAAAATCACCATCATTAAGTACAAATTAAAATAAATTATAACAGTTTCAAAAAAAATTTAAGTGATGTAGCCAAATTTCTATATAAACATTACATCAGTCTCAGTATTGACTTTTTAAGTTAATGCAAAAACACAGGCAAATTTAAAGCTAAAAGATGGGCATAAAAGCAAAGAAAAGCTATAAACAATGTTCATAAAATTTTATATGCACCAAAGTATTCAAGCATTAATAGAACTGATATTATACAGTGCAATGACAGCAAGCTAATTTGTCCTGTGTCTAATTCAATTTGATATGCTTTGCCGGTCCTTTGTAAACTAGAAATTTGAGTGATAAAACAAATGCTTTTAAGGAAAAGAGACATTTATTAATGTTGAGAGATCTTCTAGCTGTAATTAAGACCCATAATACATCTTTTGTTTGTCAATCAACCTTCCCAAACAGTCTTAATTGTGACTTTTGAAAATAATCTATTCCTCTAATGAAGTTTGATATATAGGCATGAAAACCCTTAATAACACTTGCCCATATTAATCAGAAATTTCTTGTGATCTGCCTGAAACAATTCAAGAAAATTGATACTAAAACAGCACTTAAATCTCGTGTTAAAAGGCTTCCCTCTGGTTGGTTCAAATGCACCAATGACATTCCAAGAACACTCCGATTCTACGCATTAAATCAAATTTCTTCAAATTTCACTTCCTGATTAGTCGATTCCGTGGTTGTATGAATTCAGTCATTTTCAATTTTTGGAGATCATTTTCAAAATGTTCAAGAAACTCATTAATTCCAAATTATAACCGTTAACAAATTTTATAAAAATTACATAATACTTTGTCAGTCATTCTTGAAAGCTTACGGCATCAGAAACTAATACTCTGATACAAAAGTTATCACTTTCTCTTTTACACTGCATTACAATCATGATTGATCTATAGTAGGTACACAGAACTAGTCTGTTTAAGAATAGGGATGTCAGTTAGTATTGCATTTTGACCTTCAAAGACATGACCCTGACCTTAAAACAGAGACGGATGGATCAATGGATAGATCTGCAAGTGAAAAAAGATCTATTTATCGATATAAGGATTAAAAAGGCGGCGAACAAAGATGAAGAATTGGATAAATGGTCAGAAAGGTACAGTAACTTTTTTCCCTAGATTCTAGGTCAACCCCCCTCCTTTTCTAATTTCATTTTTATTGACTTTCACATGTGAATAAAAGAAATTACATATACAATACTATCACCTACCTGTCTAGCTGCACAACCTGTCCTTCTTCTACATAATTTAACACTTTGGTAATAGGTTCATCTGCATACCCCTGAAATGAGACGTAATAATATTACACCCTGTGTACACCATCAAGCAGCCGATCATGTCGTGATCACAACATTTCAAAATTCACAAAAAAAGGAAGAAAACAATATAAATATATAGTGGTAATATCATTTTCACAATTGGCCCTTCCAATCATGTAAAAAAATCTTGTAAAATTAATGAAGTGACATGCAATTTTGAGGTCTGAAGCTTGTTTCTCAGAGGTAAAAACATAGTGACACCACAAGATTTAGCTTTTCAAATTATTTCCCATAGTTAGAAGGGTAAACCATTATTGAGACAATTGCAGAATAATGTCTTTTTGCCTAGTTTATACTTACACCACCCCAGTTGAGGGTTCGTGAGAGGTCGTTGCCGGTACCTAATGGCATAATGGCGACAGGGGGAGGAGGCTGTATCCCCAAACTGTCAATCACAGATAGTATCCAACCCACCGTACCATCACCTCCACAAGCCAGTATTCGTAAATTAGGCACTTTTTTATACATGTCAAGCCTGAAACAGGATAAATTTAGTATGCTTTTACAACTTTACACAAGTACATATACAAAGTATTACATAATTGTAAATTTTAACAAAATTTAAGATTTTCACTCCAATTCTGAATAATATTCTAAATCATCCATGAATTAAGCTATAGTTCCATAACATGATCTGTTTACCTAAATCCATCAAATATTTACACATGATAGTTGTAGTGAATGTTCATTACTATAATGAGATACTACACACAGGTAAGGTCAAGGTCAAATAAAGGGTCAAGGTCATGATCATGATCTTCCAAAGGAAACAAATGTTCTTTAACAATCAAATTTCTTTAAAATTCAACATCCATACTGAAGTTTATGCAAAAAGGGTTTGTGTATTAGTTATCACAAAGTACAGATATGTAACTGTAGACTTACCCCGATTTGGGGCCTCCCTGTGACAAATCAAAGACCTGCCGTGGGTTTAACCACCAACAGAACTTGTGAATTATTTTGGCACCTTGGTTGCCCCCACTTTTGGGGTTTATAAATACGAGTAAGGGCTTGAGTAGCGGTGAGGGAATGGGTTTTATAATAAATGGTTTGTGTTCTTCTTTGTTCTTCTTTTTCTTTATCGAGGACCTCCTCTTCTTGCGTAGTGAAGATTTGAAAGACCCCTGTAGTGAGAAAAAATATACTATAAAAGACTTGGAGGATGACAGTATAAGGACAAATATTAATCAATCTTGACCAAAATTTTGCTCATTGGAAACAAGATGGTCGTGATTGCTAAGCCACTGCCGCCCAGACAGCAATGAATAGCGTAGATCAAGATCACAAGGTCAAAACTTTTAAAAGAGTGGAAATTAAGGTCTTGTCTCAAGGAATTCAGATGAAAGGCTGTGATAGGCTCTTTCTTCACCCATAGGACACTAGCTTTCTTTGGTTATTCAATGACGTATGACAGAGAATAGTTTAACATCCACTCCATTCCTCCAATATGTGAATGATACTTGCCTTCTTTGGTAATTTAATGATCCATGACGGAGGTACAATAATACTTTGATGAGGACCCAGAGTACACTGTTCCTCAATGTGTTGCATCATGAAGCAGGATATTTTGTTGTGATAGGCTGCCTTACACCAAGAACAGCTGATTGCTATGATTTCCTGAAAAACAAGGATGACAAATTACATAATATCTAAAAATAGAACAGCACCAAAAGAGAACAGACGGATGCTGATTTCCTGAAATTTGAGTGAAAAACACAACAAAATTGCAAAATATCTAAAAAATAAAGCAGCGTGATTAAAAAATTTTGTTGTTTCTGAACTTTAATTTGATAAATTCAAATATTATTTTGATCTGAAGGAAATGAATGAAATTACATAACATCTACAGATAGAACATCATGATAACAGATCAATGACCTTTTTCTGACTTTTCTGAACTTAAAATTTGATGGATTCCAGATAATTTTTAATCTGACATTGACAAATTGGTATCAGTTATATAATGATCATAGATCTCTTTCAAACTGATTTGTGAGTTAACACAAACAAGTGTATCGGTTTCAGTTTGACGCTCTGAATGACTGGTTTAGTTCTCCTGGAATGCATCAATACTTACTTTGCTTTGAAAGGCAAATCTTTGCTGGAATGACTGAAAAAAAGATTGAAAGGCTTTAAATTCACTGATATGTTTCTTTTTGTTTTTTTTTTTAAATTAGATACAAGATGTTACCTTCATTAGACAATCAACTACTTTTAATCTGTTTCAAACACAAAAGTGAGTAAAAAAATTAAGACAAAGATATAATCCTTGACAATTCTGTGGGGCCATCTGCAATAAATAAATTTGAGGAGCCACCTTAAATTAATGAGTAGCCACCTTCCTATCTATATTATAAATGAGGAGCCAATTATAATTGAAAGAAACCATATTCCTTAATACATTGTTAATGATTAAGGAACCACCAAACTAAGAAAGAACCACCTTCAATAAAGGAGAAACCAATTTAAATTCCTACATTGTAGGAGTGACCACCTACAAATGAATAGCAGCCACCTGCAACAATTAAGGAACAGCCACCTCAGGGCCTACAACAACAAAACAGAGCAACCAGTCAGCCTTCAATTCTAGGGGAGTAGTAACCTTCCTCACCAAATTAATAATCAGTGCAGTGAGCAGCTATCAACAACCAAAGGGAAGCAACCGTCAATAAAGGTTAGTAATCTATCATTTCATACTATTGGTTATCATTTATATTGAGAATTTCGGACAAGTGGATCTTGAGATTAGATGAGCTTTTGATTGGTGGACGTTCAGAACAGTGGTTGGTCCCCCAAAGTTAAGGAGGAGTTACCTGTCATTACTGAGGAACTACCTAGGAGGAATCAATAGTAACAAAGGAGCAACCAACCTTCTTTAACTAAAGATGAGCCGTCTACCATAAGGAGCCACCAACAAACAGATTGGGAGCCACCTTTCTTACCACATTGTTAATAATTGAGGACCCACCTACAATTTTAAAGGAGGAGCCACTTACCTTTCCACATTGTTTACATTTGCCCTCTTGTCGCCACCTGTGGACCCAATGATGACGCATGAACGTTTGCTGTTAAGACAAAGGAAAGTCTTCTATCATTATGTACACGTTTTAATAAAACTATAAAAATAGTTGAGAAATAATCAAAGTATGTAAAAAAATCAAATATTCAAAGCACGATCGTATCGAAAATTTTGAAATAACGTTAGGTTGGTTATTAAAAATAGTTGCCAGAGTCACCTAATGCTCGACTGCATAGCATAATATCTCTCATGACAGCCAATTTATTTAAACTCCCTTTCTCAGGCAACAACATATATCAAGTCACATAAAAAATTTAAAGTTATAAATTAAAGTCTGGTGCATGTAGCACTTATAGTTAGCTCAATATTGCCAATTTAAAGCAAAATCACTGAAGCGGAAAAAGTAGGTCAAGGTCATATTTCAATAGTCTAACCCAAGATGCATCCAATATGCAAGTCTGGTGCATGTAGCACTTATACTTTTCTCAATATTGGCTTTTAAAGTTAAAATAATTCAAGCAGAAAAAGTAGGTCAAGGTCATTTTATGAAAGTTTGATCAAAGATACATCCACTATGCAAGTTTGGTACATGTAGCACTTATACTTTGCTCAATATTGGCTCTTAAAGGTAAAATCACTCAAGCGGAAAAAAGTAGGTCAAGGTCATTTTATGAAAGTTTGATCAAAGATACATCCAATATGCAAGTTTGGTACATGTAGCACTTATACTTTGCTTAATATTGGCTTTTAAAGGCAAAATCATTCAAGCGGAAAAAAGTAGGTCAAGGTCATTTTTTGAAAGTTTGATCAAAGATACATCAAATATGTAAGTTTGGTACATGTAGCACTTATACTTTGCTCAATATTGGCTTTTAAAGGCAAAATCATTCAAGCGGAAAAAAGTAGGTCAAGGTCATTTTTTGAAAGTTTGATCAAAGATACATCAAATATGTAAGTTTGGTACATGTAGCACTTATACTTTGCTCAATATTGGCTTTTAAAGACTTTATTGCTATCTTAACATTTACCTTATCATCTCAACATTTGCCTTATCATTTGAAATAATTTTAAAAATCCCAACCCCAGGGGCTATATCCTCATCTGGATATATTAAATGATGTATAATTAAACATTTGCAACAAAAAAAACCAACAGAATATGAATATAGGAAAGGTAAATGTGTAATCTTAACATTTACCTTATCATCTAGTTCGGACGACGCGGACGCGGACGCCGACGCCGACGCCGGGGGTATTGCAATAGCTCTTTTGCACTAAAGTGCAGTCGAGCTAAAAATGACACCAAAATGTGAAATATTAGCTTTTACGCAAAAAAAAAAATTAATAATTAGAATATTCCATTAGTCTGTATGCTGATCCAGATAAGAAGGACTTCAGAGAATTAGTTACACTAAAACTCTGCGGACAATATCTTGCACAAAACTGGGTCAAAATTTAAAAATGGAACAAATGCAAAACGGTTTATTTTGTCTGGGCCACCAAAAATCAATAGTTTCAGTATTTACGTGAAAAGTATAAGACAAAGGCACTTGTTAGGTTACCCTTGTCAAGGTCCCCGATTAGGAAGGAACAAAAAAGTGTACTTTTGTAGTAATATTATTTAAATTTAGCCATCGGATATTTCTTGCCGTCTACTTTTTATATCTTTGTAACAATCACAGTCGGATAGATCTTAAGAATCTGTCGCTCCACATAATTTCAAGCCTGCTCCGAAGAGACGGCGTATTCGTAGGTGTTCTAATTCAATCCTGAGCGTCATGGGAACTGTGCTAATTGAAGGTTTAATAACACTTCTGTGATCAATCCAAGTCACGTACGATCATCCTGGAAAGCGACAGTCCAAGGATTACAGACTTGGAGGCTAAATTATCTCACCCAAACCAACCATTCTTTCAATTGCAATCTTTACTATGTAGGTGTCCCTCAAAAACTCAAAGCTTTTCCATGTCCCCGAGCAGAAATATCGTGCAATTTCGTGCCAACCGAACACTCTCTTGCATTCGACAAAATAAATGAGGCAAAACTCTAAATTTCTGTTCAAAACTTTTGATATGTTATCCGCTAATTAAGGATTTTATTAGCGATGCTACACTGTTTGATCGCAGCGTTGTTTTCAAATGCGGACTTGACGTAACAATGTCCTAAATTAATTATTTTCTGACATTCGTTTCAAATCAAGGCTTGGAGAATAGAATACATATTTTTTTCCTTTTATTCTGGTGTTACCATATCACAGGCTCTGTACACACCTTATTTTTTCGTAAACCACAAAGCCAATTTTCTCTCTCATGAGACTTTTATATAAGCATTTTCCCAATTCTCTTAAGACATGCAAGCACATATTCCTCATCAAGCCAATTCGCTTGAAGTGACATTCACTCCAGGGACTATTCATTCGGTGTCAAACAACCTATCTGTGAAACTCATGGCGAGTGCCAGTCATCAAATCAAATTTCGTGGAAACAGAAACTCCGCTACCGAGAAAATGATCATTCGGTAACCAAATCCGTCAGTCATTCTAATTAGATGAGTACACTCGCCACTGGTAATTCAATAGAAGTCAGACTGTATTTCACTCAGGATAGGATGAAATTTTCCGTTAAGAAAAACATCTAAGACTGGTGGCCGGTGGGTTAGACTAAGCCTTAAGACGAGACATGTCTTTAAATTCATATAGAAACTAAGAAAATACGCTTTATGCTAGGTAATGCAAATCTTTTTTTTTTTTTTTTCCTTTTCTTTGCCTGACAAAGAATAGCCAAATTTCTCTACGGAATGACAGAGTGAAGACATACAGACGGACAGAAGTTAGACAGTGCAGTTCCCTTTGGGTTTTCATTAACTTTGTTCATTCACGACCTGTGTCCCCATATACATAAACTAAAGCAAGTTCATGTAGAAAATACAGTGTATGATGCACGCTTTTTTTTAGCAGAGAAAAGTCGAGCAATCTTTATGAAATGACAGACCAGACAGAAGACATACAGACAACAGTTCCCTTTGACTACTCATTAACGTTTTCCATTTATGACCTCCGTCCCATATATACTTAAAACTTCGGTTTCTGTCATAATATCAAAGCAAAATTTAAGGAGGCGGGAAGATAACATGCTTCTGGTGACTGAAAATTAGTTCATCAGGGCAATAAGAAACCAATCCCTTGTAAAGAATATAATACAAATAACAGCAGCTAACCACGATATCCGAGAATGCCTGCTTGACATATAAAGGAAAAAAACTTAAATATACCGTGGGGGAATTCAGGGAACCAATCAGCAAGAAATAATTGTCAAGACTTTAAATGAAACACAAAACACAAGTGACACTAAACTTTTATGTGAGAATTTCATGACGTCGGGTTAGCGAGTACGCGTGTACTGGGCATTCAGCGTTGTATGCACGTCATTAATACGATTCCATGCAAATTATCTATCATAAAAATATTCGCAAAGTACATGATTCGAGTGAGTGTTTCTAGGCGCTAATGGTTACAAAGTATTTCACAAGTTCCCGCGAACTTCTACTTAAAAGCAGGACATATCGATTTGAACTTGATTAATTTTTCAAAGTGCATACAGACCATTAAATTGTTGGTCGATCGAAACCATTAACGATGCTGTCAAAGATGAGCAGAACACGTGACTTGTGCCTTAAGTGAACAAAACTTAAACTGGATAAGAACCTCCCAGTTTTGTGCGCAAATTCTTAATCACAGTTTCTTTAAGTTTAAATCTATTTGCTATTTGATAATGCAAAAATTGAGAAATAACGGACAGAAAGACAAAAGGGTATAACTGATAGATGGATACAGACATAACTATCTCTTTATAGCGCAATGCTTCATGGGTTTTTGTCCAAATCAGAATACAAGGTATGTATCCCAGCAAGTAGTATCAATGGATCAGGTATCGCCAGTACTTTTTTTCAGATCTCCACATGCAGGCAGTACTTTTTTTTCAGATCTCGACAGATAGACATCACATAAAGACAAATATCACATAAAGACAATGGAATAAACGATATAATATTTAGTAATCAAATAGACAACTGAAAAATCTGGATAAAAGTACATTCGAAGATTTTTAAACGATTAACGCCCAGAAAAAAAAGAACATAATTTATTAGTCAAATTACTTGTTAAAGATTCTAATGATTACATGTTTCAAGAAAAGATAATTATTTTACATTTTATCGGATTCAATCCATAAAGTTAATCATACACACAAATGGTCTAGTGGAGATCGAATATTCAAATCATATGTATGATGGAAAATGAGCTATCTATATAGTATAGAAGCCTTTTATTCATAGGTTAAAAAGACTTTGATTTTGTGTTTCAAAAGATTGCAATTGGTGCAAATGGAAAGCGTGAAGCATGAGTGAAAAAAATCTAAAATAAAAGATTTTATAGAAACGCCTAGATTATTAAAGTGGTTTACAAAGAGTCCATTTTGAAGTTTATTATCAAAACATCTGAAATATAACTTTTTGTAAGTATCACTCTCACCACATCTACAGTTTTATTAATCAAATAAAGATCATTAAGATAGATTTTAATTTTTGGTCTGAAAGACGAGGGAGAATTGCTAATGGCATCGTTATTAGGGTCATGTCGGACACCAGCCAATAAAAGTTTACGAAAGTTTGAAAAAAAAAGTTTGTTCATTCTTTTACACCAATACCATAGTTACAAGCACGTCTTCATACACAACAAATCAAATTTGCCGCCAAGAAAAGGTCATCTGACATGACCCCTTACGGTAACCAATCAGATGGTCTCCCTGCGAGATTTTAAATTTGATTGCAACTTCAACCAATGAGATTTGTTTAGTGTGAGTATTAATCGGACTCTCAATTCAGCCATCTTACCTACCGCATGTATATCCTAAATACAAATGGTACTTTGTATTCTCTTTTTTTTTTTAAATTTCTATTAAACCAGCTGTAAATAATTCTGTAGTATTTCATTTTTACAATTAAGTCAATACATCGAGGCTATGGGTTGCAGGGTCAAGTGAAAACAATTAATTTTTGTGCAAAATGTATGAAAGATGTATGTTGATCCGCTTTATTTTAAACGTATTGTTTTGTCAGCAATCAGAATCGATTAACTTCTTTCTTCCTTGCCATCTTATTATGACGATAGAACACAGGGGAAAGGGGGGGGGGGGTATTTATTCCTTAGAAGCTTACCTACCGCATCTAAATCCTAAATTTAAAATGATCCTTGTGATAGCATTAAAATTGAATTTTTTGTACAAATCCTTGAACAAAATTCTGTTTGTTATTAATTGTAGATGATACTTATCATGTTGGACAGTAGTCTTCTATCGCTTTCACTGATAAATACCTGAAAGTCCAGGCCCCAGATTCTGAATATACTTATAGCAGTGTAGTACTTACGTCACGAAATAGACAGACATACGGACAGCAGACATTAAACTCCACAATTACATTTTTTTTGGGGGGGGGGGGGGGGGGGGGGGTTCGGAAGACATATTCTCAGAAGAGTATTTCAATGAGGACATAGCTTAAAAGTATTGACTCAAAACAATTTTAAAAAATCACCCGAAGGAATCAGAAAACATTACAATCTATAAAGAGAGAGAATTGACAGAACTCGACGGATAAATTTCTTAAAATGAGAAAACATTGACTTGCCTTATGTTACATTCAGCATTTAATGTGAAATGTTACGTAAGATATTAGGAAAAGCACTCGCTTACCTCTCTGTAATTCCGTACACCTGCTTCTCGGAATGTTGGTTTGCATCTGAGGTTTTTCTGACAATGAGAAATTGAAGAAATAATTAAATTTAAAGTAAATAGACAAGTAGTTACAGTAGCAAGAGGTCAAAGTGGTCATTTTGCTCCTTCAAAGACACGATGTCCGCATTCTTGCAGAAAACCTGTTGTTACAATAACTGAATATTCAAAATATCATCAAACTGCAGAGGATATGCATCAGATATCAAAGAATTCAAAAATGCATCAGTTAGGTAAACGGCTTGTGTACATAACTTGTCGCGTTATGAACGTTTTTGAAGATATACGAATGATAATTCCAAACGGTTAATGAATGCGGAAAAAAACCCCAAAATTATGGTAGAGGGCCGTGAGTACTGTTTTGGTGAAATGCACACGAAAGAACGCGAAAGGGATGACAATTACGGTGAATTACCTAAAGCTGAGTATCGTTATGTTTCATTTTTGTTCCAATTTTTTAGTCTTCTTTAATTATGAAATATAATATGCCTCTTTATTGGACACTTCGTCTACCTCGTGGTTACCCAGAGGTCTCCGAACGACAGACCCTACGTTCCATATTGCGAATTTCTATAATGGCATAAACCGACTACCTGGTCATGAATTGCACTCTAACCCGTTTCTCTGGGAATTATACTGGATTTTAATATCAACCCTCAAAATCCATTAAACCATATTGACAATGGATGACAGAAATAGCTGGAAAAGGTCTAGAATTTTTCTTTCCATCTTATCATAATGGTTAACCCATGGAATGTATCTAAAATATGAATGAGAAGCTGGTGAACAAATGACTACAAGTCTGGGCTTTGTCCGATACCAAACAATCGTACGTCCATTAAGCTCCTCTTTGAGAATCAATCAAGTTATGACTTTATCTGTAATTTGTGCCTCGTTCAGACAAGAGCGATCCAATCTACTGTTTGAGTACGCCTACAGGAAAAGCAGGTTTTGCATTTTGTTAGATTTTTCCTCTTTTCTGAATTTCACTTTTATTTACCTATTCTTTGTTTTTAATATTATGTACAATACAGAGTTATGTGACAAGTGTTCAGATTTTAAAAACTTTGTGTATTGAAATATTCGACCTCTTTAATAAAGAACACGACTTCTGGTCGTGCCAGCTGAAATAAATTTTCGCAGAAAAGCATAGTTTCCTGATATTGTACTTTTTGTCTGTTAAGGAATTAAAATCGACTTTGTGACACATCTATCTTTTCTTTTGTCAATATCCGTTTTATAGCGTCTTCGAGCACGAAAGATCATGATCCTCAATGCGTTTGACGCAATCAAGGTCATCCAGAAGCTAAGATTACAATCTATGAGATCTGAATCGAAGACAAACTGCGTTACAGAATTTTGCAAAGAATCAAAGGAATCTCTTGATTAAGCTACCAGTAGACTACAATTCGAGTCTTCCAAAGCAATTAGCTGAGATGACTTCAAACCATAGACTATAATTATAACGTTTCAAAAATCGAAGAGATATAATAAAGCGTATCTAAATTCAGCTAAATCAAGTTAAGTCACAGACACGGAGATTCAAACGAGAACAAGAAAAGCGCATGGTCATCGACAAACCCACAGAAATATATGTACATGAAACAGTGCCGAATCCAAATATTTTGATTAAAGATTAAAGACAAGAGACAATAAAGGTAACCCCAAACAACCAGAGTCAAAGGGATCGCAACATCAGACAAGTAAACGCTGGTCACGCCAAGAGAGATCGACCGAATAGAACCAGAACACAGACTAAAACCAAGAAGGCCAGCTTCAAAGTAAGCAAGTAGAACATAGAACACAGACTAATAACCAAGAAGGCCAGCTTCAAAGTAAGCAATAAGAAAACATAGTCCGACAGACACAAACACAAGCTAAAGTCAGAGAAAAGCACAAAGAAAGTCAGACATATCACAATCAAAGAACGAAGAGCAAACTCAGATAATAAGATCAAGCAACTGCAGACCATGCACAGTCAGAGATACAAACAAATATGGACCAGAGTCACTGACACTAACATGCAGGACAAACGAACACAGACCACAGTCAGAGACATCAACAAACAGGACAAGTAAACACAGACCATAGTCAGAGACATCAACAAACAGGACAAGTAAACACAGACCATAGTCAGAGAAACCAACAAACAGGACAAACAAACACAGACCACAGTCAGAGACACCAGCAAACAGGATAAACAAACACAGACCACAGTCAGAGACACCAGCAAACAGGACAAACAAACACAGACCACAGTCAGAGACATCAACAAACAGGACAAACAAACACAGACCACAGTCAGAGACACCAACAAACAGGACAAACAAACACAGACCACAGTCAGAGACACCAACAAACATGACAAATAAACACAGACCAGAGTCAGAGACACCAACAAACATGACAAACAAACACAGACCAGAGTCAGAGACACCAACAAATAGGGCAAGTAAACACAGACCAGAGTCAGAGACACCAACAAACAGGACAAATAAACACAGACCAGAGTCAGAGACACCAACAAATAGGACAAATAAACGCAGACCAGAGTCAGAGACACCAACAAACATGACAAATAAACACAGACCAGAGTCACCAACAAACAAACACAGACCAGAGTCAGAGACACCAACAAACAGGACAAATAAACACAGACCAGAGTCAGAGACACAAACAAACATGACAAATAAACACAGACCAGAGTCAGAGACACCAACAAACAAACACAGACCAGAGTCAGAGACATCACAAACAGGACAAATAAACACAGACCAGAGTCAAAAACACCAACAAACATGACAAATAAACAAAGACCACAGTCAGAGACACCAACAAACAAACACAGATCAGAGTCAGAGACACCAACAAACAGGACAAATAAACTCAGACAAGAGTCAGAGACACCAACAAACAGGACAAATAAACACAGACCAGAGTCAGAGACACCAACAAACAGGACAAATAAACACAGACCAGAGTCAGAAACACCGACAAACATGACAAATAAACACAGACCAGAGTCAGAGACATCAACAAGCAGGGCAAGTAAACAGGGACCAGAGTCAGAGACACCAACAAGCAGGACAAACAGACACAGACCAGAGTCAGAGACACCAACAAACATGACAAATAAACACAGACCAGAGTCAGAGACACCAACAAACATGACAAACAAACACAGACCAGAGTCAGAGACACCAACAAACAGGACAAACAAACACAGACCAGAGTCAGAGACACCAACAAACAGGACAAACAAACACAGACCAGAGTCGGAAACACCAATAAACAGGGCAAGTAAACACAGACCAGAGTCAGAGACACCAACAAACAGGACAAACAAACACAGACCAGAGTCGGAAACACCAATAAACAGGGCAAGTAAACACAGACCAGAAACAGAGACACCAACAAACAGGGCAACAAACAGGACAAATAAACACAGACCAGAGTCAGAGACACCAACAAACATGACAAATAAACACAGACCAGAAACAGAGACATCAACAAACAGGGCAAATAAACACAGACCAGAGTCAGAGACACCAACAAACATGACAAACAAACACAGACCAGAGTCAGAGACACCAACAAACAGGACAGATAAACACAGACCAGAGTCAGAGACACCAACAAACAGGGCAAGTAAACACAGACCAGAGTCAGAGACACCAACAAACAGGACAAATAAACACAGACAAGAGTCATAGACACCAACAAGCAGGACAAACAGACACAGACCAGAGTCAGAGACACCAACAAACATGACAAATAAACACAGACCAGAAACAGAGTCATCAACAAACAGGGCAAATAAACACAGACCAGAGTCAGAGACACCAACAAACATGACAAACAAACACAGACCAGAGTCAGAGACACCAACAAACAGGGCAAGTAAACACAGACCAGAGTCAGAGACACCAACAAACAGGACAAATAAACACAGACAAGAGTCATAGACACCAACAAACAGGACAAATAAACACAGACCAGAGTCAGAGACACCAACAAACATGGCAAATAAACACAGACCAGAAACAGAGACATCAACAAACAGGACAAATAAACACAGACAAGAGTCAGAGACACCAACAAACAGGACAAATAAACACAGACCTGAGTCAGAGACACCAACAAACAGGACAAATAAACACAGACCAGAGTCAGAGACACCAACAAACATGACAAACAAACACAGACCACAGTCAGAGACACCAACAAACAGGACAAACAAACACAGACAAGAGTCAGAGACATCAACAAACAGGGCAAATAAACACGGACCAGAGTCAGTGACACCAACGAACAGGACAAGTAAACACAGAGCAGAGTCAGAGAGACCAACAAACAGGAAACAGGACAGGTAGACAAAGACCAGAGTCGGAGACACATAGAAACAGGACAAACAAAGACAGACCAGAGTCAGAGACATCAACAAACAGGACAAATAAACATAGACCAGAGTCAGAGACACCAACAAGCAGGACAAACAAACACATATCAGAGTCAGAAACACAAGCAAACAGGACAAGTAAACACAGACCAGAGTCAGAGACACAAACAAACAGGACAAGTAAACACAGACCAGAGTCAGTGACACCAACAAACAGGACAAACAAACACAGACAAGAGTCAGAGACAACAACAAACAGGGCAAGTAAACACAGACCAGAGTCAGAGACACTAACAAGCAGGACAAACAGACACAGACAAGAGTCAGAGACACCAACAAGCAGGACAAACAGACACAGACAAGAGTCAGAGACACCAACAAACAGGACAAACAAACACAGACAAGAGTCAGAGACATCAACAAACAGGGCATGTAAACACAGACCAGTCAGAGACACCAACAAGCAGGACGAACACATATAAGAGTCAGAAACACAAGCAAACAGGACAAGTAAACACAGACCAGAGTCTGAGACGCCAAAAACAAGACATGTTAACACAGACCAGAGTCAGTGGCATAAACGAACAGGACAAGCAAACACAGACCAGAGTCTGTGACACCAAAAACAAGACAAAGAAACACAGACCAGAGTCAGAGACACAAACAAACAGGACAAGTAAACACAGACCAGAGTCAGTGACACAAACAAACAGGACAAGCAAACACAGACCAGAGTCAGAGACACCAACAAGCAGGACGAACACATATAAGAGTCAGAAACACAAGCAAACAGGACAAGTAAACACAGACCAGAGTCTGAGACGCCAAAAACAAGACATGTTAACACAGACCAGAGTCAGTGGCATAAACGAACAGGACA
Source organism: Pinctada fucata (assembly GCA_028142955.1). Classification (NCBI taxonomy): domain Eukaryota; kingdom Metazoa; phylum Mollusca; class Bivalvia; order Pterioida; family Pteriidae; genus Pinctada; species Pinctada fucata. The sequence continues at coordinate 15,486,986 of AP027104.1, forward strand.
AGCAAACACAGACCAGAGTCTGTGACACCAAAAACAAGACAAAGAAACACAGACCAGAGTCAGAGACACAAACAAACAGGACAAGTAAACACAGACCAGAGTCAGTGACACAAACAAACAGGACAAGCAAACACAGACCAGAGTCTGTGACACCAAAAACAAGTCATGTTAACACAGACTAGAGTAAGAAACACCAACAAACAGTACAAGTAAACACAGACCAGAGGCAGTGACACAAACAACAAGACTTGTCAGAATGACAACATAGCTCGCCGGTGGCAACCATATGTAAATTGCAACAACAACAATAAACAAGAGCCCCAGGGGGCACAACGCTCACCTGATACCCATGCACGCTCTAATTGACATACTGACATTGAATACTGATTGTGCCAGTACCAGGATTTTAGCCCACAACCTTTCAAAAAAGATTTTTGCCGGATCCAGAGAAGTTTTTTTTTTTTCAGACAACCTTTAAAAGTACAAAAAAGAAAAAAATAGTCACATTTCAAAACAATAACTTTTTCACTGATTTGAAAAGACGGATAAAGTGGTCCAACAGCATATGCCCAGCTAGTATAGTTCAATTATGCAACATCAAAAATAAAATCATATTGTAACATTCCACATTAATGTGCAGCAGAAAAAGAATAAAACAATGAAATGATTTCATAAATTAAGTTTATTTAAAATTGAACACAAAACCTTTCATTATTGATAGCTAGCATGCCAGAAATTATAAATCCTGTGTTTGTGAAACGAGAATGCCCCCAGCGGCATCTTTGTTAGTATAAACGCCATTTTCTGTTAAGTATGTGAGAGGTCAGGGTCAGCGTAATATTGGTATCAATGGAAAGATCTTGTCACAAGGAATACACATGTACAATATGAAAGCCCTATCACTAACCATTCAAAAGTTATGCCCAATGTTAAAGTTTTTGAGAAGTACGTGAAAGGTCAAGGTTATGGTCATGAGGTCAAAAATTTTGGTATCAATGGAAAGGTATTGTCACAAGGAATACACATGTGAAATATGAAACCTCTATCACCAGCTTCCATTCAAAAGTTATGCCCAATGTTAAAGTTTTTCGGAAAACAGACAGACAAACAGACAGACGGACAGGCCAAAAACTATATGCTCCCGAATCTTTTATTCCAGGGGCATAAAAAACAAAGATTTTTCGGTTTTGCCTTTATTCACTGAAATCTATAAATTATGCTTTTGAATAGTATTGATTTCATCTCAAATACATGAAACGTACAGTTAAAATCATTTTGATCCAATATTTATCAATTCAAGTGAGTTGTGCAGAAATTGGGCCAGTTTGTTTTCCAAAAAAGCAGTGTATGTTGTATCAAACCTCATGACCCAGTGAAGCCACTTGAACAAATAATTTTTAGTAAAATATGCTGAAATGCGGCGCTTCTTGCCTATGCATATTTCAACAGGCGAGAAGGAGCGTTGCATTTCAGCATATGCTGTTCAACAACTCAAGTGGTTTCTCTAGGTTTCGCAGTTTGAAACAAATTAAAAGGCCCATGAAATTGTTAAGCTTGTCCAACTAGCAGACCTACGACATCGTTATTTACTGTTAACTAATTGTTTTACCTCATCATAGGTCTGTTACACGGACAAGTTGTTAGCGGAGAGAGTTCATGAAATGTATCAGTTGCATCGGATTTGCCGACAAAAAAATTATTTGGTCCGATAAAAACTCATAATGTATCTATTATTTGAACAGATAAAAATTCCCAAATGTCTTAACACAGGAACCTGTCGTTTTATGAGAGAAAATGTTTTATTATTCACAACCTCAGGCCTCTGTGTTCCTCTTAGAAATATTATACATACAAGATGACGAACACAGTGGCTTAAGGTTGTGAATAATAATTTATTTTCTCTAATGAAATAACAGCTTTCTGTGGTCCAACATTTCATTGGAAGATTTCAGGAAGTCTGAACTGAATTATTTATTTTCAAGAATTTCAGATATTAAATGTCCTATGCATTCTCAAAATCCAGAGGAAGAGATTACTCATTAGACGTTTCTTCAAGAAATCAGTCCGTAAATTACTTCATCTAAGAGAGTCTAAGACAGAGGAAATTCGAGCAAACTTTATATATGATAACAAGTACATGCAAGTGTTCCAAGTACATGAATGATAACCATTACGAAAGTGTTCCAAGTATAAAAATCTTTTCCGTTTGCACTGTATCTCCTGAAATGTATCGCAGTACTAAAGGTATCACATTAGTACATGGGCAGGCTTTCTACTCTACCCTAATTAAAAAGTAGGAAAAAAGTAGGAGTAGTCAATGAAAAAAAGTAGGAGAAAAATAGGAAAAAGTAGGAATTAATAGGGGAATAGTAGGAAATTTCCCATCACTCTTAGCGACAATTTTCAGTAAGTATGACACACAAATCACAGTAAGCAATGATTGTAGACTGGTAATGTTCATCTTTGAGGAAATGACAGAGAGAAATAAGGACAGATTGATTTTTGATGTAAAATATACAGAATGGGCGAGCGAAGTGAGCCTGAATTTTTTTAAAAACTTTGAATCAGATGTCGATGACAAGTGAAGCAAGTAATTTTTTACGTTTTAGCTGAAAAAGTAGGAATAGTAGGAGGTTTTGAAGAAAAAGTAGGAAAAAATAGGATCAAAATAAAAAAGTAGGAAAAGTAGGAAATAGTAGGAAAAAGTAGGAACAGTAGAAAGCCTGCATGGGGAATCCCCTTCGGGTACAGGCTACAGATATGCATAGCTAGGTCATTATCTAGGTCATTGTCCAGGTCATTATCTTGTCAAATAGTTCCGATTATTTTCTTATTATTTTCAACAATTGGTGGAAAATACACACAATGTTTATCTTGAATTGTCTTCCCGTGATTGTTTACTAGATAGATGAAATAAAATTTTGAATATAGTTTAAAGTGTGTGAGACATCTACATGTGTGGAAGAATACGTGTGAAAATAGGTCCTCAGATCCAGATCATAAAATTCGAATAATTCCGGTCCGGAACCAGGTGCATGGCTTTGAAAAAATATTTAAAAAGTTGTGTACTTTTAATCTTTACGGCATTTTTTTTCTATGTAATTCAAATAAAATTTCTAAACATTCAAAAGTAGTGTCAATGTGTTTAAGCCGGTGCGAATTGAGAATTTTTCTCCTCTTTTTGGTAAGAAAGTACTTGAAAAATAACTGGGATCTGGATCCTACACGGCAAAAAATGGCTTGTTCCCGACTTTAAAAATAAAATTCTAAACAAGTATAAAGAATTTAAATAATTGAATCATATCACATGAAAGGTTAATCAATAAGACATTGGAGCATGTATCACTTGTTGAATTATCAGCTGTAACCTATGGCTCAGGTGAGCTAAAAAGGGGAAAAAAATTTTGTTGGGGTCCCGCCGGGGTTTGAAGCCACTCCCCATGGGTCCATTGGGCATGGAAAACATACATTATACCTATGTACAATCTTAAAAAAATATTCCTTAAAAATCCAAAAGTGGATATCTTGACAAAATTCTTTCACTTGTAGGGTACCATGCATGAGTACCTCATACCTACAAATTGTCATGACAATCTGAAGAGTGGTTATAGAAAAGAAGCAGAAAATGTATGAAAATCACCCCCCCCCCCCTTCCTTTTTACATAAGAAAAAAATTCATAAAAAATCAAAAAAATAAAATTTAAGCATAAAATACATATCAAAGCATTAAGTAAGTTAAATATGATAAATATGTAGTAAATGAGTGTGTAAAATCATACACTTATTGAGTTATTTAAAGAAATAGTGCAAAAATGTGCATTTCTGACTAAGTCCGAAAAGACGTCAAAAACGCGTCAAAAATTTGACTTCGAAGTGGAACCAAAAATAACAACACTTCTTAAGACATCTCTCTAGATCATCCTGATGCTTTCGGATTGTCGATACATGCTTCGGTTCTGAAGAAGAAGTTTGTCAAAGGAGGGTACCCCCCGTGACCTACTTTTGGCTGTGGTGGCGCCACCTGTTGACAGATCCGGACGAAAAACAACAACACTTGTAGGGGACCATGAGTACTTCATACCTACCAAGTTTCATCAAAATCCCTTCAGCCGTTCTGGAGAAGAAGTTTAAAATGTGAAAAGTTTACGACGACGGACGACGACGGACGACGACGGACGACGACGACGACGACGACGACGGACGACGGACGACAGACGCAACACTATGACAATAGCTCACTTGAGCCTATGGCTCAGGTGAGCTAAAAAGGTCTTATCACAAGGAATGCACATGTGAAATATCAAAGCCCTATCACTTACCAATCAAAAAATATGGCCAAGGTTAAAGTTTTTCAAAAGTAGGTCAATCATCTCCAAGGTCAAGGTCACAAGGTCAAAAATTTTGGTATCCATGGAAACGTCTTGTCACAAAGAATACACATGTGAAACATCAAAGCCCTATCACTTACCATTCAAAAAATATGGCCAAGGTTAAAGTTTTTCAAAAGTAGGTCAATCATCTCCAAGGTCAAGGTCACAAGGTCAAAAATTTTGGTATCCATGGAAACGTCTTGTCACAAGGAATACACATGTGAAATATCAAAGCCCTATCACTTACCATTCAAAAAATATGGCCAAGGTTAAAGTTTTTCAAAAGTAGGTCAATCATCTCCAAGGTCAAGGTCACAAGGTCAAAAATTTTGGTATCCATGGAAACGTCTTGTCACAAGGAATACACATGTGAAATATCAAAGCCCTATCACTTACCATTCAAAAAATATGGCCAAGGTTAAAGTTTTTCAAAAGTAGGTCAATCTCCAAGGTCAAGGTCACAAGGTCAAAAATGTTGGTATCCATGGAAACGTCTTGTCACAAGGAATGCACATGTGAAATATCAAAGCCCTATCACTTACCATTCAAAAAATATGGCCAAGGTTAAAGTTTTTCAAAAGTAGGTCAATCTCCAAGGTCAAGGTCACAAGGTCAAAAATTTTGGTATCCATGGAAAGGGCTTGTCACAAGGAATGCACATGTGAATTATGAAAGCCCAATCTGTATTGGTTTAAAAGTTATAAGCAAGGTTAAAGTTTTTGTGCACGCGCACGCCGACGCCGACGCAGACGCCAACGCCAACGCAGACGCCGACACCGGGGGTATGACAATAGCTCTCCGGACATTCGTCCCGGCGAGCTAAAAAGGACAAGCAAACACAGACCAGAGTCAGTGACACAAACAAACAGGACAAGCAAACACAGACCAGAGTCAGTGACACAAACAAACAGGACAAGCACACATAGACCAGAGTCTGTGACACCAAAGGCAAGACATGTTAACACAGACTAGAGATAGTGACACCAGCAAACAGCACAAGCAAACACAGACAAGTGTCAAGAGACATCAATAAGCAGGTCAAACAAACACAGACCACAGACCAAGGTCAGAGACACTAACAACCACGACAAGCAAACACAGACCGAGGTGAGAGAAAGATAAATACCAATAGCAGACAAATTAAGGTCATTTAAGGTGATGAATTCATACTATTTATCTCCTTGACTTTTCCATACATTCACTCACCCAACAAACAAACAAACGTGGAACGCATCTGTGACAATTCAATTTATTGAACTAAGGTTCCAATTTTACTTTAATTAAATTTACATGTAGCTTTGATTTGAATCCCTCCTAACAGGGCTTTTTTTCTATTCCAGGAGAATCAAGTCAAACATAATCTGATTATCTTTGTCATCGCAGATGAAATCATCAATAAATCCGTTCTCGTCATTTCTTCACAGAGCGGAAAGAAACATTGTCAGTCATCAATGGACCTCACAAAAAGACTTCACGGAAACCGGATGTGCCGAAAAACGTTTCAAGAACGACATTCTCCGCTGACTTCCACTACAAATTTCTTCATGTACATGTCTTCGATTTACGACAACGAAACAAAAGGAAATTTCGCAATGCGAGAAACAGTAATAAGCCAAGTAATATCAAGACACGAACTGATGCTAAAATAAAATACTCCATCAGGCGTGTAACAAGGTCTCTAATAATGAGGGGAGGGCGACCGCTTCATTGGATCCAATTTACCAAGTCAACCGAAAGTTTGTGACCAAAGAAAAGTACTCTTTACAGGGACCAAGATCTGTTATGAAATTCTGTACGTAATTAACTTTTTACGGTAGGTTTATTAATCAGCGGATGTGAATTTTACCGATCAGTAATTATCATCTCGTCACAAAGGGATTGCTTATTTTATGACCTATAATCACATAATTATTTCTGGTGTTGGTAAGGGATCATATAGTCATACTTTAATTAAGGTACATTCATAAGATTTTTTGCACCCCCTCCTTAATGCAAACTTTAGGAGTAGGCGTTGGGCTGGGTCTAAACAGTTCTGAGTCGATATAATATTTTTTTTTTTGCACTCGTAGCATTTGTCCATTTTTGTTATTTATCGAAACAATCAAATCTGGTATCATGTGATTAAAAGCTTTTAAAAATCATCGTAGAGTAAAACTAACACTTTCAGACAAAGAAAAGGTTCAATGATCCTTTAAATATCAACATGGGCCCTATAAATAGAAATACATCTAAGAAATGAAAAATCTCAATCAAAGACTTTTGTTCAATACCAACCAAATGATGGAAGCGACGACGATGCTAGCTCGTGATAACGACTAAAGGCACGTGTACTTGCCGAAGTAAATGATTTTTCCCGAGGAATCACGCACTCCAAGATACAATCTTTGATTTTTAATACTTAGATGGACATTTTCTGTCGACAATACTTCTAATCTGGTATCGGGATCAGTATCAGGATAAATCATCTGTGTTACTTCTGTTGCGGCAATACGTCATAAAGTTTATGTAAGCAGCGATTCTTTCTATTAAAGTGCACTGAAACAATGTACTGCACGCTGCCGTGTGGGTAAGTGGATGAGGATTTCAAGGGACGCAAATAGACAAACAGACGGATGGACATTCAGATGTCTGGATAATTGACGAATTGATGGTTGGGTGATAGACGAACAAACGGACTGCATATACGAATGAGACAAAATGCTGGACATATAACCTACATTATTGTTTCTACATCAAGATGGTTGGGCGATAGACGGACAAACGGACTGGATATACGAATGAGACAAAACGACAGACATACAGCCTATGTTATTGTTTGTATATCGAGATGGTTGGACGATAGACGGACAAACGGACTGAATATACGAGTGAGACAAAACGACAGACATACAGCCTATTTCCTTTGTTTTTTTATCGATACACTAAGAAGATACGTATCCAAAAGATAGGTCAATACTTGTCTAGTATTCCATTTCCATCTTCAATACATCAATGCCCCTTTAAGTGGCGATGGAAGATATAGGGATTTTCCCAGAAATATGACTACTTTTCTCCATCAACGATCATTTAAGGTACGGCGCGCGCGTTACGTAAGCAATCGTCCTCGTTCCAGCCACTTGACCATATGACGTCATTCGGTCTAATAGGATATATTACATCCATAAATAACTTACTCAATCACTTTCTTGTAGAAATTATATACACTCAAGACACCTTGGGTAATGGTAACAATTGAGACTACTCCAAAACTCAATTTTCGAAAATAAACCTATCGCATTAGCCGGTTTTATCAATCCGCAATTAAACAAAAGTTCCCTTTACGCGCCTTTTTTGCTAATCACAGCCATTTCGATATGTACTGTACAGTCCGGATTTAGGAGAGATCAGAGAATAAAGTCATTAGCTGGAGTACCGTCGACAACAACTTTATATTAAGTATTTACTATTTTTCTTCTGTATGGAGGAACTATGAGGACATGACAGAGATCTCCAACAAGACTACCCTGCATTGACCACGGCGGAACACACACGCACACGGTACAACAGATATTCAACAAACAAACGTTCTTGGTCTGCAACCAGAAAGCTACAACCAAAACACGACCCGAATCACGTTATCTATGTAATGGCAAATATGCCGCCATCTATCCATATTTTCAGTATCGACCGATGGTTGACGAGACGCCGAGGTGTTTACGCTTTTATTGTTGTCAAGGTCAGTTTGACACTACAGCGGACATTGGCCGATTGTCTTGGATTACCAACGTCTTAAATCTATCGGAGGGGGAATCAATCACATCACATAAGGAAGCAACAAAGCATTCGAGTGATGTACGTACATTGATCTTTCCAGGGGACAAGAAATTTGATGCTCGGACTTGTTATGATATTGCCTCATAGCTTACCTTCTCTAAAATGGAAATGCACCCTGTGTGAGCGACGATTTTGCAGGCGACACACTTTTTCCTGGGTCCAGTTTTCTGAAAAAATGAAACCAATTTTAAAAGAAGGTAAATTAAATTTGGGATTCAAATGGAGTGATTCTTTCTCATTTTTTCACACGACAAAGACGTGTAATGAAAAAACAAATTCAAACAGGAAGCGGAAGTACCACTTGAGCATTTAGGAAGACGCTTCATCGGATCGCTTTTCTCCTTTTTTCATCGACGAATGCTTTGACAGAAAGCATCCGACTTAAAATGACAAAAAGTAGAAAAAATATCAGATTTAAACCAATCAGTTCATGCACTTTAACGTCATACAAGGATAAGATTATCACGTCATCAAGTGGGAAGCGGTAACGACAAACAAATCTCCTTAAATGTTCACAGACGAATATTGCATACAATATGAAGCGATTCACTCGATACAAAACAAGAGTATTAGCCAAGGCAAATTTCATAATGGAATAGACAGTAATTTAGATCTGGGAAATAAATTGAAAAAGCTTGATGGAGTTTTGAGTAAACACGTAGGCCTTATTGCACTATATTTGATGAACTGAGAGCGACCAAGCGAGCATCCTACAGCTGGTATTATCAGGTGAATGCCCTATAAACATCTAGGATTTTCTGTGCTTTCTTCCTCATTGTCTATCATTCAGCATTTTTATCCTGAATTTAGATTTCGCGCCACTTTTGTACGAATAATGACGACGTTACTAAATTCCCATAATAATAGCAAACATATGTTTGGCTGAATCAAGAAGACGCTACATGTAAAAACATTAGACTACATTAGTACATGTATACATTCAAAAGGCAAATGACCTTGAACATAAAAATGTGACCTTCACGATATATTATAGTTCTATCTTGCTTTACAAAGATCATTTGAGAAAAGATTGATCATACATTGATTTAGGATAAACCTTTCGTTTTAATCAATACATTTTGAACAAGTGACCTTGACCTTAAATCAAATAAATTTTGTCAACAAACCAAAGGCAAAATATGTGTCAAACAAACTAAACTTTAATGATATATCATACAAATGTACAAGTACCATTACACGTACACACAATGTCAATCAAAGAGTGACCTCGACACTTCAAGTAGCTCAGAATATATAGATGTTTCATCATAGTATATTTTTAAAAAGTCTAAAAGATATATTATTCTAGTGCAAAGTATATCGTATCACATCAACTTTACGTGATGAGCAGAATGAATTAGGCACGGTCCATTTGATATTTGGGGAGGGGGGGGGGGGCGCTTGGGTTTTTTGTCGGAGCAAGATTATATTTTTCGGCCCGGACCGGAGCAAAAAAAAAAATTTTTTCTTGCAAAGTTGGAGCAAGATTTTTTTTTCTTACATGTGATGTGCAATATATTAAGAATGTTTGTGTTAAAATTTTATAAATAAAAAATTCTTTATTTTTATTCAAAATTCTAAAATATTACTTTATTTTTATGCAAAAATCTAATTCACTTCTGTTTAACAGAGAGATAAAAGAATTTTACAATATAATACTCAGTAAACAAAATTCATATAAGGTACAAGGAAGAGGGCTTTAGGAGAGGGTCTTCTAGACTTTTCAAATTCAGAATTGTAAATTGGTGAAAATTTTACATTCTCCTTCAAAGCTTGTACAATTAAAATCAATGAATGGTTGTTTTTCTTTAAACAAATTTAACCTTTCACGAAAAAAAAGTCAATTAAAGAGTATTTTATAGCCACTTAATACTAATAATTTGTATTTTTTTTAACAAAAGAGTATGTAAACATCAAAGCTAGAAAATATTTCATAATATTGTAATCGTGAGGACGCCAAACTCCAATGATGACTCAACTAAGTTCAATTTTCGTTATGCAAGGTGTCACCTTACAGTAAGTTACTATAAAAGTATGTCTGGGTCAGAAAAATTACGATATAGAATTATATGGCAAAAGTTCACCAATCACAGATGGCATATGGACTCCCTACATGTACGTCAAAGCAACTAAATATGAAATGGGTCTTATATATATTTGAACAGGAGAAGGAAGAGGTAGTCTTACATGTTGTAAAATATAACTTTGACCTATATCTATTTGCATAGGTAGGTTGGAAAGTTACAGTAGAACCTGGCTATCTCGAATATCTCAAACGCATTCTTTTATCAACTGCCATCTTTGAACTTTGGAAAACTGGGGCTGAATACCATATAAGGAACGCAAGCTCAAGGGGAATCAAAGATGCAATGAGCTAGGTTGTGAAACTTGCACCTGAGAGCGAAAAATGCTTTGTAACACCATTTTCCGACAGAGTCCCCTTCTTGAAGCACATTTACAGAAATTCCCCATATATGGTTCATAAGAATTCGATATGACCCGGAAAACTCTTTTCACTCGTCGAAGTCCTATGGCCTTGACCTTAGGACTCCAAAATCAAAATGGCACATTTTCCACTATTCCACCAAGGAACATTTACCTGATGGTTAATATTCGAACACTCACCATGCAGATAGTCAGACTCGAACACTTACCAGACAGTCAGGTTCCATTGTATAACAGTAATCCCCGGAAGCATTGGTCTCAACCCACATATGGTCCCCATTAACCGCCTGATCCTGAGGGATAGAAAAAGTCTTGGAATCATCTAATTAGGTAAGAAGAATTCCATGATAAAACAAATAAACAGATTACTTTTTTGTCATCAATTTAGTCTGCTTTAATAAATGGATATGTCATTGAAAACAATAAATTATTGTTCTTATCGTTAAAATATGAGTTTATCAGACTTTTTTCTACTCAATTTTTTTTCATAAAGGACAGAGTGTTGTTTTGATCACGTGACACTTACCGACCAATCAACTGTTGACCTTGGTTCCCGCCAGTGGAAGCCATGTTCAGCATGACTAGGATGAAGATGGTTAATTGTGTTGTAGTTGCTGCTTTTAGATATTGCTTTCCTACAAAGAGAAGAAAATGAATGCACTAAGACAGCAACGTAAGATTAAGAAATGAAAACTGTTTTCCATAGGTTTGTATGTTCTCAAGTCCTTTTTCTCGGTTCTGGGAGTGAAACTCGTATGCGAAAGGACAGCGTTCATGGGAAGACAATGTATGTTCAACAATATGTGAAGTCTTAATTTCGCAAAGTTCCATCTTAGTTAAATAAGATACATGTAAATTCACTTATAACTGGAAACTTGTACGTATGTTTGCTTTTTCATCTAGCAAAGCAACGCACAAATTCACATGACGAAAAGATGACGCCATCATTTGGAAACCTACTTTGTTTCTATCTGTTTTAAGAATGATCAAGAATTCACAAGGAGATAGTAAATCACAAAATATTGTTCTCCGAATGGAATTAGAAATAATATACTCAAATATTTCATTAATCCGTAACCTGAAGGCACAATTGAATTTCAAAGAATCGAGACATCAAAATCAATTGGAATTCTACATACAAAGTAGTGCATGTATTTCCGTTTAAAATGGGTTTGTTTCCCTTTCCATCCCAGAAACGCCTGAAGCGTTGCTCATTTCAGTCAAAAGAGTGCGGATAACCGTTTCTTTACTTTTCTCGTTTCAGAAATAGCTTCAATTAGATTTGGAACTTTCTATTTCGGTCCAAGTCCGCCCTAAGCAAGAATGATAATGCTTGGAAAAATCTTACGATCTGTGCTCAGATTAAGCAAACGAAGCTAATTGAGTCAAAACAAGAAGTTATGTCTTCGCCTTTACGTCATGGGACTTTCACAATCGAACTAAGAGTCAATTTGTCCTCGTTCCATTTCTCTCCTGATCGAAACTGCACCCAGATCAAGATGCATTTTCTAACACCTACTTTCCGTCTACATGTCAGAGGATTTTCGGACCAAAAGAAAACCATAAAAGTCTCGTCAATTATGATTGGTCAATAATTGGATAATTACTGGTGGCGTCTGATGACGTCATAATTCAGCGCATTTATCTGTCAAAATCTCTTTTCTGCGACCTTAAAGCACAAATTCTGGTAGATTACTTTCTTATCAGGGCGATACTTATTTCCAATCTAATACTGTGTGATACTTCAAGTTACCAATCAGTTATATAAACAATATAAAGTCTATTTCTGGTCTCTCTTGTAGATCTAGTTATTGCGTAATACACTTTCTTTAATCTTCTACATTTAGAATCGTTTTTAGACCTTTGATATTGACTCTATTTTGATCAGTATTTGTACAAATTATACTCTTATGTCTGAATTTAGAACAAACCTATGTATTGTTGCTAATTAAGGAAAGATGGAGGCATTTGCAACACATATAGGCGTCACGATAACACAATTCTTTGTAACTTAATCTCATCTTAAAATATCATTACAATACGTTTTCGGAATCATGTCTTGTACGTTTTGTACCTAAAAAATTATAAATAGCAGAGAATATATCGCACGGAAAGCAGTGCGAGCTGAAATGGAAAATCCAAGAGACTAGATTAAGGATTTGTCTATTTGTTCCTGACAGGGACTTTAGGGAGGAAGAGGACGGAGGGGTGAAAAGAACGAAAAGACTATCGCCAGGTTATGCAGTTTAATATTTTTCAGAGCCGGGCTTTTTGGGACGGTTCACTGTGATTTTCTTTCATACAACACCGTTGCATCAAAGCCCTTGGCAGCCATATTTGTGGACATCCTGGTGTTGATTTTTTTTTTTTTTCGTGCGTGAAATTGCGTTGAAGTTAAAAAGAGATATTGGTGGTCATATTTACTGTATACATCGGGTCGAAATGCACAGATTTTCTTAAGGACCTATTTCCAATATTCTCAAAGTTGAAATTTTCCTCAACCCTTCCAATTCTATGTAATTTGAGGTCAGAATACACATACATGTGTGCTTACTCCCTGTTAAATTTGGTGAAATTATATGCAGTCTTTGTCAAGGAGAAGTCTAAACTTTTTATCGCATCAAAGCTCTTCGTGCTCATATTTTGTAACAAATTAAGTTCGAAAAGACATACTTTGTAGAGGGATCTTTTTACAGCGTTTTCATAGAATTATAAGAATCTATGTCTAAACGCACCGACGCGACTGTCAGCAACTGTTACTTGACTGTCAGCAACTGTAACTTGTTAATATGAATATATTTATTAGTTTTTTTTTTTTTACAGAATCAACTCTTACTTGACCAAGTAAACTTTTCAGAGATGTTCCATAGGGATATTTTATATGCAAATTATTGCCAGGAACTGAACTGTTCCTAATAAAAATGAATATAAACGATCGCTAGGCCTTGAAATAATCGATTTCTCCACCGTATGAATGAACTTACGACTCATTAACTGAATTAATAGTATCATTTTAAACTGAAGTTTGATTGCCCTTTCGATAAAACCCTGTAATCGTCGCAAGTAAAGTTACATGACATGTACCAAAACATTTTGAAATACATGTATGTCCGTGAATTTTTTTCAACACCTTAATCAAGCGCGGGTCTAGAGGGAAGGGATGGAAGGAGAGTCAGGAGAGGAACCCCCCCCCCCCCCACCTCCTTTGCAATTCGCCAAAAATCACCATTTTCTCGTTATTACAGTCCTGCAACCCACTTGTTTGACAAAAAGGTGGATAGGATAGGATGTAGGATGCAGGATGTAGGACAGAAAGTAGATAGAATCTTATCCTATCCTATCCCATCCTATCCTATCCACCTCAATCCTAACCATTTCTATCCTACATCCTATCCTATCATATCCTACATCCTATCCACTTCATTCTTCAATCCAATCTTTCTTTTTTTAATTCTTCAGTTTTTAGCAGACAAACATACTCATTTTATTAAATCTGATCCATTGAAATTTCTTACTTGACATAATGGGTGATACAAATTTTAATTCAATTAAAAACAAACTTGGAGGTTTGTTGTGATATTTTGTCTCGTTCACTGCAAGTGCAAAAACGTTATCTAATCATCTAAATAATTTTCATTTTAATAAAATCCAAAAACAGCGATAGTTACAAGTAATTTACTTCTTATGCATGAATTTGTATCAAGTCATTTAGTTTTAATCATAATCTCGCTTAATGTGATGAGAAGTAGTAAAAGGTGGATAGGATAGGATTGGATGGGATAGGATAGGATGGAATAGGATAGAGTGGATATGAGGTGGATGTAGGATGGTGGATAGGATAGGATAGAATTGTCAAACAAGCGGGTTGCAGTACTGTACGTATATTTTTAACATTATTTCATGGAAACCCTCCCCCCCCCCCCCCTTTTGGAATAAAAATTCAAGATGCGCCGATAATAAGCATGTGCTGTTACATGTATTTTCTTTTTTATATTTATTAACTTTACAGTATTTATATATGGAATATAGAATCATAAGAACACAAAAATATACATGTTCAACCCAACATGACGAAAATTCCCAGAGTTGATATGTTCAATCGAACACGAAGAAAGTATATTTCCCAAGGTAAATAGTTATGAGTGTTCTGCCTTCCATCGACGCGGTCTGTATCATATCCTCTGACGGCCTGATGAAGTTATCATACCTAAATTCAATCAAACTTCCGGATACAGGGGGCAATTGATCTGATAAATAAATCCGCACACGGTGGACTAAACACAAAACATCGGAAATTTGGGAAACATTACGTATCTAACCGATACAATTAAGGGGGTCCATAGGTGCGCGGGGAACCGTCTGGGAAATTGTACTTGTAAGACTTGTTTCTTGCTTCAATACACTTGTTGATCAAGTATGTGGATCCCCTTACCACGTGTGACTTAACAAAAATAATTTAATTGTCCAAGAAATCACTTTTAAAGTCTTTTCTTTTTCAGAACCTAACTTTTTATCCTATTCTATTTTCAAGTGGTTTTTATTTTTTTCATTCTATTTCATACTAACAAATCAATGGCGTAGCTCTGCCTGAGAAAGAGGAGGGGCACAACATCCCAAAATTTATAACAAGCAAAAAAAAAGGGGGGGGGTGGAGAGATTTAAAACAATGTGGGGTTTAAAATTATAACATTTCTGGTGCAATTTTAAATTATAGCAGGCTTTCTACTGTTCCTACTTTTTCCTACTATTTCCTACTTTTTTATTTTGATCCTATTTTTTCCTACTTTTCCTTCAAAACCTCCTACTATTCCTACTTTTTCATCTCAAAAGTAAAAAAATTACTTGCTTCACTTGTCATCGACATCTGATTCAAAGTTTTTAAAACATTTCGGGCTCGCTTCGCTCGCCCATTCTGTATATTTTACATGAAAAATCAATCTATCCTTATATCTCTCTGTGATTTCCTCAAAGATGAACATTACCAGTCTACAATCATTGCTTACTGTGATTTGTGTTTCATACTTACTGAAAATTGTCGCTAAAAGTGATGGAAAATTTCCTACTTTTCCCCTATTAAATCCTACTTTTTCCTATTTTTCTCCTACTTTTTTTCATTGACTACTCCTACTTTTTTCCTACTTTTTCATCAAGGTAGAGTAGAAAGCCTGTTATAGGTATTTGATTGAATGTCTGGTGAGCGAAGCAATGTTTGTGGTATGCATTCGGGATATGCTTACTCTTCCCTACATATGCTCTCAGGAAGTTAACATTTGTTCATATGGTAGAATGTCTTCTTTGTTTTTTTTTCTTTGTGTGTTTATCATCTATTGGGTTTTGTTTAATTGCTACACTATTTCCCCCTGATTTGGTTCAATTTTTCGGTTTATGGCTTCGAACAAATACATGTATGTGTTTTCGTCCATATTTTGACATAACGCCTTCAAAGAATTAATTAGCAGATAAGTTGGTCAAAGATGCTCAAGTTGTAACTATCATCTCTGATTAGTGCAATGATCGTGATAAGATTTCTGGTCAGTTAGAGCTCCTTGCAAAAACTTGACCATTTCTAAATTTGTTCATACCGCAATAAGTAGGGTACTTGTTTCATGTATTGTCTATCACGTTAAGTAACATGTCTCAAGAGCGCTGTGTATCAGGTAAAATTGACTCCTGATTAAGCAATTCCGAAATTAACTTCCGGATACATACTGGTAAATGAAAATTAATAGAGATTTGATATTTATCATGAGGAAAGATTTGATATTTATAATAAAGTAAGATTTGATATGTATATCTTAGAACGGCAAAAGAAACTGTTGCAACAATTACAAAGGAAGTAAGGATCTTCTTCACATAGAAACTCCTAGAATACAAAACACCGCGGTATCAGCCAATTTCTTGACAAAAGCGCGGAAATGCGAGAAAAGCAATCGGATAATTAAAGATGCCTATATATAAGATCAAATAGTGAATTTCATTAACTAAGCAATTACTGCGAGCCGACCCTTCCTATTGGTCTTCATCATTTATTTAAGGTCTGTGTTGCGTGATGCGCAGTACTCTGTGTGATAAGGTGAGAAAAAGGCACTCCGATGAGAATGAGAAACACTAAAACCGCATCGGAATAAATTGAACGGAACCATGGGCATCGAACTTTTTCGGGGTGGCGGAACCGGAGAATATTACCTATGGGAATCCTAGTTTATATGGAGATGACGCTACAAAGGAGATTGTTTTGATCGGTAACACGGGTATATATAATTGATACCGCCATCTGAGGTCATAAAACACTTATAGAACAGCTGAAACGAATGGGCCTGGAGCAATATACTTCCCAACTTCTATAATCAGCGAGATTTAGGAAGCAATAAGAATAAAACGTACAACAAACACCAACGGAGAAAGTAAAATCCAAAGGGAAATCGAGGGAATTTCTATTTGATGGTCGTGTTGACGGAAGAAAACACTGGGTCACTGCCTAGCCCCAAAACATAGCAAGTGAAGGAAAGATGAAAAATATTTCTCCAAGGAAGCTTCGATGAGATTTCTAAACCGTTGATGGTAACATTAACTGCGAAAGATGTCATAAAGCCGAAAAGAACGGGGAATTATTACATCAATTTTCACCGTTTATATCGCTTAATAATGTCCTTAACGATAGCCGTCCAACAATGGGTCCAAATCGGAACGATACAGGTCAGCGTAAATATCACTGGAACACTTCCGTTTAATAAATGCATCAGAAGAAAAAGAAATATAGGGTTATAAGAACTTTTTTTCGCGGAAACACAAATTGCAACTCTTTCCTCTCTTAATGTAGTGTCATCTTCAAACTCATCACATTCTTTGAAAACTGGAGTTGAAGTAATTGACAGATTGATGGACGGACAGACAGACATATAAAATATAGAAGAAACTGTATTTAATAAACAATATGAAAGAATAGATGCAAACACAGGCAAAACTTGTCGATGATTGCATTACTATATATTTCAATTTTGGATGTACAACAGTATAAATTAGCGTGCTCTCTCTCTCTCTCTCTCTCTCTCTCTCTCTGTTTTTTAGGGGGATATTTGATTTTCCGTCGGTTTATACAATTACAAAGTTATATTTCCTTTGGGTACATAGGGACAAGTGATATACACCAGTTCTATTAACACACCCTTAAACAAAAGCCATTATGTAGATTAATACATAGATGACTATGCAAAATGAAATTCTCTGGAGATTGGTATAATGAAATGTCAACGAGTACTGGAATACCATTAATATGAAAATGTCCATTTAGAAGCAGGCAAATGTCAAATGATATATTATTATGACCTACAAATTCTAATTAATCATCGAGGAAATTTTGCTATCACTGACCAATCTTAAATTCAATTGGTACTATCTTCAGAATTAATCTTATAACCATACCTTTATATATAGATAAGTACATAGAAACCCTATTTCTCACGATGAAAGAGTGGTATCGGAGGACAGGAGCTCGACGCCAGTTACTCTCAATGACATCCGCTCCTTCTCATTTCGCGCTTCCTTCATCCTCTCATACATTCTTATTCTTATAAAGATTGACTGTAGAGGAGTATATCATCGTGGGTCAGGGATGAATAAGGATTGGGTTTATTCTTATTTTCTTCTAAAACATATTTTTTTCATGCACGCTCTCAAAAAAAAAAAAAAAAACCTCAAATGCCCCAAATTTAGCAGATCTCAATACGACCTGATATACATTCTCTCGTCCAAACCATCTTTGCTCTTAATGATAAACAACGCTGTATAATTGATAAATATTTACTTACAAATATTTACATATGCCCATTCATTTGTATAGAATTTACACTGTAATTATAGGAGTATAACCGCGGTGGCGTGGTTTGATCTATGACGTCATAGTAACTTGGCTTGATTTGAACTTTGACAGTACGTAGTAACAGAGCCTTAGCAACGGAGTTTTATTCGTATTTCAACGTCATTTAAGCGTCAAAAACTGGAATGTAAATATATATAATAACTGTCTTTTGGAATGTGATTATACTGTGATAACCTACAATGGATCCAGGAATTATGTTTCTCATAATGCGCTAACGCGCATTATGGAACATAATTCCTGGATCCATTGTAGGTTATCACAGTATAATCACATTCCAAAAGACAGTTATTCTATAAATAATCAAAATGGGATGCATGAATGTGTTCTATCCATGAATTTATCACCGAAGCACCTTGCATCGCCTATATCGATTTAGTCAGACACAGAGAATTGTTGTTAAAATGACAAATCCAATCGCCTTGTTTTGAATTTTCTGCCTAATGGAGATATTGTTTACAAATAAAGTGAAGTTGGTTAATACGATAATATAAACATTGTGTTTGTGTCGTCAAGAATAGGTTTCGACATGAAAACTATATAACATAAAGTACTATTATTACATTTCAAGTGTAACGTCTGGTCTTTTAATTAAAAGCTTTAAGGTTATATCAACCCGAGAATGTATATGTCTGTCTGTCCGTGTATCAGTCATTTCGTTTCAATTTCCAAGATATCTTCCTTGAAATGAGAAGAGGAAAGGGGAGTGGGTTCATCCAGACCATAATGATTCAAACCTTGTTTTATCGTTATAGCAAAGAAAACAAGTCTTTCTTTTTTCTTTTTTTCATTTTCTCTGTTATGACTATTTCAGCTCATTCGTTTGTTTCTTTTTCTGTTGTCATTTTGATTTTCTTGCTTTCTTTTTTTGAAAAATTGTTTTGTTTCAATGAAAGAATGTTTATGTCCTAAAGCAGGAAACATTGAAAAGAAATGTCATACAAGTAGGCAAGAGAAAATAAGACTTTTTTCAATGGGTCTCACTGAATAATATGGCCTCCGAACCTTCATTATTGCCAATAATTTCCAATAACTTGAATCACGAGGCAAGGCTCTCCTATAATATATTCTCTTTGTCATTCAAAACTGAGATAAAAATCGTAAAAACTAAAACGAGAGAAAAAGTACTCAAACTGGCAAGACTTGCAGGAACGTAAACGTGACAATGACGTACCCAGATCGTAACAATGTCGCCAGTCACTAATGAGCGTGCGTTTTTGTAACATCGTCTATTACATACATTGTATGTAGAAAGATGTGCATTTCTTACATACTCTGTTCTATTCATCTATCTATTTGCGGAACGTACATGTCAAATCGTAAAACAGAAATATGCAGCTGAGCTGAAAGTTTGTGTAAATGAGCAAAGATCAGTGTTGACATGTATCTTTATTTAGGGGACCTGAAAAGTGCAAAATGAAACAACAATGAAACGAAACGAAACAAAACAAATTAAAACGAAACTTTTCACCCTTGAAACACTATATAATACTTGCAGATTTTGTCTTTACAATATCGTTATCGGTCATTTTCCTCTATATGGCCTTTTTGTTTTGTTTTTGTTTCGTTTCGTTTCGGTCTGCTTTGTTTCGTGTCGTTTCTGTTCGTTCATTTCGACTTGCTTCATTTCGTTTTTGTTTTGTTTAGCACTTTACAGGGGACCACTTTATCTAACGTAACAAATCTGAACTAGACTATTAAAATCATGGCGAGTACTTTCAGAATGAGATGGCAATTTCATATTTTCATCGTTTTTTGTCCATACGCGAAAAGCTTCGCTTAATCCGCTCTGATAGAAACGGGTTTATTTTTGTAGTTACGTTTTATTGGCTTAATACCATACTTACTGTTGTTCTGAAATTGGTCTACTCAAAAAATTAGTCTTCTCAAAGAATAATCATATAGAGACTCCAATAATGTCAGTGATCAGTTTTGTTCATAGTTTTTTTCTGATTATACACAAATTTATCTATTTTTTACCCAAAATATGTTTTCATGTATATCCTTCATTTGTAAAAATTACTGTTGTTTTTGGTAAAGAAAGATCAAAAATTATAGAAAAAGATCAGATAAGTGCATAAAGATATACGTGTATTTATAGATTATTTTTGTTGTTGTATTAATCGAATAAACATTGCGTTATTTTCCCATTATAAAACAGCCATAACATGATTGTAAAATTGTCGCCATGCCAAACCCAGATTTTAATAGAAAAAGTGAAAATGAAAATTCACGTCCACTCGACACATCATACTTATATAAAGTGGTAATCCGTCTTACACAGAAAGAAGAAAATAATACCATTATCAGATTATTACCACTCTATTATATCCCATGGTGATCATTTGAATCCATTATCCCATCTTTTTTTCTGGGATTGAAGAAATCAATTTCACGACAAACCCTGCTTATTTACATGTACGACAAACCTTGCTTATTTACATGTACGACAAACCCTGCTTATTTACATGTAAGACAAACCTTGCTTATTTACATGTACCTTTATTTACCTTACTCATGCCCTTTCCAAAATCTTTTAAGACAAATTGTATGAAAAGAAAGTTGACCACATTTATCTAATTTACTGTGAAGGTACAACATCGCGTTCATGTCTTTCAAATAATCCAAATTTCCAACAAAAAAGTGTATTAACAAATCTGTTGTCATTGTTGTATATGCTGATGGGTTTACATATGATGCCTCCACCTAAAATAAATCTGATAAAAGGATCTTCTGACCTAACATAATTGTCTCGAATCGGACATAAATACTTGGGGTTTTTTCATCAAATACCTTGATACTTTTAAAAATTTACTCTCGGATATTATTTCATGAAAATGAAAGTTTACAATACGACATATGGAAAACGAAGCTTTAAAGACTTACTCTCTAGTCGGTGACCCAGTTATGGCTTTGTAATGTTTGGTCTCTTCGGTGGGAAGATTGACGTCCACTGACGTTGACCGCACCTGATTTTTCACGTCTAAATATCCATCTTCAAAAGACTTCTGTCTCTGAAGAGTGCCGCGACCCGAGGGAACATCTAAACCTTTCTTTTTCTCAAAATTGGAGGAATTCCGGAGCAACCCTCCGTCGAATGATGAAGATCGTTGCTTGATTACGGGAACTTCTAAAGTTACTGCATTCGTAAACAGATCGTTTTCGACCTTTTCGTTAACGTTTTGTTTTGGAGTTATATCACGATAACAAGCGTTCGTCGATTCGTTGTCCTCGAAAGAAAGTTCGTTGCAGCTTTTGTCCAATGACAAATCAGAATCTGAAAGATAGATTTCGATGTCACTCGAAAAATCGAATTCGCTGTCGCTACTCGTGTAAAATTCTTCGCTGTCATAAGTCTCCGAAGAGTCAAAACTTTCACTGTTCTGTCTTTTGTTTTCCCAATAACTTTCCATGTGAACACAGTGTATGCATAATTTCGGAATTTCCAAAGACGGTCTGCGCCTTGTCCGTGATTTAGGAACTTTTAAGCTTCCAAATGACTTAGAACTGCAGTCTCTGTCAGATAAGTTCTCGTCAGACGATCCGCTCCATGCGCTAGAGGCAGCGGAAGTTGACGAATCAAAAGAGTGACATCGTCTTCCCGGAAGCGGAACTTGCAGTTTCGCATTCTTTTCATTAAGCAGACTACTCGCGTCAAAACTAGAAGATCGTCCGCGTTCCTGGAGTGGTACATTGAGTGAACATGGACTCTGTTGATCCTCCACTTCAATGGAAACAGTTCTTGACTGACGGGACAAGCAAAGTTTGGGAATTTCAAAAGATGGTGAGCCACAACGGTTCCTTTTGAAAATGTCAATTTTCCTCCCGGGCATTTGGCAAGTATTTTATCTCCTTTCCATCAAATTATTCACCATTAGATTGGTCATCCGTTCACCTCGTGGACATCTCGCATACATGTAGAAAAGAAACTTTTGCGAAAATTCTACACTTTTAATTTGATCGGAATCGTTCAGTTTCATTTTTGTTCTACAACATTTTCTCACCGTTTTATATCCTTTTGCTTGTCATAATTGGTTTTTTTTTTTACATTTTCACATTAATTTCGTCTCGAATCACACGTACTTAGTTTATGCGACAAATATAGAAAATAGATTGTTCCTTTTAAGCTCGTATTTTATACAATCGTAAAAAAAATCATGAACCAAAGCGTGAGTAAATATTTCATTAAGCACACCTGAAGCATGATCTGCTTCGCGCACCCTTTCCACTTTTAATAGCAAACAATAACACGAAGTAGTTTGTATACAATTCGCCTAGTGGAGAATTCGATCTTTAGGCTTGTCGTGTATCCTACTAAAATCATATATACCCAGGCACCTTTAAGTATTGGGAAAATGCGACCGTTCTCTTCACAATATTTCAGAGAAGTTGGAAGATGCCTATATATACTTCTCTAGTAAAAGGGACTCCGTGTGTATTGATTTGTAAAACGGAACTTACTATAACTGTTATACTAATTAATTTCCGACAGAGTCTATGTAACGAGCGCTGAAAATGCAGTCAAATTCTATTTTGCTAAAGTAAACGGGTTTTCAATGAACTGAAATGGTCCCACGAGATCATGAAAAATATGGTACGAGGTAAACAAAATCATAAACTTTCGATTAGACAAAAAATGGGAGAGATTTTGGTTAAGCTTGCTTTGTCTTTGACTCACCTACCTTACGGATTATGACGTGCGAACTCAGCTAAACAGATCATTCTTATTTATCAAAATTACATTCCATCAAACCCCCGTCGTATTTATATTTCTTATTAAAAATCTTGGGGCTAAATGGAGCTCTGACTCGTTATTCTGAGAAATGAACGCATAGCGTCATAGTATAATCCGTAAAGGGGTATAACTCTTAGGTAAAGTAGGTCAATTTGTACCATTATCGAATTCTACGTGTTCCTTTCAAAAACGAACATAGAAGTGAACATGTGATGCCATAGAAAGAAAACCTTGTCCAAAACTATTGGTTTTTTTGGACATGCATATTGTCTGTACAGACCTACAGACAGGAAACATAAAACGGGAAACATTATCTACAACTTGGTTCTGTTTGTATAGTTGTTTTACATGTATGCATCAAACAAGCATGTAAAGGGATCCCAAATTATTAGTCTGTAATATACCACAAAACCACAAATCAGATTTACTCTGAGATGATGCTGTATGATGAGCGAGCAGACACGAACATCGGTGGAGCTGGATGTCAGACTTGATTTGTCAGGGAGAGCATCATTGTTTTATGTGCACACATGCCGCGTCTCGCGTCGACATCGGTGCATGCACCTAGGCCCATAGAGTCAGTATGATAGAGATCATGGGGGATACAGCATGAAATATTATAATTAAAATATTGGGAGGCTTGGAGTTCCTAATTACTGAGGGAATGAGGAGGGATGGGGCTAGGGTTCGTTGTACAATGAATAGAATTGAGGTTTTCTGATTTTGGTTCTTCTTTTAATATATTTTTCTTCCTTTTTAATCTTATTAATTGGCATATTCAACATTGAAAATTGCATCTGCAACTGTGCACTTATATGTTGTTTACAATAATGTGTTGAAGCTTATATATCTAATCCTGATACAAAATTCATTTCCATGTTAAACATAGTGAAGGATGCATGAGAACAGATATTGGTCGACAAGATAAAAAATTCTTGCACCCCCTTCCCTTCCCCCAACACCTGTTACCCTTTTCATATGGATACATAGAATATTGCCGCTAGATGTCACTATAATTGGAATAATAGTTATTTTAACCTTGATACCAGGTGGCGCTAATTTACACCATATGTGACTAAAATTTCATCGAAAGTTAAACACACGGGAAATTGAATTGTTGCATTTCAAATTCAAATCGGAGCTCTCTCAAATTAATCATAATATCTGATCAATCATTAATCATTCTCAAAACAAAATATCCTTCTACTTTAGCGGAATACATGACCCTGTCTGCCTGCCCACACACTATTTATATGAAATCTGATAATTGTAAATAATCATCAAATGAACCATGAAGGCCAAGCAAAGTCAAATCACTCATTTCTAACATAATTATCCTCTTATAATAAAACTTAAACCATTTTAAAACTTATTACATTATTTTTTTTCACCCACTGTGTTTCTGGTCCACTCTGTAAATAAGTTTTACATGTATTCCCTTATTCTCGTGTCCTTGAAGAACTGGGCGTTTCTAATATTATAATCCTATATATTAATTTTGTTCATGTTCCGTTTCGTTCATCGATTTATACTTCCAAATTTTCTGTTGCAAATGTTGTGAAAGAGTCTGGTGCAATTGTGCGTTGGGAACCGGACAAGAGGAAGGGTTGTGTACACGTGATCCGGATAAGCACACCATTAACTACATGTCAGATGACATTCCTTAGTCGGCACCGGTGGCTCATCAGTCATGTTAGTTTATGTATAGTCTTTTAAGTGTTGATTTATGTGTTGTCTTTTGTGTTTAGTGTTTTGCTGTCGTCTTTGGTGTTTGGTGTTCCTTGTCACTTTGTCTACTCTTGTGTTTTCGCATTTGAGTGTCTCAGTGTTTTCCTGTTGGTGCTGTCATCAAGTCCTGTTGGAGATTCCTTCATTTAATTGTCGAAAATAAAGAATTTGGCGACGTTATGTATGACCTGATTTTTTCAACTGTTCATTTCCTAACTTCCAATAACCAATAAAAGGACATGTAAGGAAAGGCACTTTCAACGAATGTTTATTTATTGAAAAAAAAACATAATTACTTACAAGCAAGTGTTTTTTTTTCCGTTCATAGAAAACATCGAATACGTTATCAATAATTCACGAAGACAATGTAATGTTGAATAAAAATCTATAGTGCCACACCGTGAATTGGAAGGTTGGATTTTTCATCTTTCATAACATGCCATCAGTTCTCATTTATAATTCATGAGAAAATAACTGATGGCGGCGGATCTGTTATCAAAACAACAATAAGTCGTGTACCTTTGGGCAGATATATCTTAAATATACGAGCTTTTATAACAGTTTGATACCAGAAAATTTCCGCTGTCAGTCTTTGTGTTGTCATAATTCAAAAAGGCGGAATTCAATTCACACAATGCATGCTAGTAAAATATATAATCCATTACAATAAAATTAATGTTTTGCATCAAATTTCCACGTTGTATTATGATTCCAAGCGGCAATGATAGAGCTGAAGATACTTTTGTAGACAGATAGAAAGATGGATAAAACGGACACAAAGACGAACAGACAGACAGATATACAGACAGAGTTTCTTCCATGTCTTATTTAATTGTATTGTAGAGTAAAATTATACAGCTAATTTCCTGGGAATGGAATACATTTGATACCACAAAAGAATTTACATTGATTTACATATGGAAATTACACATCTTTTGACGTTTCCAAATTTTATTGGATATTTTAATGGTTATTATATAAATCATCTATCATTTCAAATTAATGATCGATTCTTGCTACCCAAATATCTGAAGTACTATTTTATTTCCAATAACTCCACAATTCTATATTGATGAAAATGATATTCAGAATCATTCAATTTTGTTATTCCATTAAAACTTCATTAAATTTTTATTCTCTTTCAAATTCTGAGTGTTCTTTTGGCATTTTGGGGGAAATAAAATCCTTTATCATTAATATCGTTAATTTCCTAGTCATTTTATGGATGCTTTATATTTTACGTTTTATGCATCATTACATTCAATACACATATTTTTACGTACTAGGCTATAAGAGCATATCAAATCGATATTTAAAAGTAAATTCGTGATCGTGACAAAATAAAATTTTAACTATCCGTACTTTTGTGATACCCAATGCGTTTGCTTGGGTTTTTTTATGAACAAGTCATTTGGTATTCAGTTTACGTGTATTTTTATTTTATATAGAAAACTAAGTGGAATACCCCTGTGTGAGTACACTTACTCTATGTTTAGAGGGGGGCATTTCTTTAAATCAGTTTTGTGCAGTAAATCCCCTTTCCATCAAGCATATCCATTAATATTGTTCACAACTATACCAAGTTTCACTGAAATCTACCTAATGGTCGAAGACAAGACATTAAGACAATGCACAAACAAGAAATATCCAAACGACAACAATTATTTCCTGAATCGAACAACATTTCTCTTTTTCCGTGTACACGCAATTTTCGTCTAATTCTTTTATATTATCCTGTTCTGTTTAGAGGAATATTTCTCTGCTTCTTTTGGATAAAGCCCGGATGTATGAGTACAGGAATATTTTTCGCGAGCATCAAATTTCGTCATTTCAATGGTCGAGACTTTTTGTCTTTAAATTCGCGAAAAGTAGATTATCGTGAAGCGTATTGAGTTATTTCATGAAATAACTTCACGTTGTTTTCATTTGGACCAAAGTTAAATGTAAATCTTATTCTATAAATCTTATTATGGTTTTACTTAATAAGTCAATATGGTAAATTTTTGTTTGAACTCATTTTCGTGAAAATTTATTTTCGCGTTTTCAAAGTATCGCGAAAACTGAAAAAAAAAATCCAGCCGCATGTTACAAACCGTTTTGATAGTAAGAATTGATGATGCTTGGTGTGGTAGTTACATGTATATTTCACAGGAGGTCGACGCCATGGACCTACACTGGTATCCGCCTCTACTTTCCCTTTATAATAAAGGAAAGTAGAGCAGGGGCGAATTTCATTGAGGGTTGTTGTCGAGCGCCTGTGTTGTAAATCTGTTCACGTAGGTCTGCCGAGGCAAAGGGTGGCAACGTCTGTTTAACTTCAAGATCTTTTCGATGGACATACTGAAGTTAGACTGAAATGCGGACAAGCAAAGAATTAGAAGGGTGGGGTTATGGGGGTCAGGACCCCTCCCCATTGGAATTTTGAAAAAAAAAGTTAATTTTCCCGTTTGTATATATCTCGTTGGTTTATGTGTTTCATATTTCTATGGTGTGAGTTGGTGTTCCTTGTCCCTTTTGCGTCTCTTTCTGTTGGTGTCTGTTCTGTGTTTTTGCATTGAGTGTTTTGCTGTGGGTACTGCAACCGAGTGTTGTTGGAGATCCCCTCCTTTCTATTGGTAATCATAGGCTGGACAACACCTCTAATGGCTTGGCCACCCCCACCCCCGTAAAAATTTTTAGATCCGCCCATGATGGACGACAGAAAGCAAAAATAAAGATGACAATGAAATATATTAAAAGTCTGGAAGTATTAGTATATAATGGGAAGTGCAGACTTGTTGCACAATGCAGTATGTCGGAGAGGACATAGAGAGAAGCATAGTTTTACTTCCAAATGTCAAAGTGTCATTTATAAGAGGTTCACGCTAACGTATACAATGTATGCCAGCAATGAACCTGAACGTAAATCAAAAGGAATACTACGTCTAAAGTATCATTTGTTCGTAGAAATTCTCTCAGAGAGTAATTAGCATTCTTTTGAGACCTCTATGTCGACGCAAAGAAGGGTCAATTTTCAATTGAAAAGTGCATTAAAGAGAGATGTAATGTTTCAACGCTTTATTCTCGAACAATGTTTGATTCTGCAAAAAACAAGGGGCATGTTTTAGTGAATATGATAACCTATTCAAGGGATGAAAATAATGGGTGTGTGGGCTAACTTGAAAGACTAGAATCGATCTCCCTATCAAGGGAACTGAAAACTTTTTAGTCT
Source organism: Pinctada fucata (assembly GCA_028142955.1). NCBI lineage: Eukaryota > Metazoa > Mollusca > Bivalvia > Pterioida > Pteriidae > Pinctada > Pinctada fucata. The sequence goes on from AP027104.1 coordinate 15,515,164, forward strand.
TCAAACAAAATAAATGCATTGAATATGATTGATTTTCGTCCTTTAGAAACAAAGAAACAATGCTTGCAGGACAAATTTAAAAGACGCTTATCTGGAAAATGAGTCCTTCGAGAATCCCGAAAAGGGGATGCTTCGAAACGTTTTTGGGTCGAATCTACTTTAGTTTGATAAACTCTAAAAGATAATGACGATCTCAAATTATCAGTGCGCATGTGCAATTCTATATAATACATGTCTCGGATGAAAGTCAGTAAAATTTTAAAGGCGAAAAAGAATCTTATTTTATATATAAACACGTTTGATTAAAAAATATCTCGTTTTAAAACATAATCCCAAACAAAATGATTAAATTCTTCAATCAGATCATATAACAATTTATAATCATCTTATTTCTGAAAGCAACTCGTTTAGTGTCCCTATTTTCTAAGTCTGGATATTATCTTCTTTATCACAAAAGGCCACCGTAGTATCATTAAAAGTCCATATGAAAGTGAAAGTTTGATCCCAGCAAGATGCTATTGCAATTTCATCACAAATATAAGGATTTAGACTATCAAAGACAAGTATGGTGCTTATCATATGTTTGACTCTTAATGTGTATCATTGACATTGAAGGTGACCTTGACCCTCATCAAGTTTTGTGTCAAAGACAGGTATGTCACAAGTTTAGTATCAAAGACAGGTATGTCACAAGTTTAGTATCAAAGACAGGTATGTCACAAGTTTTGTGCCAAAGACAGGTATGTCACAAGTTTTGTGTCAAAGACAGGTATGTCACAAGTTTTGTGTCAAAAACAGGTATGTCACAAGTTTTGTGTCAAAGACAGGTATGTCACAAGTTTTGTGTCAAAGACAAGTATGTCACAAGTTTTGTGTCAAAGACAGGTATGTCACAAGTTTTGTGTCAAAGACAGTCAGGTATGTCACAAGTTCTGTGTCAAAAACAGGTACGTCACAAGTTTAGTATCAAAGACAGGTATGTCACAAGTTTTGTGTCAAAGACAGGTATGTCACAAGTTTTGTGTCAAAGACAGGTATGTCACAAGTTTAGTATCAAAGACAGGTATGTCACAAGTTTTGTGTCAAAGACAGGTATGTCACAAGTTTTGTGTCAAAAACAGGTATGTCACAAGTTGTGTGTCAAAAACAGGTACGTCACAAGTTTTGTGTCAAAGACAGGTATGTCACAAGTTTTGTGTCAAAGACAGGTATGTCGCCTATCACATGTTTGAGTCTAAATATGTATCCTTGACATTGAAGGTGACCCTCATCACGTTTTGTGTCTCATTATGCATGGTTATTCCCGAACATTTGAAGGGAGGATAATGTAGTTATCGTCATTTATGTGAAGTGTGGCTACAAGACAGATGAACAGAAAGAGGATCCCCTTATGTCGCCCTTAATTACGCCATACTTTAAGGCGACATAAATATGAACATTGGCTATAAGATAAATGGCGACATACATGATCAGTTATTCCGTTTTACTACGAACGTGCGAACAGACCGATCGAGGGAGTACTTTTTCGTATCCTTATCAGTCAAAAATCAATCGCGCCAATTATGAATGATTACACGTCCAAAGTCGACATGAGAAGTTGACAATCAGAGAAAATTACGTTATCAGTATGAATTATCCCGGTACATTTTACAATAACAAAGCCAATGTGAGGACCAGGCGTGCCTCGGATAGTAAAAGTCATTTTACATGGGACTGAGTCTTGTAGCTTAAACAGAAAAATCAAGCATGTGAGAGATTGCATGACGTAACTACCGGGATTAAAAGGAAATATATCGTCGCGATCAGGAAATCTTCTGAAAAGGAGGCGATTTACCGTGCATGATTTATCGATTAATACTGGGACATATACCCCTTGGAGATTGACGGGATTTCCTAGCACAGAAAAAGTAAACAATCATAATCATGGTGAACTTGTCCTTAAACCTATAGAAAACACAATTGTTTTACCTTCCAAAATTAATATAAGAGGATTGAAATATTGCTAGCATCGAAAGAAAGAGGGGGGGGGGATTATTCTCTCGATAATTCCGGGAGTCTTAACTACGTTTTTAGACAATATAGACACGCATTACGTTTTACATACCCCAAGGGAAATGAAAACATGTTCAAATTCTAAAAGAACCCAAACTGCTGATGTAACGGAATGTCGCCCTTACCATAAAGGGATACCATAAATGAGCAGGTGTATGTCAATCTGAAGGACAATTCAATATCATAATAATTAAGAAATAACAACTAGCCGTGGTTTATTGTCCAGTAATTCCATGAGTCGCATGAACCAATTAAATTATCACCGAGCCGCGAAAGTGAAGTGAGTTTTTTGGCTTGTGCGTCTTTCCCTTCTCTTCAGTTCATATGATTAAATTCATCACGCAATAGCCTATTAGCATTAAAATTTATATATATGAAACGTAGGCGCAGCTGATGTCTTGAACTTCATAATGCATACTCCAGTGTATTGGATCAAAGGTCAAGACTAATAACTACCATCCCAGATCGAAGAATATCACAATCTTTCTAAACGAAATCATAGACAAACAAACCGAGCTAAAACTGTTTTATCTTGATGTTTATATCAAATTTGTAAAACAAAACTGAAGGAAAAACAAGTTTACACCAAGATCGACACGATAGAGTCACTAATACAAGCTTTTCCTTCGGGATCTGTCATCTGAGGTTTCTAGGCTTTGGCAAGAATTGATGACTTACAAACAAGATAGGTAGGAGAAATACAAATCTTTATAAGATCATCTGTACAATAAGGTGACGGGATTATATCTGATGACAAGATAAAGGGGGCGATACCCTTCTAACGACACCAACAATATCCAGAAGTGAAAAGGTGTCAAAGGTCACAGTCAAGGTTACCATACAATGTAAGTGATAAAAAGTGTCAATGGTCACAGTCAAGGTTATAATACAATGTAAGTAATACAAAGGGTCAAAGGTCACAGTCAAGGTTACAATACAATGTAAGTGATAAAAAGGGTCAAAGGTCACAGTCAAGGTTATAATACAATGTAAGTGATAAAGATGTCAAAGGTTACAGTCAAGGTTACAATACAATGTAAATGATAAAAAGTGTCAAAGGTCATGGTCAAGATTACAATACAATGCAAGTGATAAAAAGTGTCAAAGGTCATGGTCAAGGCAGACTACTACATATGTGTATGTAGGTAAGTTATGATTACGGTCATGGCCATAACATGCCATATTGGGAAGTATTTACAATTTAAATTTCCGTAAATAAGTGTCAAAGGTCAAAGCCAAAATACAAATTTAAACAGCATATTTATGTATGTAACATGTAATCAAAAACAATGTCCAACGTGGTGGTCAAGACTAAAACACAAAAAGTGAAGATGTATGTCAAAAACCATGGTTATAAATTTTGGACTTTTCTCATTTTTCCTTTTTTGTATTCAGTGATGTTGTAATTGCCTACATAGATGTATAAAGACAAAAAGCCTTCTCGGCCTTATAATCATTTTATAATAACAGGATTTCAGCATTATAAAGTTCTTTGACCGATTAATTTACTTACAAATGACATGGTAGCAGTTGCGGTAGTGTGAATACACGGGAAATCATTGACTTCCCAGGAATTTATAAAAAAATGAGGCGATTTCACCTATATGTACAGGGATTTTCATTCTTTCTATTTCTAAAACTATTTCCCGGAATTGCAACAGAAATATATGGTGTAAAAATTATACCCATGCCTTTGTGTGTGTGTTTTCCAGGAAGGTTCCAAATATAGTGAATACTTAAATTTTTATGTGAAGAAAATGAGTCGAGAGTGTTTCATAAACCCACTGATTTTCTTCTTCCGTGTTTGAGGATTTTTTTATTACCTACACAATGAAGACCAATCTGAACCCATGACGGCCATATTTGTAAATGATATAGTAGCATGCTAAAACAACTTTAGTAATTGTTTTTCCGTGAATGTAAAGCAGATATGATACATTTCATTTTTCTAAAAATAGTTAGGAAGAGACGAGAAATCTTCGCTTTTTGCCATTTTTGCAATTCCCATTTTTAATTTTGCATTATTTTTTTTTCTTGCGGCTTCCGTTATCTAAAAGATGATGCGTTCATGAATTTTTTTATTGACACGATCAAAATGCAGCAAACAAAACAATCATGAAATCGATCTCTGAAGACAATTTTAAGTCAGATTGGAATTAACTTTCCGTGATCCGATATTCATCATTCGGTTGACAATGTCCTACCAAGTTTAATATCTGATTACTCTTTCATAAAGAACAAAAATTAGAAATCTTAAATAACCAGGGAGTCTCTATTCTTTTCCTAGAAAAGCAAATTTCAGCTCATAAAAATGTCAAGATTTAATGGAATATTCATTTCTTAGCTAAATTCTTTGAAACTCGGTTCAATAAGCGACTGATCCAAGAAGACGAGGTTTTATTATGAATCGAGGATCTTTTTTTATTTGATTCCTCCAAAATCAATATCTTATTTACCTAATGAAGCCACGGAATAATTTTACATTGATGACACAGCCAATTGTTCCTAGGTAAAATCTTGTAATTAAATTTTAGTTTAGTACCTGATACCCAGGCTATTAGTGAATGTCCTCGGCGACCTTTTATCGTATAACCTGATTTTTTTTTTTTTTTTTCTTTTTTTTTTCCCCTCGCCAGTATCAAATTTCTAGAATCTTATGCTAAAGTTTCTTAATTTTCGCGAGTTGGAAAGTAAATTGGAGTCCATAAATCTGAAACAGAATGAATTATTCAATGAAGCGGATTACTTAGTTGTTTTTTTTTTTTGTTTTTTTTTTAACCAAATTTAAGGTATTCAATGGGTAATGAGAGGTAATTGTGCCACCCATTTCGGCAATTTTGAGACCTAAAATAAATTGAATTTTTTTTAACCAATTTAGATATTGAAAAAATTGGTTACTTCAAGAGATACGGGCCCTTACAGTTTACATTGAACTCTATGGGAAAAAGTTAATTTTTCCTAAATTTTTCAACAGAACGATGGGCATCACATATATAATTATTATATCGATTGGTCAAAATTTTCTAAAAAAATATATATTTTAATCAAATTTGGCATAAAAATCAAAAGTTCACCGATTAGTTTTTCTGCAATTAATTTTTTTGTATATTTTCCAACAAGGGGAGATAACTCCTAAAATTACCCTTTTCAATATATTTCTTATTTCGATATCTACTAAGCTAGTACAAAAGTTGTTAAAATATTCAATGATGAATAAACTTAATTTCAATGTTTTTGGCATAATTTCCTAATACCTTAAATTGGTATTACTACGAATTCAATTTGAATTAAGGTATTGCAAAGCCTTATTGAAAATTCTTGAACGAGTAAATTTTCGCAATAACTCATTTTCCGCGTTATCAATACATTCGCGAAATTCAATACCTCTTATATGTAAATCTTTGCAGATTGCTACTTTTCTTTTTAAACAAGATTTATGTGTTGTTAGAACTAGATTTTATTCCTTCTCCTGACGACGTAGAAAGTGGTGGTGGTGGTGCGGGAGGGGGGGGGGCTGGTTTCAATCAGATTGCTGTAAAGATTTAGAAGCGCATCAATGTTTCTTAATATGATTAATATCCTATCGAATATGTGTCTACAAATAATCATATTGTATGAGAAACCTATAGAAATAAAACACCGCTAAAGACGGTATGGCCGGATTGCAAAGTAAGTTTTTGTCACTAACTGGGTCAAGGTCAATAGGTCAAATAATAAAGCATAAATTGGAAGGTTTTGTCAGAGGCAACCTACATGTATAAAATAAAGTTTCTACTGCATACAGTTCCATAGATTTTGCTTAAACCAAAAACTTTAACCAAAATCCTTAACTAGGTCAAAGTCCAAGGTCAAGGTCACTAGGTCAAATGTTATGGCATAAATTGAAAGGTCTTGTCATGGGCAAGCTTCATGTATAATATAAAGTTCCTACTGCATACAGTTCCATAGATTTTGCTTAAACCAGAAACTTTAACCAAAATCTTTAACTAGGTCAAAGTCCAAGGTCAAGGTCACTAGGTCAAATGCTATGGCATAAATTGAAAGTTCTTGTCATGAGCAAGCTTCATGTATAATATAAAGTTTCTACTGCAAACAGTTCCATAGATTTTGCTTAAGCCAAAAACTTTAACCAAAATCTTTAACTAGGTCAAAGTCCAAGGTCAAGGTCACTAGGTCAAATGTTATGGCATAAATTGAAAGATCTTGTCATGGACAAGCTTCATGTATAATATAAAGTTGTTACTGCATATAGGTCCTTAGATTTTGCCTCAACCAGAAACTTTAACCAAAATGTTGACGGCAGACGGACAGACAGACGGACGGACGGACATCGTCAATCTATAGGCCGGAATTGCTTTGCAATCCGGCCAAAAACCGAAAAAAATGGGAATAAATGCAGCTCTTCTCTAAAATGGTCTATGATAAACGTAATTAAGATAAATGTTGACGTTTTCCCTCGATTCCACACGACGGGAAAATTATTCAGAAAAACCTAGCAGGAGAAAAAAAATCCCAGTGAAATGGGCCACATAAATTGATAGATATTGTTGCTATTTAATGGTTTCAATATTTTTCCGCTTTCACAGGGTTCTACGCTCCATCATAAAGCTACACCCACGGCCTGTCCTAATGATTCAAACGGCAGATCATTCAACATTACAGTGTGTTACAGAGCTCATCTACATGAACTTCAGTCGTTTATGGCTTTTCATATAAGATTTGGTACAAAATTTATTTCCAAATAGTCGTTGAGCTTCATCAGTAGGTCCAGTATCTCCGAAAATAATTCCTTTCTTTCGCCGACAAGAGCAATCGCCATCATGTACAAATACAATTTTCATGTCCGTTTGTCTTTCTATTCGAATGTCTGTGTAGTTTCTAAAATATCGCATCGGATTTTCTTGTGTACAGTATGTCCGACGGAAGTGACGAAATTGGGTGAAACGGTCACTAACACTGCAAGTTAGATGGAACACAATATCCATCCAAATTGCAGTGTCGTCTGAGTTTTGGTGTCCTCGAGAAATAACATATTCATGGTCAGACAAACAGACAACGTCTCCGATTTATTTTATTTTTTTTTCTTCTTCTTTCTTTTTCTTTTGGTTTTTTACATACTACGATTGTGCTTTCCTCAACTCAACCATCACTTTTTTCTTACCTAATGTTCGATTTGCACTCATGCAGTCAATTTCCAGGTATGACGCATGAGCAATATTCTATGGTGACTTCCTATTTACTATCGTTATTTCAAAAAATCGTGACGTATTGACAAATTAATCTTCAGAACCAAGGAAGTTCACCATCAAGGTGGGCAGCAGTATTATTTTACATACTGGTCGAGTTGGTCACATAAATATCCAGTATTACGATAGGAATCTCGGTGTTTTATAGTGCCTAATGACCCAAAAGATAAATGCTAGAACCGATAACAGGAACGAAAGACTTTGATGATACAATCTGCTGACATAAGGAATCCGTAGGTTATAATGAAGACATAAATGGACCGAATTGCTCTTATCACGAATTGTCCGTCATTACATGCCGCGAATAATGGAAAGTTGAGGGCAAATCGATGACTTGGCAATTCATTCCATAAACGTTTTGCAATAACGACTTCCCTTATAGACGCGTGGTCCACACATACCTCTAGAAGAGAAAGGAGAAGTGCGAAGTTGTACTTCAGTCAGTGACTTGGGAATCAGTACTTTAAAAGTAGATGACGTACATCAAAATGACCTAAACTGTACTCTGCTGGACGAAGCAAACTCGCAGATCTGCAAGTGTAGCCAACTTTGGACTTACCTACAAAACAAAATAAAGACGAATATTATATTCTGATTACAAAGTCACCATTCAAGATATCAAAGAAAATATATATTATGTGTGTTCTATGCATCTGCTAATAAACTATGTTATTTTTTCTCCTTTGTCCTTGTTTGCTTTTTTTCCTGAATGAATATCATCACTTCGTAACAAATACATACAATGCATTGATATAAAACTGTGTATCTTCCCGAACAACTGATAACCAGAAAACTAGAAAAACCTTTGAGAAACATATTCCTTATAGTACTGTCGTGAGGAGAAAGGGGGTATAACTCTTCGAATTTATGTCCATCGATTATCTTTTTTTTTTTCTTAAATCTTACATCCCCACGTTTACACGAAATACACATATAGCTTACTTTATTGTATTTTTCGTTACGACATATTTGTTTTTATATAAATTTCACAATTCCTGACAAAGATTTTTTTTCTAAAGCCTCCCTTGACACAGCGTCTTAGAAGAAACAAGGTCAAGGTCATACTGGCAAGCAATAAATAAGAGGATAATGTCGGTGACGATAGACCTTCCCCACAATCTAGATAGACCTTGGGGAACAGTCGTATTTTTGCTCCTCTGTCAACCAGTTCTTCTGTGTCACAATTGTCTTGTCATATAAGTCTCCATACCATATATAAACCCTACCAGCCTATCCGTCTATGAAAGATGGGTTTCTTTTCTTTTTTTAAACGAAAGATCTATAATTATTTGTTAATTTAAACAATTTGGAAATTTGATCATATTGGACATTTGGTCAACTTGGAAATTTGGACTTGTAAAACTCTATAATCAGGAAATGAAGTTGGAAATTCTAAAGTATCAAACAAAATCTGATACCAAAATTTGCGAAGCATTTCCTTTATTCAAACGTTGGTCAGTGGGAGCCGTCCAATCGTGAACATGTAACTTAAAATATTCTTTTAGTTTTTCCGTGTTTTCCTATTCAGAAAACACTTTATCTTTTTTTCATGGTTAAGAATGAAATTAAGTTTGAATCTATCATCAAAGTAATCGCAGTGATTCAGAAGCATACACGTACAATCACTGTTGTCAATACTTCTCCTAGTCTTCCATGAATTCCGACAATTTCTGTTGATTACAAAGTTAGCACAGGGGAAAATACATAGATCCTTTCATTATTACTAGGGTTAATTCTGATGCATCACAAAGCCGTAATTTGAATTAGTTTTTGCGCCTCGAAGGTTTCAATACCGTTTTTTTTTTTTGGGGGGGGGGGGGTCCATTCTTAATTAAACATGACTTATTTCCATTGAATTCCAGGGATTTACTTCGATTTGTTCTTTTCCTTGGAAAAAATTAGAAAAATGGTGGATGTTTCAAAGCTGCTGCAATTATCAAACAACAATCCTAGTCTGTAATCAACCCTAATTTTTGTCTTGTTCCATATATTATACGTACTTAAAAAGTATGAAGATAAAGATGTCATTTTCAAGGTTTCAAATAACATTGGCTCGTGTTTAATTGGCTGTCTGATTTACCTTGAAGCAAACAGATACATTTGAGAGCAGTATCAATAATGAAAAATAGGCGAAGTTTTTTAACGAAAAATTTGTTGGTGAAAGACGATTGTCTTCATTGGCATGCAGCTTTGTCACAAGGTCAGAATTTTGGTACCATAAATGGATAAGTCCAGACACAAGAAAAACATGTATACATGTGAATGATAGCAAGATCACATACCGTTCAGAAGTTATGGTAAAGTTCATATTTTTGGACATGGTCAACTTTGTTTAGACCAAAGAGAACCTTTTTTTCTAAATCCTAATGTTAACATCAGAAACCCTGGGTGTGTTCCTGTAGATGTTTATTAGATTTCGTTACATAAAATGACAGCAAGATTTTCTCAATCATTTGATGAATTTAATCATATGAACTGAAGAGAAGGGAAAGACGCACAAGCCAAAAAACTCACTTCACTTTCGCGGCTCGGTGATAATTTAATTGGTTCATGCGACTCGTGGAATTACTGGACAATAAACCACGGCTAGCTAGTTGTTATTTCTTAATTATTATGATATTGAATTGTCCTTCAGATTGACATACACCTGCTCATTTATGGTATCCCTTTATGGTAAGGGCGACATTCCGTTACATCAGCAGTTTGGGTTCTTTTAGAATTTGAACATGTTTTCATTTCCCTTGGGGTATGTAAAACGTAATGCGTGTCTATATTGTCTAAAAACGTAGTTAAGACTCCCGGAATTATCGAGAGAATAATCCCCCCCCCCCTCTTTCTTTCGATGCTAGCAATATTTCAATCCTCTTATATTAATTTTGGAAGGTAAAACAATTGTGTTTTCTATAGGTTTAAGGACAAGTTCACCATGATTATGATTGTTTACTTTTTCTGTGCTAGGAAATCCCGTCAATCTCCAAGGGGTATATGTCCTACGTATTAATCGATAAATCATGCACGGTAAATCGCCTCCTTTTCAGAAGATTTCCTGATCGCGACGATATATTTCCTTTTAATCCCGGTAGTTACGTCATGCAATCTCTCACATGCTTGATTTTTCTGTTTAAGCTACAAGACTCAGTCCCATGTAAAATGACTTTTACTATCCGAGGCACGCCTGGTCCTCACATTGGCTTTGTTATTGTAAAATGTAGCGGGATAATTCATACTGATAACTTAATTTTCTCTGATTGTCAACTTCTCATGTCGACTTTGGACGTGTAATCATTCATAATTGGCGCGATTGATTTTTGACTGATAAGGATACGAAAAAGTACTCCCTCGATCGGTCTGTTCGCACGTTCGTAGTAAAACGGAATAACTGATCATGTATGTCGCCATTTATCTTATAGCCAATGTTCATATTTATGTCGCCTTAAAGTATGGCGTAACTAAGGGCGACATAAGGGGATCCTCTGTCTGTTCATCTGTATAACTACATTATCCTCCCTTCAAATGTTCGGGAATAACCATGCATAATGAGACACAAAACGTGATGAGGGTCACCTTCAATGTCAAGGATACATATTTAGACTCAAACATGTGATAGGCGACATACCTGTCTTTGACACAAAACTTGTGACATACCTGTCTTTGACACAAAACTTGTGACGTACCTGTTTTTGACACACAACTTGTGACATACCTGTCTTTGACACACAACTTGTGACATACCTGTCTTTGACACACAACTTGTGACATACCTGTCTTTGACACACAACTTGTGACATACCTGTCTTTGACACACAACTTGTGACATACCTGTCTTTGACACACAACTTGTGACGTACCTGTTTTTGACACACAACTTGTGACATACCTGTCTTTGACACACAACTTGTGACATACCTGTCTTTGACACACAACTTGTGACATACCTGTCTTTGACACACAACTTGTGACATACCTGTCTTTGACACACAACTTGTGACATACCTGTCTTTGACACACAACTTGTGACATACCTGTCTTTGACACAAAACTTGTGACATACCTGTCTTTGACACAAAACTTGTGACATACCTGTCTTTGACACACAACTTGTGACATACCTGTCTTTGACACAAAACTTGATGAGGGTCAAGGTCAAGGTCACCTTCAATGTCAATGATACACATTAAGAGTCAAACATATGATAAGCACCATACCTGTCTTTGATAGTCTAAATCCTTATATTTGTGATGAAATTGCAATAGCATCTCATCTTGCTGGGATCAAACTTTCACTTTCATATGGACTTTTAATGATACTACGGTGGCCTGTTGTGATAAAGAAGATAATATCCAGACTTACAAAATAGGGGAACTAAACGAGTTGCTTTCAGAAATAAGATGATTATAAATTGTTATATGATCTGATTGAAGAATTTAATCATTTTGTTGTGTCGCCTGCGAAGCATAGCGACACTTAGGGATCACTTTGTCCGTTGTCCGTCTGTCCGTCCGTCCGTCTGTCTGTCTGTCTGTCACACTTTGGGTGTCACAGCCCATAACTTTTGATTGGTAAGTGATAGGGCTTTGATATTTCACATGTGTATTCCTTGTGACAAGACCTTCCTACACATACCATAATTTTTGACCTAGTGACCTTGACCTACATATTTGACCTACTTTTCAAAAAAATTAAAAATGAATATATCTTTTGATTGGTAAGTGTTAGGACTTTGATATTTCACATGAGCAATCCTTGTGGCAAGACCTTTCTACACATACCATAATTTTTGACCTTGTGACCTTGACCTCGATATTTGACCTACTTTTGAAAAAAAGATAAGATTCACTATATCTTTTGATTGGTAAGTGATAGGGCTTTGATATTTCACATGTGTATTCCTTGTGACAAGACCTTCCTACGCATACCATAATTTTTACCTATTGACCTTGACCTACATATTTGACCTACTTTTCAAAAAAATTAAGAATGTTTTTCGATTTTGCGACGAAAAACTAGAGATGCATGGTCTGACCTTTCAGGAAATATAACGGTAGATGAGTTTCCAAATGGTAAATAAGATTCAAATAAAATTGTTCGGTTTTACGTAAGAACTTCCCAAAAAAATGTCGTATCCGTCTATGTGGGAAACCCGTTTCCAAGATACGAAATTCAATTTCACCACAAAATCCTTCGGCTGTGTATGTACAGATGATCTAATTAACGTAGATTACCCAACCCTCACACTACAATATGCATGCTGAATTGAAATTAACTTCGTTTTAAATTATAGTAATGAAAGATATTCCAAAGTCAAATTCCTGGGATTAGGAGAAGAGTCGCTCCCCGTGGAATAATCGGAATGGAAAATGAGATTTTCTTCAATAAAGTGATTCATTTATATCACTAGAGCCCGGCGCTTCCTTCATTACGTTATACTCCTGACACTGGGGATGTGACAGAAAAATTTCCATCATTTTTGCTTTTTTTTTTTTGGTCACCTCAATCAAACGAAAATTGTGACTTGTGTGATAGTAATTAATGTATTGGAATTTTGTTGAGGATCAATCTGATATACGGTACAAAAACATAAACGAAATCAAATCACTGATAAGGTTACAGTAATGAAATATTTAGTTTTACGTCCGCAGGAGGGTATTCTTTAGGAAAATTGCAAAGAGGAAACACACTCAAATATCCAGTACAATAATCTTGAATGCCATGAAATGTCCATACCATCATCAATATTTTATAGAAATAAAGTCAAAATTGTCGACCTTAGAGAGGAGATTTTTCTTTTATATAAATAACCATTTTAAAAGACAGACCAAAAGAAGCCGAACGAAAGACAGGCATTCTGCAAGACCGACCACGCCTGAAACTGGATTTTACAATGTTTCTCAATGTCTGTCTGGTTCTTCACCCTACAATCAGTTTGTCATTCATCATAGAGGAAAAACAGAGAGTAAATACTGTGTTTGATATGTATACGTCCCTGATATGTTCAGTTCGTGGAAAAAGAGAGATAACTCTAATTCACTTCAATGAAATGAGCGACAAAATGAATCTACACCGCCAAGGACAATCGACCATAATGGAAAGAAATAGACTACATGGTAACCCAGAATGGTTAGTGCAAGTTTTATTACTATGATTACTATTTTGCTATAAAAATAAATAAATCCATTAAAATAATCCATCATTATTTTAACATTTGGCTGCAGCATCAAGTGAAGCGTGACTGATTAATGCAAATTCTTTCCTGATTATGTATGTATATTTCTGTCAAAACCCATAATGTACGTCCTTAATGTCAATCATTTACATCAATGAAATTGACCTTTAATGTGCGCTTATCGACAGAAAAAAGTCCTAACGAGAATTACATATCAGCGTCCATTTAATTCACTTAACATCATCGATCGGCGAGAAAAAGCGAGATCAATTGATTGTTGCTCTTTTAAAATCGCTACGGATCAATGTGATCGAGAGCCATTAGAATTAATGAAATCCAAAGACCACGCCAGGGACACATATACACAGAGAGAATTCATAATTTCAAATCACGAATAAAGCCTACGCTCACGCAGCAAGATACGCCCGTTGGGATTTTTTTCACAACACTAAAATATCTAAGTCCCATAACTCCATAAGGACAAATTGGATGAACCTTAAAATCGAAAGGCGGCTTCCTCTTCAAAGTCTGATCAAAATGTACAAATATCATGAAAATCTGTTGACACATATTCAAGTTATTGCGTTCCATGCACCTATATTTTGCCCTTAGCTTAACATGTATGTGCATATAACCCCCCCCCCCCCTTCCTATTACACACAATATCTCGCTTATGCGACCAAAAAATTAAAAACCCGTTACATATGTCAAAGAGCATCCTTTCTACCTTTAGTATACAAAATTTCAAAACATTTCGACCAGAAATAGATTTTTAAATAATTTTTAACTATTTTAGTATATTTTCACTGTATTTTAAAATATCCAAGTCCCATAACTCTGTAACGACATATCGAATGAACCTGAAAATCGAAAGGCGGCTTCCTCTCCACAGTCCAATCAAAATGTATGAATATCATGAAAATCCGTTGACGCATATTCAAGTTATTGCGTTCCATGCGCCTATATTTTGCCCATAGCTTAACATGCATGTGCATATTACCCCCCCCCCTTCCTATTACACACAATATCTCGCTTATGCGACCAAAAAATTAAAAACCCATTACATATGTCAAAGAGCATCCTTTCTACCTTAAGTATACAAAATTTCAAAACATTTCGACCAGAAATAGATTTTTAAATAATTTTTAACTATTTTAGTATATTTTCACTGTATTTTAAAATATCTAAGTCCCATAACTCTGTAACGACATATCCCTTCGTTCCTGTTATGGATTTCAGTCCATTTCAACCTGAGGTGTATTCGCCCGGGACACAAGTCGAGTGCTGGTCTGTTTGCTCTTGGTATTTCTTTTACAGCAAAGCTATAAAATATCGATTATACCCGATCATTTTCCGGATTCGACTTTCCGGATTCCTTCATGAAACGGAGATACTTCTGATATATACAACTCGAACCATAAAAGATCGATTGATTACCCAACAGCCCCCCCCCCCCCCCCAACCTCCCTCATTCAAATGAAAAGATTCGATATCGCTGAAAATACATGATCGGACACTCCAATCCCCTTCTTCTACCTTCCTGAAAATAATAAAAGATTCTATCTTCGATCGCCCTATCCCCAAATCATCTTCTGTCCTGTTCTCACTACCAGGCTTCTCTCCCTCACCCCCCCCCCCCCCCTACCTCATTCCTCCGAAAAATTTACCTGTAATATGGGATATCCTCAACGGCATTCGAATGAAAGCAGCACAACGACGGCATGTTTTAATTACAATCCATCCTGCACTTTATTTGAATGTTATAAAGGTAAAAACAATCGCACACAGTGTATCACGGATCATCATTTAAGCAGTTATCTTTCTGTATTTACACAGGGAACAATATTTATAAATCTCACATCGGTAGAAAATCGCACCTTAGCCTACATTTAGCTCCATGTACAATTAAAATCTCACGACAAGTGAATTATATTGATTTTTATTCCATTCGTTAACTAGCGACCGCATATACGAGCTGTCTAATTAAAAATGTTTGTTTCATGACAATCAAATGCTTGGTGTTTATTTCATGCTAATGAACTTGTTTGTTTCCCCACTTCGTCGTCATGTCGGAACATTTCCTGATCAAGGCGAAGTTCTGTCATAGATTTAGAGTAGATCAGGCCCTGTGAAGCACTCAAAGTTACGTAACGTAACACGGAATGTCCAATGAAAATGATAAAATTAAAATCAGTGATTTTGGAAAGAGTAAACAAACAATACAGTTTATTCGTTCAAATTTAAAGTATCTCCTACAGGGAAGCAACATTTGTACAGAAAATCATGAGAGATGGAAAGAGCGAGCTATGGATTATACTATTAAATACTCCATATGAATCATCAATTCTTTTTAATCATACTGGTTATAATGTTATATTCCCTACACGAATAGAATCAAATGTTCAATCACAATGATTTATAACTCGATTTAGAATGTCGGTAAACGAACATCACTCTGAAATATTTCGTGATTTATCAAGGCGAAATCAGCTGATTTTGGTGCAGGGACGAAAGGCTGCGAATAATTATCATTGAAACCGATAACGAGCACACAAATCTCCGGGAATCCTCACAGAATCATAGATTTCATTATCAAAACAATAACACGAATACATGATGTTTCCATGACATTCAAACACAGAATTATACACAACTCTTCAGTCCCAGCTCAGGCCGGGAAAATAACTTCCTCTATTGAAGTGCATACCATAAAATGACATTATTATTTAAGAAATAAACACATATTATCTTTTAGTAACTAGCGATAAGTCTGTTCATGTATAAGAAAGTACGTTTTTAAAAGTCCCACCTGTATTTCACTGTATTATTACAATAGAAATCTGAATAAAGAACTACAAAAAGTAGTTACGAATATTGACCTTCGTAATCCGGGAAGCGTTTTAAACTTTAAATATCAAATGTAATGATTTAGCTGTCTTTTTTAAAGTAACAAAAGGCTATATTAAGAAAGGTAATAGCTCAAAATGTTTTGAAAATTTTAAAAATATGACAGATGCAAGAGGAATAACTGAACTTCAAAATAGGGAGGTAACTCTTATTGTCTTGTTAATGTTACAGGAAACATCGGCGAAAACTTTTTAGAGTGATCGTTCTTTGTGCAACGAAAATGAAATACTCAAAAATGAAATGTCTGGAAATCAAAATGTACCCTTTCCTCTTCTTGGCTCTGCAACCCACCCATCCCCCATCATGTGATATAAGTCTCTCTCTCTCTCGCTTTCCCAAAATATTAAACCTCTTCAGCTTTATTTACATCTTTGTAGTGAAAAAAAAATGTTTAAAAAGATATTTATTTCCCGGTTGTTCTTATGGTTAAAATTTAGTATTTTTACACTAAACAACATACATTGCTTTCCATGAAAATTTTGTATATTGAAGATTATTGAAAATTTGACTCATTTTTCATGACTGTTTATGTACAGTAACTGTATATCAAACATCTTTGAATACCTTTACGTATCCTTATTATCCTAAATATCTTCCATTAGGAATATTTTACACTAATGTTCAGTCTTTTCCTTTAGGGTACGCTTTGATCTATTGAAAGAATGTCAAAAGAATTAATTTTGAACTGTTTTTGTTTTGTTTTAAAATTGTTGTATTTGTACTTGTGGAAATAGTACATTAAAACTGCACAAAATAAATAGGGAGTACCCTTATCTGTGAAGTCATATCTTGATCCTTTACAAAATTGGACACCTGTATCAGTGTTTGTGTTTTTTTTTCCTCATGTACTTACATTATCTTATAAAATAATGCAAAATGAAGAAATTTTCTCTGTAATTTTTGGCAAAAAATGGATTTAGTCTATTTTATTGGTCGAAAATACCATGAAATGATAAGGGGATACCCTTGTGTTTTGCAACATATCATTGGAATTTACAACTTATAATATCTTTTTAAGTGCTATATTTTTTCGATATATTACTTATTTTTAAACTTTAGAACAAAACAATTAATTTCGGACCTATTATAAGTGAACTTGAAGGGATTAAATGCATATACTGGATAGTTGATATTCATAAATCTAGGGTACCTTTCTAAAACGTACTGTATCTTTGATGGAAAAAAAAATGGTTATCTTTGTCCATGTTCCTTATGTCATTTGAATCATTATATATATATATATACTGTGTGCATAGGAAAAATACTTTTATAATAATAAAAAAAAATCACCTGTATTCATTTAGACCTACGAGTAGGGACCCATCTTAAAGTTTATTTTTCATACCACCACATGTATGAACATGAAGTCACAAAATTTCACAAGTTTCTACAAGTAATTAAACTTATTGATCCCCCTCGTGTCTCTTCCGGTAAACCCCTGAAACCCAAACTGAAAATTACCTTTTCGTGATGAAAATACACGTGCATGCCCAAAACACCATAGCAAGAAAAACTTTTCATCAGTCAATGATCTGTGATCTCATCTGGCCAATTAGAACATGCACTGGGGCGAACCGTACAACGACCGATGTGACTTTGACTTGCAACATTGTCATTTTTCCTTTTTATCTATTTTCACTATAATTTTTGTACAAATCTGCCAAGGGGGGTGTCAGCTGAAAAGGGGACACCATAGACTAACTCAAACCTTGGTTTGTTAGTGATAATATACTGAATTTATAACAACACAGATCAGATTGCTATGATTCGAACTACATGTATATCTAGATCAAGTTGATCTACACGTTAATATGCAGATATAGAATACCCCCCCCCCCCCCTCTTTCGGATGTCTCAGTCTATGATTTTGAGAAAATTACACAAAATATTGGAAACTTAGCAATTTGACAAACTCCAGGGGACGTGCCGATCCTGATCCCTCTACATCCGTACATGCAGTATCTAAAAGAGAAGAGGTTGAGTGCATCTTGGTATATTTGTGTATGTTTGCATGTTCTCTCCTCTGTTATTATACTTTATTACCAAATCTTGACATATATAGATCTACTCCATTGGAGGAATATATATAGATCTACTCCATTGGAGGAATTTACAACTTTTGCTCTCTCTCTCTCTCTCTCTGAATTTAATCTATCTATAACTCAAGATAGATATAAGATAGTTTAAAACATCAATGTATATGCTATAAACTTTTTCAATTCAGACGGTAATGCCTCAGCTACTATGTGCCTAGGGCATAAAGAAAGCTACGAGCAGACAAATCTGCAATAGCCTCGACAAGAATCGCTGTGTAAATCACAATATTACATTGTCTGCTCCCTGATTTACATACTCGTTCAAACTGCGCCATTCGCCTGTTCATCCATGATAAATTGTTTCTAGAGGGTGTCCTTTCCCTCTGAAATTCAAATTGTTTGGAATAGTTTATTGAAAATTTGACACTTCGTAATTATCTCGGCAGCCAAAAGGATTACTCCACAGGTCCGTAATTGACTCGAAAAATAATATCAAACGGCAAGAATAGAAGTCGAATCTGTTCGGATCCATCTGCTCCGCATCAGCGTGACAGAAAATCAATCCGTAAATAAATGTCCGTATTACTTTTTTCTCTTACAGTTGATCCGTTCCTTCCTTTACGTATCCATCTATCTTTGAGGTTATATGGCGTAAAACGACGTTCTTCCTTTTGTGATATGATTATGGGAGATTGAAAATTGATTTCGGTTCATTTCCGGATTTTTATGTGTAACAAATCACTCTGGTTAACCGATCTACTTGTAATGATTTATAGATCTACACAAGATTGGTAACTTATAAAACGGTTCGTCTTCTAGCGAAATTGCAAGATTACGTTTGACAGGAATTTTATTGTATTGTATGAATAGAAACAAAAGATTCATTTACGTTAGCAAATATAAACTTCCATTTATCATTGCAGGTTGACAAATTGTACTGAGAGTTACCAAAACATAAAGTAACAAATTTATGTAGATTGAATCTAGAATAAGACATTTTCATTCCAAATTTGTCATGATTTCAAAATATATATTACCATGCAATGAGCTCGTGATATTCTTACGATGCGCATTACATGTATCTCGTTTTGGATGCAAAAAAGAACGTTTTCATTTATTGGTCAATGAAAATAAACATGTCTCAAGTTGAGATGGTGTGTAGACTGATAAAACTCGATTCAAATGAAATTAGAGCTACACATCGTCTCATAGAAACACACTCTATGGAGTGAAAAAAAAAATTAATTGAACAAATATAATGCTTCAAATGATAATATGAAAGGAAACAAACCAAATTATAGGGGAATTAGAGTGAAATGTCCATTTTGTAGGGGGATTTTGTACTATAGAAGGACTCCAAGAGGGCTTATTGTCTGCCCTCCCATGGGAAATCTAAGTTTATCCCATCGGATCTTCAAGTCATTCATTAGACAAAGGAAAGGCGATCGTGGTATCAGGCAAGAATTACAGAAGATAAAGAGAACAGAGAACTGACGTCTTAGTCTGAGTTACACTACAGTCGACTTGACTCTTACCAAGAAAGTACGGTCTGGCACCGCAAGAGGTGATCTACTTTTGTGAAATAAGGGCACCTGCACCTCTTGACTGCTAGCGACTTTAATTCCCTATGGAAGCAAAGATATGAGAAAAGAATCACGTTGTCGGAGAAGCCGATAATAGTTCGGAAGTCTACTGTCATGCATTTGACAATTTATTATTTTTATATGGTGCATCTGGTTTATCTATTAACTACCTTATGTCACGTTTGTCCCACATTCTACGTGCACATCCTACAAAGATTACATAATGCACCAAAATCAAGTATCTGATATATATATTAACCTTTGTCAAACTTTTAGTTTTAGACTACATTAACAATGAGCAACATGAGCTAATGATAAAAAGAGTTTTATTTAAATTGCTTAGTATATCGAGCGATACAACGAATAAAAAATATGATTGGTCTAGAGAAGTCGGGAGACAAATCTTCATGTCTCCCTCCACAACATCATGTCTCGTGGTAATTATGTTCTACGTTGGTTTAAACAATATTTCTTCAAGAACTAAGTTCAGATCTAAGTGGCGAATCGGTTACACCTTCATAATCGATCAAAGGGTATAATCGCTTGACCTTCCGATGCGATTATATCGATTATTAATCGGTTACGCATACTCTTACCATGTACATTGAAAGTTTTTGTTTTCAAGAAAATAATTACTGCATCATTTAATTTTTGTCAATATCAAGACAATTTCCATGAAATAGATGCTTACATAGGCGTTTAATCTTTCCTATTACTAAGAATACGTGAGGGGCTAGATGTAGATGCCTGTCATTTTACACTATTTGAAACACCTCAACTTGATATTTTTTCATGAAAATGTTTTCTTTAACTCACATCGCTAAGTCATAATCGATTATCGGGATCGGAAGCAATTATCGTGGAGCGATAATCGATTATTAGCGATAATCGGTACACCACTAAGATCAGATATAAAAGATGAGAGTTGAGCAACAAGAAGAAGTTATACTGTGCTCGCTCCTGAATATCCTGTTGCCTTTCCTGTTACGGTGACAACTACGGGCTACATGTACTTCAGCGTTCGGTATATAACCAATTTATTGCCAGTTGGGAGGGGAGACATGAAGATTAAAATAGCACTTTGACGCTACCATTTACGATAGAAATCATGATAGAAAGTAATAATTATTCAAGTTACAAGTGAAACTGATTGATGACAAATATAAATAACTCGGTCTATATATACTGTAGGCTTGGACGAACAGATAGACAGACGGACGGACGGATAACATCGACTGTGTGATCCCCTGAAATTTTACAAATCCCTCATCAGATCGATAAGCTATACATAATCACTCTTATCATTGAGACTGTAATGATGTCAAATATAATAACAGTATCATCAGCATGTACACAACTGAGCTGAAAAATACCCATAGGGGGGCGCCGTCAAAACACTGGTGAAGGTTTAAGCGATCAAGTCAATTAGGCTAAGTGGTGCATGTTATTAACAGTAAAGTCACAGACCCCCATGTGATATGGTATTACTATATCTATAATACATATGTCGTCAATAACATTTTCAAATATACCGAGCGGTTTCATACTCATCTATCATGAAAGATACGATGCATGAATTTATATTATAAAACATATCACAAAGGATACCAGTGGCGTAGCTGGGACAAAATTAAAGGAACTAATCTTTTCGTGAGGCTTACAGTATGTTAAGGGCAGAGATATGGTTTGGGCAAAGCATCAGAAAGCTTCGCAAATATTTACATTCGAGAGTTTTCTATTACTTCCAAAAAGTGATGAAACTTAAAAAGTGACGAAATATTCAGATTAAAAAAAAAATGCCCTTGCGTACATGTACTAACATACCTGGTAGATCATGTACGCCACTGGGTAATTTTCAGGAAGTTCTTTTTTATGTTTTTTTTTTTTTCAAAATTTGTTTAAGACTTATGGAATCATTTTTATATAACAATGAAATATGTTAAGTCGGTCTGCTGTAAACATACATATGGACACGATTCATGATGAAAGCGTCCTTGAGAAAAAAATCCGTCCTTCATTTTCAAACATTATTCAAATGCAGAAATTCTTCAGCGTTTCAATCTTGCTCATTTTCAACACTCAATTTCCCCATTCCCATTTTGCAATTAGAATCGGTTTGAAATTCTTAAAAGCAACACTTGTAAGAGGCATATATCTCTAAAACGTAGAGGATCAGGCTTGAAACCAAACTAATTAGTGGGATTCTGAAGTGAAAACCTCTGCAGCCCTCAGGCAATTTTCTGTCATTAATAATTTACAGTATTTAGAGCGAAAATTTTCTGCAACTTTTATTCAAGAACAGTGTGAAATCATGTCAACAAGCTCTTCATTTCCTCTGTCGCCCTGAGCATACAATAGTTTGGTAAGTTGAAGTCAGATGCAGACTTTGCGGTGAATCTCCAACAATGGACACTTAATGACGATGTGACGCTAAAACGGAAGTCACATCGTTTCTATCGAATTTTCATTTATGCTAATATAATGTGTTGAATTAGGTCTTTAAAGATAGGAAATCCAATTTGTAGACTACAAATCGTTAATACTGAAATATCTCGATGCGTTTTGTATAATTCAAGATAAGAGATTAAAGTAAAGCAGCCCCTACACTGGATTCCGACGTGAATCTGATAACGTCGATTACAACAAGATAGGCACCGTACGCGTCCATTTGATATTCTGGGGGGGGGGGGGGGGGGGGGGGGGCTTGGGTTTTTGTCGGAGCAAGATTATTTTTTCGCCCCGGAACAGGGCAAAATTATTTTTTTCTTGCAAAGTTGGAGCAAGGAAATTTTTTTTATAACAATTGATGTGAATATTAAGAATGTTTGTGTTTTTTCAATAGAAATTGTTTAATTTTACTTAGATTAAACTCTAAACATTACTTTATTTCTATGTAAAACTTGTATTCACTTCTAAACTGAGAGAGATAAAAGATTTTAACAATATGCGATTTATAATTTTCAGTAAACAAAATGTATATAAGGTCATGTAACAGGGTCTGAAGGGAGGGTTTTCTATGCAAGTTTTTGCATGTAGAAATGAAAACTATTGAAAAACTAAATAAATTCTCCTTCCAAGCTTGTATGAAAAATTAAACACTATGGTGGTACATGTATCTATTAATACTAATAGTAATAAATTATATTGATAATGTATTTAAGCAATTAAGGAAGCCCTTTTGTTTCAGTCACATGCTCACTTTTGATATTTTCAAATATGATCTTGCAATTACAGAAGAAAACTATGGCGAGCGAAGCGAGCCAAAAATTTGTTATAGAAAGTAAAAACTGCGGCGAGCGAAGCGAGCCAAAAAAAAATCAGAAATTTTAAGCGAATTTTATGGTTATTCTTCAAATTCAGATTACTTGTAAGAGCAAGATTATTTTTTTTCTGTCACACCATAAGCAAATTTATTTTTTTTCATCAAAATTCAGAGCAAAATCATTTTTTTTTCGAAAAAAACCCATGCCCCCTCCCCCCCCCCCCAGAATATCAAATGGACCGTGCCTTAAATAGCTGTTTTACATACAGAATCGTAGAAAGAGACAAGTCGATTTATATATAATGACAGCCGAATGAAAGTTATTGTGATATGATTTTTATAGAATCCTGTTCCTGCCATTTTCTTATACTCTGAAGTTGCAAAGACATATATAATTTTATCATTTACTTCTTTCCTCTCACGCAATATCACCGATTTACTTCTAGACACTTCCCAATTCTTAATTGCAATGCACTAAATCTTCATAGCAGTTGTGTATACACAGAAATCTTATGGCATTTTTTGTTATACATGTATATCGGGCATGCCTCTAACGCACTCAATCTTGAACGATTAGCATTTTTTTCCTTTATCTCTGATGGGAGATCCAAAATGTTCTATCTCTCTTATCAACGAAAGATACAAGCATCTTGACAGAATATCTAGCCTAAAACGTGCTTACAAAACTACGACTTTGTATTTTTAAAGATAACTTGTCAGTGACTGTTCTGAACTATAATTTCTCAGAAACAGAACACTGTGTTATACTCCATAATTTCTTGGCAATGTAAAGAAGATATGTTCATGAAAAATTGCGTCATTTTCAGTAGCTATCTTTTTGTCTGTAGGCTAAGTCAAACAAAGGTCAAAGTCACATGGTCAAACATTGGTAAAAAAAAAAGACCAAAAAGAATATACAAATGAAATATGAAAGTGTCTTTTTCTAACTTTCCTTTTTATAAAATGAAAGTGAGCACATGACAACTAGTTTGTCATGTGCTAGTTGTCATGTGCTCACTTTCATTTTTATAAAAAAGACAAAAGCCTTATCATTTGCCGTTATTAAGTTATGTCCAAGTTTCGGACAGACATACCGACAGAGAAACATTAAACGGTTCAAGAGATGTAGCCCGGACAATTCTATTAAAGTGACCTTGACCTTGGTCACATGACCTTGGATCAAGGTGATGTGAAAGCTTTGCAAAATATGAAAGTGATCCGGTAAAGGGTTCAAGAGATATAGCCCGGACATGAATGTATGTACAATTACATTAAAAATGTACTTAGTGACCTTGACCTTCGTCACATTACCTTGACCCAAGGACATGTGAAACCTTTGGGTCATAAGACACAACATACTAAAGTTTGAAAGTGATCCGGTAAACGGTTCAAGATATGTAGCCCGGACAATGTAATTAAAAATGTACTAAGTGACCTTGACTTTTGGTGTCACATGACCTTGGGTCAAGGCAATGTGAAACTTTTCGGTCATAAGGAACAACATACTAAAATATCAAAGTGATCTGGCAATCGGTTAAGGAGATGTAGCCCGGACACGATGTGTGACAGACAGACAGACGGACGCGAAGGCAAAAACAATATACCTCCTCCCCGTTTAGGGGGGGGGGGGAGAGACATAAATATGTGATAAGTAATAATGACCTTTGATCGAAGATTGTGAAGAACCAGTAATCGTTATCATTGACAACAAACAAGTACAGTATGTATTTGAAGTGTCCGTGATAGTTTATGTTATCCATGCGCAGATCCAACATTTTGGTGACGATTAGAAAAAGGGGGGATTTTAACCCACGAGTATAATGCTCACAAAATGAAAAACAATCATGTAAGCCTAGCCCCATCCTCCCCCCCCCCCCCCCCCCCCCCCCTCTCCGTTAAATTAGTAGCAAGAAATTGTGACAATAGTCAATAGATAATTAACTCTCATCAAAGTCATCATGATAGCATCTACAATAATCAGATACAGTACATTCCCTAGTACATGTATACAAGATTATATCACTTTACGGTATCTTTTTCAATCAATAGTCATAAGATAGGATCGTCAAAAAGGGATGGGAAGATTGAGTTTCACGTATATTCGTATGTATGCTGAATCGTACGAATATCTCAAGAAAAATAACGAGAAGTCTTGGACGAGACTGAAGCTCTACTGACTGTTTTATAAAATTCATCGTGCAAAGTAGACCAGTAGAGCTACATGTAAAACCAAATGTATTTTTTTATACTGTAATATCATTGCAGACATTGCATCCAGTGGACAAAAACAAATCCTTTGACACAAACATCAAACGAACGCATTCTCTTTGGTTCTCAGTCTCCCATTAATAATTTCCTTCGTTTGTTAAGAAATGCATGTTGCAAAGTATATCGAGTTACCATTCAAGGTAGAAATTTCTTCCAGCACACGGATATTATATTGTTTGCCATAAAGAAATAAAGACCGACCTGTAAGATGTCTGTTTCCTAATGGAGAAGTGAGAAAATCTGTCCCCTACGTCTTCGTCGTCTGATTCTGATGGAATGCTCGCGCACTCCGCCATTACTACGTCACCTCCGGTATCGGCAACATGTATCCGGCATTGAACCACGCTTACTTCTGGTAAAATAAACAACTTCCTGTATACTTCCACTTCACTTTTCACTTCCTGTTTCTCTCAAGAGACACTGCTTCCGGTCTATTTCAAAGTCTGAAATTGAAGAATGATCATAGTTTAAAAGACGATGGTGAATGATGATAAAGAAATGAACGAAAAACATGTTTTACAACTACTTTCCTTAAAAGTAACAGAAATTGAAATAAAATATTGATATTTTTGTATAATTGACCCTTCCGATTGCGGAGGAAAATATGCAAAATTTCATGACGTCACAATGCTTTTACCTCGGACAAACAAGCTTCGAATCTCGGTCAAACATCGAAATTGCATTCTGATGTCATGGAATTTCTCAATTTTTCCCGCGTTCGGAAGGGCCAATTTCAATAAAGTAAAACAATGTACGAAGAACCTCATCATGGTACTGAGGGGTTTTTTTATTATTATTTTGTCGATACATTTATATATATACAGGAAAGTCTATGGTGTGAAACAGATCGTGTTGCTGTTACACACCCTAGTTGTTTAGTGTTACAATGTATCATCTTACATAGGCAGACAATGATAAGTGAAGTCACATAAATATCATTATACGCGAAAAATCTTCATTCAGCATTTTTTTTTAATTAAATCAGATATAATCAATACCGCGGTTCACACAGGGTGTAAATTTTTTCTAGGTACATACCACATCAAATAATGACAAATATCACCCTTTGTGTGTGGTCGTATTGCTTAGCTAAATTATTCAGGTTGAAGTTTTTCAAAACAAATTTTACTTCTTAAATAAAAGTGAGTGTTTTAAAAGATAAAAGTATAGTCCTATGCTCTGGTATTGCAACGGAGTGAATTTCAGAGAAGAAAATGCGAAATAGTAATCTCTGACTCGAAGTTTATTTGAGGAGACAATTTATTGTCCATTTGTGTACCAACAGAAACATGTACCGACAGAAACATGAACAGACGAACGAGCTTACATGTATTAAGAAATCTACTGTATCGGGTATTTGTGTAGCTTATTAGGCAAACAACATCAACTGTCGTACAACTTCTTCGGTTTCTTATTCTAATCGCACGAAGTGAAAATATTTTCGAAACGTATTAGAGGTAAAAGAAATAATATCCTTCAATTCAAACGTATATATATTTCAGGATTAAAATCAGCAAAATTACAACTTGTCAGAAATTAACAATGGATTTTAGTTCGTTACTAATGGGACGTAGCTACGGCAACGCACGGCCTGTAAATTGTCATCAGATATTTTTTATATGTATGGACTTAATAATGTTGCTTTATTTCAGAGTATGCAATTAATGTTTATAATAACTTTAATGATCTCCAAAGGGCAAATGATACCATGCAGTTAGAAAAATGAATTTACCTCCATATTTGTCATTTATTCGATAATTTGTAGTGTTACATATATTTATTATCTCATTGTTTCGAAAAGAAAAAAAAAACAATCACAAATAAATAAAAACATGTTGCGATCATTCTCTTATGTCTAATGTTATTTTTCGCAACACTCTTTGTAAAAATAGAACTTCACCTTATGAAATCGTTTGCTTCATGAGTTTTATAGTAAACAAGAGGCTATAAATAAATTAATTTCTGTGTGTTTTTCATTTTACAAATACCAAATAGGATGAGTTACAGGAATCATGCTCCCGTCACGTTCCCGGGATATCAGTCACAGTGGCTCAAATCCAATGTTTATTATGCATGGTGCAATAACGAGAGAAAAAGAAAAATGCAATCACGAAATCGTGTATCAGATGCTTACGTCCGACTTGATTTAAATTTTTCATTACTCAATTAATTAGTCTTACATGAATCCAGTCTGTCAATTGTAACTCTGATTAGATTTTTATAGTTATTTTTTGCCCAACGTGGTTTCCAAGCACGCTT
Organism: Pinctada fucata; assembly: GCA_028142955.1. Lineage (NCBI taxonomy): Eukaryota > Metazoa > Mollusca > Bivalvia > Pterioida > Pteriidae > Pinctada > Pinctada fucata. The sequence continues at coordinate 15,542,940 of AP027104.1, forward strand.
TCTTTTTTTGCCTGTAGGTGATTATTTTTATTGTTTGCCTTTGGGGTTTATTCTATCTTTTTTTTTTTTAGAAATTAGACAATATGATAATTGTTTTGCCTCCTTTTCTTTTCATGATAGGTCTTAAATTTTACAAATTATATACTATATTACCTATGATGCCAGTATACAATGAATCATGTACATCATGAGTATATCATCAATAAAGAATATACCAGATCAGATCTCTTATTTAATCTATGACCTATAAGACCCAGAAGATTTATTTAAAGTAAAAGAAATACATTTTCATTGTTTCATATTTGTTACTAGGCGTGGGTGTTTGCCGTTGTCAAGTGAAATCGACATCCTGTCAACGCATTGTAATTTCAATCAAATATGAGTTCAATAGATCCAACATGTCAAAAGAAAATGAATTTCAGTCATGTTCTATTACATGGAAATTATTTATTATAAATTTAACTTATCCTTACCAACATTGTGAGATATAACGGGGACATGCAAACAAGATCTAAGAGGGCATAAGCACGACGAAAAGTTGAGGAATTAAAACCGGGCCAAGGTTGTGGGGAAAGGGGGGGGGGGGGCAAACGGTTAGACCCAAGCAAATTGGGAGGTTATGACATGATAGGTGATATCTGAGAAGGCAGGTAGAATGAGACAATTGGTTATAACCCCACTCCCTCGAAGCAAGAGGAGACATCATTAGAAGAGCAGAATGAGATGCTTTCCTTATCATATTAAGAATTTTCTCGTCTTTGGACTCTTCAGTTTCCATAGTTTTTTCCCTATGATTTTTTAAAAAAACGTTAAAGTCACTGAAATAATCCCCCGTTGGTTTCAGCTAATTGAGTCCTTCAAAGAAACAAATGTGGGCATAAATTTGATTGTCACTCCCTGCTGACCTATACATGTCATTTGAAAATGAGCAGCCCAAACTTAAGTTTCCTTAAAATATCAAAACGTAGGAGTCTAATTCTTCACAGGCAATCAGACATGAAAGCGTAGAAATAGATTGACTAAACTTTGAGCCCTCTATAGGCTCTTGAAATGATGATTTTAGAACCATCCAGAATCATAAAAGGTGAATTAGTATCTTGCTTTTACGATACCGTGTATTTAGCGGAACGCAATCCGAGGAAATGTGGACTAATTTTCATTTTGGAATTGGATTGTTTGACGATTGTGGTGGAATGGAAATCTGGGGGAAAGTACTTGCTAAGGTTTTACTGTGTTAATCAGAAAATGAACTCTGGTTTGAAATATGCATTTACTTTTCAGATATGCCGTGCATCTACTCCGAGAATGTTAAAATACATGTTTTGTAGTTTCCTATATCTACCCGTCTTTCTGTCATTCGGTCCGTCAGGTCTACTTATTACAATTCATATATTGTATGTACATGTACATGTATTGTATCACAATGAAACTCTCTTTTATTCTTTTTTTTTTCTACGATTACACATGTCCTTAATAATTGTTGGTCCTTATTACAATGATTTTTCGGCCAACATTCACAGTTTCACTTGAGACAGAAACATCCGTAACATTTATGTTCCAGATAGAAAACGGACACCGATATTATTGAATTTATGACGTTGTGACAGGTTTTTCATGGATCATAAAAAGTTCTTTCAGATTCCGATCAAAATCGTTGTTTAACGGAAAAAGAAAAGACAGACGGACGAATCAATATTTAAAACGCAAAAGGGACAGAAAGACGGACGGACACGGTGAAACTTTTACACCTCTCCATCCCAACTTTTACAAATGTACCTTCCTTTGAATGAGAATACGCAAGGGGGGGGGGGGGGGGGGGTGTTGGTGTTCGATTTTTAATTCGGCAAGTAAAATGGGATCCTGAAATGGTCCTTCTAAATTATATAAACTCTTCAACTCATTTTTACAAACGATATATTGATACTACGTGTAGGAACTCCTACGTAACTTGCATTCATCTAGGTAAGTACACCGTAGGCAGGTGCGCTAGCTACCTTTCTGCACTGACATAAAGGAACGTCAATCATTCTCATGAATAGAAAATTGCAATGAAAATCGCTTGAATGACTGTTTTAATCCATACGCATGTCATTTCTTCTGAAACGTTACCGCATCATTTGACGTTTGACACTCGTCTAGGAAACAAGATGTCAGGTTTTGTTTTTCGAATCGTGTATCGATTCTGCCGAAAAAATCCTTTGCAACAAAATGAAAACCGAAATGTCCGAAGGGTCCCTACATTAATTTTTGTATGTAGCATCACGATGCTTTTCAGAGAGATGCGTGAGAGAGAACAGTTTGATTATCGAACTGTCTGACTTTTCAATTAGTCAAGCATTGCGATCAGGAAACGTCACCATCTATTGTCTACATACACGTCACATCCGTTTTAAACGTATATTTTTGTAGCGACATCTAGTCATTGGCGGATCTAGCGAGGTGGATAGGGGGGTTGCAACCCCCCCTTTGGTCGGACCAAAAAAAAAAATCAAGAGAGAGAGAGAGAGAGAGAGAGAGAGAGAGAGAGAGAGAGAGAGAGAGAGAGAGAGCTTATTTAAAAAAAAAAACTCTGTCCTTCATACTTAACAAGCTTTCAACACCAAGTTGTACAACATTTGTGACATGAAGTCTGAATATTATAATGTTGAAGATTCGAGGCTTATTAAATAATACTTGCTCCGATGCGTGTTTAGTTATAAATAGGAAATTGTGTTTACTTTACAAGGGCGTAGGAGAGGGGGGGGGGGGCAGCGGGGGCACATGCCCCCCCCCCCCCCCCCATTTTTCAATCACAAAATTTTATGATGCATTAACATTGTTTAAAATAGCAACATTTTGTACCATAAATCTACAATTTTTCGTTCAATTTTCAAAATTTTTCCTTCTACCGCTCGGCAGTTCCTTATAGACTTTCTGAATAATTTAGCTGTTCTGATCCATCCTCAACGTACATGAAGACATTTAACTCAAATTATATGTACTTGTTAATGATAGAGAGTATAGAAAGTATTTTCTGATAAGTCAACAACTTTTGCTAAAAAAAATTTTCTGGCTCGCTACCGCTCGCCAGACATTTAATATTCATGTACATGTACTTAAAATTTAGAATTGCGCCAGAAATGTTAAAATTTGTGCATGAAACCCCATAGTTTTATAAAATCTCGTCCTCCTCTCCCCACCTTTTGGGGGGGGGGGGGCTTGTTAGAAATTTTGGGATGTTGTGCCCCTCCACTTTTTCATGCCGTTGCTTTGAAAGATTTTAAAACAGATATAGATTATCTTTGTGAAGTCAATAATGCACCCTTAAAGGTATTATTGCCAAACAGAAGCTTTTAATAGTATGCATTCAACACCCCTCCCCCACTTTCAAAATCTTCAATCCCCCCTTTGAAAAATTCCTAGATCCGCCTATGCTAGTGTTGTAACAACAATAAATAAAGGGGTTTTAAAATTCACCCTTAATTACCAATTACTATACTCTCTAGTTTCTTAAAGGTATGCTTGACTACTTTGAAAGATACATGAATGTACATTCAGCAAGTCCAAAAAGACCAACAAGTCGATCCGAATCTTAGCAAATGAAGACATATTCTACAAATCCCTCAGTATTGACTAGAATATACATTACATCTAATTTTTACAATGACAATGTACGTGAATTTAGCTCAACACTCGGATCAAGGAAAATTTGAATCACCTGAGATATGAAAACAATAAAAAAAAAAAAGAGTTAAAAGTGCAAGGTGCAGCTGCTTCAGAAAGCATTTTCGCTATGCGAGACATTCAATTACAATAAATGCACAGATTTCATTAACTTGTCGCTACTTCAAAGGGCTCCTTATTTAAAGCGTTTTCAAGACTCGGTAATAACGTTTTTAGTCATCTCTTTCATCTTCCTGTCGTGTCATGACGTAATGATTCGACACATCATCGGAGCAAATTGTTATGGAACCAATGCGGCTTCATCCAATCTTACAAGCATCTCTACAATTCCCCTTTTATATTTCTAAAAAATAAGGAGTGTTTAATATTTTCATTTAAATTACGTAATTGCAATATCCGAGATGAAAAGTGGAAAAGATCGAGTCCGAACAATCCTAACCTGAATCATCCTTAACGACAGTAAAACTTATAAATACGAGGGCTGAATGAAATACGAGGGCTGAATGATGTGTTTTGAGCCTCGTATTAATGGTTTTGAATTTTATCATACATTTTTGCATTATTTTTCTACATAATACCCTTCAGTATTTATACACTTTTGCCACCGGTGTTTAAGGGCCCCCAGAACTCCTTATCTTGACTGATCAGAAAGCCGTCCACTGTAAGTATGACGTCATCGTCGGACAGTGGGTGCCAGAAATAGCTGCTTTAAGTTTTGGGAATAGATGAAATTCTCATGGAGCAAGATCAGGTGAATAAGGCGGATGCTCATTCAAATTAAAGCCACAATCATGAATGGCGGCCATGGCAGTGACAGACTTGTGAACAGGAGCATTGTCTTGATTAAACAACACACCTTTATCTATAACTAGTGAGCTTTCCGCAGCGCTTAAGTTTAATATTTTCCCGTTACTATGTCAGAAAAGAAGTATAGTATGTGCCATTGATTGTTTGTCCTTTCTGAAGATAATCTATCAGCATGCAGAATACATGTACCTTTTGCAACCCACAAAACCGATGCTCACAACATATCAATCAGCCCTCGTAGAAAGACTGTTCAAGAAAAGGGATGTAGCGTCTTTGAACTTGACATTGGAAGTACACTTGACCTTGCATATTTCGTTTTTTTTTTTCAAATTACATGCAAATTCTGCAAAAACATGAATGCTATAATTGTACTAGTTCAAATCAGGGGGAAAATCAGCTGAGTAAATAGTTGATAATTAGAGCTATATCAATCTCTGGTCGATGTAATAACCCTAATAGATGTCGCCTCTGTGCACTGTGTTGAGCCTCCATAATTTTCTACGACTCGTGACTAAAAAACAGAAGAAAGAACAAACCCAAAGTCACGAATTTCTAAAAATGCATCTTTCATTAAGACTGACAAGAATAAATCAATACCAGCTCCCTCCATTCTCAATCAACAAATCAAGAGATTGTGCAATGTATACAATCAACGATGTCGCTATGTATGCATTATGAATTAAAAACTCAACAGAAACCTAAATTCATACCGTTTGTATGCTCAGAAACCTAAATTCATAACGTTTACTAGCCATCTTGATTAGGTATGACGTCATAAGTTCTGATGTAATGACACTTTAATTCGGTTCTATTGTCACTAATAAAATGAATATTTGTAATGGAATTTGGGAATTTTCTTCTCAAGAATACACATGTGTCACTTTCATTCATTCATTAGAATTTTCAATAGTAAAATGTCCCTTTCAAGATGCTTGTACATGTATACATTTCCTAGAATTCAGTTGCCATGGGATCATAATTTTCTAGAGAACCTATCGGAAGAATGCACTTAGTGATGTCATTGGCAAAGTTTATACATCTGCAAAGTGACCAAAATGGAACCAATAAAATACTAGTATTTTAGGTTTACGGAGACACAGATAACAATATGCATTACGTCAATTCGTGATCCTTATTATTTATAGATTGAGACCAACCCCCTTCCCTTCCAATTCCCACTTCCATCACAAAGTCGGTCGGCAGATGACCTCGAGTGTTTGATTAAGGTCGTCTCTAGAACTTGTTAAGCCTTCTTGTAGGTTTAGTAAACTTATTTGTATTTGTAAAAGTATTTGCTTTGACGTCTACATTGTTTCAGCCAACCAGAGTTTGTGTTAGCCGTACTAGTTTTAGCCAACCAGAGTTTGTGTAAACCATATATACTAGTTTAAACGAAACAAGAGTTCGTGTTAGCCGTACTAGCTTCAGTCAACCAGAGTTCGTGTAAGCCATACTAGTTTCAGCAAACCAGAGTTCGTGTAAGCCATACTAGTTTAAGCATCCCAGAGTTCGTGTTAGCCATACTAGTTTTAGCCAACCAGAGTTCTGTTAGCCATTTTACTTTCAGCCAACCAGGGTTCGTGTTAGCCATACTAGTTTCAGCCAACCAGGGTTCGTGTTAGCCATACTAGTTTTAACCAACCAGGGTTCGTGTTAGCCAGTTTCAGCCAACCAGGGTTCGTGTTAGCCATACTAGTTTCAGCCAACCAGAGTTCGTGTTAGCCATACTAGTTTCAGCCAACCAGGGTTCGTGTTAGCCAGTTTCAGCCAACCAGAATTGATATCACAATTGACGGGTATTGACTACAAGCAGGAAACGCCTTCCCGAGTACCTGAAAATTTTCCTCGACAGTACACGTTTTGCTCCATAAGGTACATGGACGACCTTGACTTGGTTTTTGTTCTTTTCGTTTGCATTTTTCCTGAGTTTGCACTGGAGCTTGAACGACGGACTTGTCAACATTTTGCTGACCGTATGTAGTGTTTTTCATCTACTCATTATCAATTCAGCCATTGTGCACAGATGTTCAAAATGCCTTTGCTCAGTTGAATTTAAAACAATTTTCAAAAACATTTGCATTATTTTCTTTTTTCTGATCGTGCTATCATTTTCAGGAACTTTAAATGCAATGAGAAAACAGTAGCCGTTCATTGCGTAAGCACATAATCAAGGAGCTGAACTCCGGTCTGTCAAACACTTCCTTTGTGAAAATATTTTAAGATTCTGAAAACAAAAGCAACTGTCATATCAATCTCTCCAGTAAAAGCAGAATCTTGTATCAATCAAAATAACTCAGATCTTGCAGCTGCTCTCCAACAGAGAGGGGAAATCCCTGCATCAATCATCGACTTACCTTAATATAGTTAGTAATCCTACGCTTACTATGTCATCAGTCTCACAGTAAGTCATAGTGAATGAATCTTAAGGTTGTGTAACCCTGATGACCGCAGCTGAGGTGTCCTAACGGAGCTTAATTAAGGTAAAATTACCTTGATATGAAATTATATTCTGTCCCCTTGCGATCAATCCCAAGTCATAGGGGAATCAATACACGAGACTATCTAAGTGCGAAATATGGTTAGTACGAGTTGTCTAGATATCGAGTACTGAAAAGATTGGTGATAAAATCCGACATAATTGCGATATTTATAGCAACTTGTTGTTGAAAGGAACATGCAATAGACATGTGTTCATTTGATTGTTCTTAATTTCCCACTTTTCTCAGAATTTTCGCACAAGAAGTTGTTTTGAAAGGACAGGAAGAGGATTAAAACATTTTGATGATCGAGTAAACTGTTAGCAGGGCTCTCACACTTATTTTTGGGACAGGGGCAACGACTTCTCTAAAAAAAAAAATTGGGAAAAAATATGAGTATATTTGGATGCTTTTTCACTCGAAATTAAATTTTTTAAACTCGTTATTCTGTAACTTTCCGTGAGGTGTCAAATTGGGAAAAATTGGTTAATTAATTGGGGGAAAAATATACTATTTTGCTTTGGGAATGGGGCCGAATATCGGCCTCAAATCAGGCCGATTGAGAGCCCTGGATAGACAGATGAAGGTACCAATAAGGCAACAGAAAACCCGATTTTTGATTACTGTGGCAGAGATAGCATTCTTGTAATCAATTGTGTTTCCTGTATATTTCAAGATTTGTTTTCCATCTGCAATTATGTTCCGTAGTCATCCTTCGGCTTACTGTCTTTACCATCTACAGGAATCGTCTTCCTTTCGAATGTGATCTGAAATCCCCTCCCCTTTTTTCTTGACAAAAAGTGTTGCCTTTTATCATGGTTTTATGAAGTTTCACAACAGATCAGACAATCCTATCACAGAGATGTTCGCATTACATTGGAGAATTGGTCGAATCTAGTCTACCACTCACGATGACACACGATACCACTCAACCACTCACGATGACCCACGATCCCACTCACGATGACACACGATCCCACTCACGATGACACACGATCCCACTCACGATGACACACGATACCACTCACGATGACACACGATCCCACTCACGATGACACACGATACCACTCACGATGACACACGATCCCACTCACGATGACACACGATCCCACTCACGATGACACACGATACCACTCACGATGACACACGATCCCACTCACGATGACACACGATCCCACTCACGATGACACACGATACCACTCACGATGACACACGATCCCACTCACGATGACGCTGATGCTTTAATTAAATTTCCACACATTTTTTATGGCAATTAACTGAGAAACTATTCAGCCAAGGATACATTATACATGTGTATTTGTGAGCGACTGACATTGTCACTGCAAACCATTTTGTGCAACATAATGAAAATATTAATTATTACATATCATTTTCCACAATTTTGATAGATATTTTCAGATTAACCCATCCAAAACACTCTTGACATTTTTTCTGCAAGGCGAAAGCAACGGGTGTTTCTATCAAGCAGTGGATACTTACTCACCCCGGGCACCTTATCTTATCTCCATTGGGGATTCATTTTTACTCCCTAGAAGAATATTTTATGTCTGGTTTTGTAATTTGCTTGATTTTGTAGGCCCATTGGATATGATTTTTGGATCCTGGGGTTTGTCTCTCATTCACTGACAATGTTTGATGCGGCCTTGGAGTAAAGAGACCTTGCAGTGTCAGTCTTATTCGTGGACATAAATTAATATTATTGTAAATTAGGCTAGAATATCCACACCAAAAGTAAATACCAATGTAAAGTGAAGGACAGACATTTTAAAAGACTTGAAGCCTAAGGCTTTATCACAAGGACTCGATTCTTACAAAACGATTTTTCCATAACCAAAATGCAGACACCATGCAATGCAATCGCAAAATATGATTTTTTTTTTTTACATTTATGAAAGTCTGTTCGTCTGTATAACATTTCTTATTGTCGTTATGTATTTTGTTTAAATGTCCCAATTCGCAATGTACATGTAACTGTAAGATATGACGAGACTGCAGAACTCTTCTTTTTTTTAAACCCTAAATCACATTTTTAAAAATTAAGTCAGATTAACAGGATCTGATTTTCAATACTTTTGAGGATCATTGTGGATCCATTATCTACGTCTTAACTTGACCATTTCTCACATAAAGTACCTATAGTATAATATCTTACTATCGTCTATATACCCAAAGACAAATATAAGAGGACAATATTTATTGCAGATTTGGCACGCTCAAACATTATATTATCACCGGTCAATCCTTTCTCAAACACTTTAAGTAAAGAGATTCCATCAAACAACGTCATGCCTTGATATTGCTAGACTTTTAAAAGTACATCAAAATTTTCCTTTTAATGTTGTTTTGACCTCGAAAAAAAAGTTAGAAATGTTGAACTTTTGCATATCTTTCCTTTTTGATTGTTTCGTTTCATACAATGTATTTAATTAGGAATCACTACGAAACTCATACGCATCAAAGTCGCTATGCCAACGGATTAGGAAAGTATCAGGGTTATCAATAGGATTATAACAGGGTTATAATAGGAAGGCAACAGGATTATAACATGATAACCAAGATTACAATTCTTACCTTCTTGGAAACGTAGAAAAATTCAATTGAAGGGAACTAAATTTACATCGAAATGCCTATTACACGTATAAATATTCCAATTTCTACACTGTTACACAACTTTGGAAACAAAACAAAACAAAAACTACACGGAAGGTAAACCGAAAACTCCCACACTAAAATCACCACTAACTCGGAAATGTCAATATCAAACCAGAAAGAATCCCATCAGGTGTTCTGGCATCCGTTCTCGCTCACACAAAACTTCTGGTTGTTCATACTCGTATCACCTAAGGTATGAATGGTACGAAATACGAACGCGCGCTGTCATCTACAATCAATGCGCGAGAGTTGAATGTTTGAGAATCGCCTCATCCCAAGTATTGATCAGAAAACAAAAATACTTGTATCTGTTACACCTTCACACGGTCGTCGTCATCTCTTCTCCAGTTCCGTGAAGGAAAAAGAATTCTTTTAGACGTACCCCAAGCGTAAAGTGCCTTCTTAATTGGCTGATTGGATGAACGGAGCTACTCTTCTCTCTCCCACCTACTCGTACAGACACGACGATGCCTTGCTTCCATTTACCAAAGCTCTTCATAGCTTCTTGAACAATGACGACACAATAATTTCTCATTTGAATGAGAGAAAAATCTATAGCTGTTGACTGTTTGATGAAAAGACATCTTATCTTTCACACAAGGTAATTTTATATTTAGCATCTTGGCTACAGAACCTTCCGTAATCTGGCACGGTAAGCTTTAGGTCTTTAATTAATAACTATAGGGAATAGGTCGAGACAGAATAATCCATTGTCCTTCCAGCCTCACACCTTAGTTCCAAGAATACGGATTTTTTTTTCCAAATAAAAACACATTGTAAAACCCAATTGCAAGAGCGGAAACAGAGGAGGATAAGGATCCTGACCTCCTTATCTTAAATTACCTCGAATTATTAAACTCAGCCAAAGGATCAGCCATCTACCTTAGATTAGTATCAAAAGGTGAGGTTGACACCCCCCCCCCTACAAACAACAACAACAAAAAAAGCTGCATCCGCTCCCGTGCTTATACATGTATTTGAAAAATAGGGACATTTTAGAATGTGATAGAGGCTAATATTTTGCCGACTTTGATCAATTTCGACAGAACCCAATTATCACGGAATAAATGTCACAGACCATAAGACAATCAGTATCCCATTTTAAAGAGTATCTCAAAATAAACTTCTTGGAAATAGGATATATTATATATTCAGCTCTCGATTTGCGCAATTCTTTCTATACTCTATTGTTACGACATTTGTGATTGGTCAATACGCGGATAGGAAGGACCAAAGCTTGTCTGAAACCCAGTACCGGAACAGACGGAACCAGAGCCATCAAACTAGATTTACATTTCCGTTAAACAATGTCCTTATTTATTGAAAGATGGTCTGAAGACATTGAAGAGAAGGTCCAGAATTGATATTAATAAGAATTTCCCATGTCCTTACCAAGTAATGTCATAGGAATGTACCTTTCCCTGTAGAACAAAGCAGTGTCTTTACACCACAGACATGTAACCAATACACTGACAGGGACATTTTAAGTATGACATAGAACATTGTGGGCCGACCCGTGGTCCTGGCGAGGCTCGGACCAGCAACTTTACCAACAGACCACGGCGCCGTTTTATTATTTCTACATACTAGTATACCCCATCCCAAATACTATAACCAAAAAAAATTCACACATCCTTTGTCGAACCTTTGACTCGAACATCAAAGCCAATGAAATTGATTATGATGTAATACATGTAAATCAGCCATTGTCCAAAGTATATCCGAAAGTGCGTTGTTATAGATTTTGTTTATGACATTATCACAAAGGAACGCAATTACAAGTCAAAATACTTCGACTGATCTTTTTTCTCAAAAACATAAGCGTGTCAAAATTCAAAATTCATCAAACTCCAAACTTCTCCAATTTTTACTGCAATCTACCCATTTGGTGTACATATAGATGAAAAGCCAAAATTTTACTTTCATTTGCTTTCTTCGTCGTTAAAGACTGATTGTGTATAATAAGGGTTCTAAATATGTGATTACCAAATATATTATTCAGTTTCATCATTTACAATTCTAAATGAAAAAGAAAATAGGAAATCGTCGTTGTTATAGTGTTGCAGAAACACGATATCCATGACTGTTTCTATTTTCGTGAATTTTTTCCTAACCCACATTACTTATAGACTATTAACTTAAAATTTAATCGGCTTAGAAAGACTTAACTTCGTAAAAGGTTTGAACTAATTACTAAGCTAAACTTTGAACAGAAACCACGAAAATCAATAGGATCTTCTTCTAGAGATATTAACCACAAAGTCGTGCATATTTCATTTGTTATATCGGAAATTTCAAGAAAAGGTCACTATCATACTGGGACCAGGGATGCTTGTTGAAAAATACAACGTCAATGAGACTAGGATTCTAAGGACGAACGAATCGACAGACAGATTTTAACATCCTGAAGTCAAGGGTTGATAGGAAGTACTGTACAACATGCACATGTATCCAGATATGAAAATAAAATTCATAGCTAGTTGTACACGGAATATCAATCATATCCACCAAGAACCGAACAAGATACCACAGTACACCAACAACAAAACAACATACAACTATAAAAAATCTTTCAAAACAATTTACCATATGGACGAAAATGACAAAACAAAAATCACAGAACGGCAATAACAGAACAAGAAAATAAAAGGCAATAGTGACAGAACAAGATACAAAAGGGCAATGACAAAGCAAGATACCATAAAACATCAACTCCAATTCAATCTACTATAGGACAAGTCAACAATGACAAAATAAAAAAGCACATGACAACATATAGGAAAGGAGAAACCACAGAACAACACTGTCTAAACAAGAAAGCACAGGAACACATTTAGAAAACGAGAAGCCATGGGACAACAATGTCAAAACGAAAAAGCATCGGACAACAATGACAAAGCAAGATACCATAGGACAACAATGACAAAACAAGACACCATAGGACAGAAATGACAATTTGAAACAAGATACCATAAGACAACAATGACATAACAAGACACCATAGGACAACAATGACAAAACAAGATACCATAGGACAACAATGACGAAACAAGATACCACAGGACAACAATGACGAAACAAGATACCATAGACAACAATGACAAAACAAGATACCATAGGACAGCAATGACAAAACAAGACACCATAGGACAACAATGACGAAACAAGATACCATAGGACAGCAATGACAAAACAAGATACCATAGGACAACAATGACAAAACAAGATACCAAAGGACAACAATGACAAACAAGACACCATAGGACAGCAATGACAAAACAAGATACCACAGGACAACAATGACAAAACAAGATACCATAGGACAACAATGACAAAACAAGATACCATAGGACAACAATGACAAAACAAGATACCATAGGGCAGCAATGACAAAACAAGATACCACAGGACAACAATGACAAAATAAGATACCACAGGACAACGATGACAAAACAAGATACCATAGGACAGCAATGACAAAACAAGATACCACAGGACAACAATGACAAAACAAGACACCATAGGACAACAATGACGAAACAAGATACCACAGGACAACAATGACAAAACAAGATACCATAGGACAACAATAACAAAACAAGATACCATAGGACAGCAATGACAAAACAAGATACCATAGGACAACAATGACAAAACAAGATACCATAGGACAGCAATGACAAAACAAGATACCACAGGACAACAATGACAAAACAAGACACCATAGGACAACAATGACGAAACAAGATACCACAGGACAACAATGACAAAACAAGATACCATAGGACAACAATGACAAACAAGACACCATAGGACAACAATGACAAAACAAGATACCATAGGACAACAATGACGAAACAAGATACCACAGGACAACAATGACAAAACAAGATACCATAGGACAACAATGACAAACAAGACACCATAGGACAACAATGACAAAACAAGATACCATAGGACAGCAATGACAAAACAAGATACCACAGGACAGCAATGACAAACAAGACACCATAGGACAACAATGACAAAACAAGATACAAAAGGAAAACAATGACAAAACAAGACACCATAGGACAACAATGACAATACAAGATACCATAGGACAACAATGACAAAACAAGATACCAAAGGACAACACTGACAAACAAGACACCATAGGACAATAATGACAAAACAGGATACCACAAGACAACAATGACAAAACAAGATACCATAGGACAACAATGACAAAACAAGATACCATAGGACAACAATGACAAAACAAGATACTTAAGGACAACAATAACAAAACAAGATACCATATGACAACAATGACAAACAAGACACCATAGGACAACAATGACAAACAAGACATCATAGGACAACAATGACAAAACAAGATACCACAAGACAACAATGACAAAACAAGATACCACAGGACAACAATGACAAAACAAGACACCATAGGACAACAATGACAAAACAAGATACCAAAGGACAACAATGACAAAACAAGATACCATAGGACAACAATGACAAAACAAGATACCATAGGACAACAATGACAAACAAGACACCATAGGACAACAATGACAAAACAAGATATCATAGGACAACAATGACAAACAAGACACCATAGGACAGCAATGACAAACAAGACACCATAGGACAACAATGACAAAACAAGATACAAAAGGAAAATAAAGCCTGTGTTTGTGAAACACGAATGCCCCCGGTGGCATCTTTGTTAGTATGAACACTATTTTCTGTTAAGTACATGTATGTGAGATCACTGGGTTAAAAGGTCAAAGGTCAAGGTCACGAGGTCAAAAATTTTGGTATCAATGGAAAGGTCTTTTCACAAGGAATACACATGTGAAATATCAAAGCCCTATCACTTCCCATTCAAAAGTTATGCCCAATGTTAAAGTTTTTGAAAAGTAGGTCAAAGGTCAAGGTCAAGGTCACGAGGTCAAAAATTTTGGTATCAATGGAAAGGGTTTGTCACAAGGAATACACATGTGAAATATGAAAGCCCTATCACTTCCCATTCAAAAGTTATGCCCAATGTTAAAGTTTTTGAAAAGTAGGTCAAAGGTCAAAGTCAAGGTCACGAGGTCAAAAATTTTGGTATCAATGGAAAGGTCTTGTCACAAGGAATACTCATGTGAAATATGAAAGCCCTATCACTTCCCATTCAAAAGTTATGCACAATGTTAAAGTTTTTGAAAAGTAGGTCAAAGGTCAAGGTCAGGGTCATAAGGTCAAAAATTTTGGTATCAATGGAAAGGTCTTGTCACAAGGAATACACATGTGAAATATGAAAGCCCTATCACTTCCCATTCAAAAGTTATGCCCAATGTTAAAGTTTTTGAAAAGAAGGTCAAAGGTCAAAGTCAAGGTCACGAGGTCAAAAATTTTGGTATCAATGGAAAGGTCTTGTCACAAGGAAAACTCATGTGAAATATGAAAGCCCTATCACTTCCCATTCAAAAGTTATGCACAATGTTAAAGTTTTTGAAAAGTAGGTCAAAGGTCAAGGTCAAGGTCACGAGGTCAAAAATTTTGGTATCAATGGAAAGGTCTTGTCACAAGGAATACACATGTGAAATATGAAAGCCCTATCACTTCCCATTCAAAAGTTATGTCCAATGTTAAAGTTTTTCGGACAAACAGACAGACAAACAGACAAACAGACAAACAGACGGACAGGCCAAAAACTATATGCCCCCGAATCTTTGATTCCGGGGGCATAACAATGACAAAACAAGATACCATAGGACAACAATGACAAAACAAGATACCATAGGACAACAATGACAAACAAGACACCATAGGACAACAATGACAAAACAAGATACCATAGGACAGAAATGACAAAACAAGATACCAAAGGACAACCCTGACAAAACAAGACAACAAAGGACAACAATGATAAAACAAGATACAATAGGACAAAACAAGATACCATAGGACAACAATGACAAAACAAGATGCCATAGGACAACAATGACAAAACAAGATGCCATAGGACAACAATGACAAACAAGACACCATAGGACAACAATGACAAAACAAGATACCATAGGACAACAATGACAAACAAGACACCATAGGACAACAATGACAAAACAAGATACCATAGGACAGAAATGACAAAACAAGATACCAAAGGACAACCCTGACAAAACAAGACAACAAAGGAAAACAATGATAAAACAAGATACAATAGGACAAAACAAGATACCATAGGACAACAATGACAAAACAAGATGCCATAGGACAACAATGACAAAACAAGATGCCATAGGACAACAATGACAAACAAGACACCATAGGACAACAATGACAAAACAAGATACCATAGGACAACAATGACAAAATAAGATACCACAGGACAACAATGACAAACAAGACACCATAGGACAACAATGACAAAACAAGATGCCATAGGACAACAATGACAAACAAGACACCATAGGACAACAATGACAAAACAAGATGCCATAGGACAACAATGACAAAACAAGATGCCATAGGACAACAATGACAAAACAAGATGCCATAGGACAATGACAAACAAGATACCATTGAACAAAACAAGCTCAATAGGAAAACACTGACCAAACAAGGTAACAGACGCCGCAGCTAGAGTTTACATCAGCTCCCCGAACATGAACACTGACCAGCTAAGAAAACACGTATTTAATTTTTTATCAAATTCATTCAAACCCCCCCCCCATTTATTTTCACTCTCATGTCATTCACATTTCGTTGTGTACCGTGTACATACCTATGCAATTAAGATTACATTCTATAGCGGTATGGCTACACTTTTAGCACAGTAAACAAGGTTTTTTGTCGGATTATGTAATGTAATCGAGCATGTAAAACTTGATGGAAGGACGCATTACATGCCAATTAACAACACAGCGCAATTGATTCTTGTGCAAATTGAGGAATTACGATATGATTCGGAACATTCAACATACAGATTACTTAAGCAGAAATTATATTTCTTCTCTTATCAATGGATGCATACAGTTGCACTTATATATGGAATCGAGAAAAATAAATGTAGTTTATTTGATCTCTGTTGTGCTGATATGCTCAAATTTCAATACTAAAGAAATCGTCATGTTCACCTTTGAAAGTTTTTAAAAAGTTTCATAAATGCCACCATTTAACGATTCTCCATTTAGGAAATCTTGTAATCCTTGAACTTCCCCAGTTCTGGTTCTGGAAATTGTGTCTTTTCTACCAAAATTACCGATTCTGTCTTCTGGTTCACCATTGATACGAAGTCAGCTTCGTGCAAATCGAACACTCTGTGGGGGTAAATTCTTGATAAGACGGATTCATTTCACATGAATTCCTGACGGACTGAGGACATTTATACAGATGACCGAATCCTAACCCTATCTATTCGTCCAAGAGGTTAAAGGTCATTCCTGAAATTAATAAGATCTCCCCAATGTTTCTAATGTTACTCCATTCTGATTGGGTAATTATTGTACGGTCCGGCATGTTGTATGGCCACTAAAAGCCCCATCAGTGCATGCCAAATGTGATTCTTCTACTTATCATCAATTGCGAAAGAGGAGGGCGTGTATACATCACAGATATAGACGAGTAATTGATACTTTCTGGGGAAATCTTTTATCCCTCCATTATTGTTGGATATTACGAGGGTTTATCCACGAGATCCCACCAATCTATCAATTCTCCACTTAGTATCAGCAAAATGCTGTTATACTCATTCCCGCTCAATCTCTGGTCAAAATACATTACTGAGTAAAAGCAGGGATGATGATTCGTGAATTGCGGTTTTAGAGGAGAAGTCGAATATACGTCAGCCAATCAGAGCCTTCTGCTATATTTCTTGATGAGAAGTCGAAAATGCGTCAACCAATCAGATCCTTCGGCGGCCATATTTGTTGACGAGAAGTTGAAAATGCGTCAACCAATCAGATCCCTCGGCGGCCATATTTGGCAACCGATCGGCTCGAAAAACACAAACTTAGTAGAGGACCTTGAGTTCTTGATCCCTGTAAGGTCTCGTAAAATTCTGTGCAGCGGTTGTAGAGATGTCGAGAAAATTACGACGGACGGACGGCACACTATGATAATAGCTCACTTGAACTTTGCTCAGGCTAGCTAAAAACCACATAGCAAAACAAAGAATGCATATAGAGAATCGGATCTTCTATAATGTCTTTGAATTCTATAAAAATAACTGGAGACGTGTATCTTGCCTTCCACAAATGAATATCAATGAAGCTGAGACAGCTAAGCCGGTACTACTGTATATGGCAAGGGACGTGGGCAGAGAGAATTCTAACCACTGTGATTACATTGTTTTATGAGCCTAATTTTAGATAAAATCACCGATAATTGAATGTTTTATAAAGGATAAATATCAATAAATTATGGGAATTAAAGAAGGGAGGTCAGTGATTCATCACACAGGCCTTTTATCTTTGTTACTTTGTTGTAAAATCCGATACCAATAGTCAAAGACAATATGCACTGAGATAACGTACATGATTACAAAGCAAGCTTTTTGCCAGCTTGACACTCATTTTATATCTTTATTTCATTGTGCAGAAATAAAGAAAATGTACATTAACAGTGATTTTTTTCAGTAATTTGGGAATGGGGTCGGGGCCCTTGCAATTGGGAAAATTAACGACATTTGGGAATATTTGGGAAGCACTAAATATCAAAGTAAAAGTAAAATGACAGTTTATACAATCAAAAGTTAAGAATTGAATGTTTAATCATATAATTTTCTTTAAATATGATTTAATTTCTTATGCTTACAACAATATGGCAAATAATTAGTAAATTTGCTACTTTTGAACCAGTTATTTTCACTATTTTCGCTGATAATTCCATCTGAATGAAATTGGGAAATTTTAGAGTCACAATTGGGAAAAAAAGATACTATTTTTCATTGGGAATGGGGCCGAATAACGGCCCCAAAAAGGGGCAAAAAAAATCCCTGATTAAGAGAAAGAGCTCAAGTCAGTAGAAGTGGAACTCAACTTACAGGAAGAAGAAAGAGGAGTCCCGTCCATGGAGGGAAGAAACTCGGCCAATCACAAGACGAGAAAAGGTTGACCAATCAACTCATAGAAAGACATGTCCAATACAGCATATGAGTTAATCGAATGAGGAGTTCTTATCAACAGAAAAGAAAGAGTTTATGGCATTCAGATAAGATCAGAGTCGCTTTATCCGTGAAAGAAGCGGAGCTCTGACGATAATAGAACGAGCTCAACAAATTAGGTGAGATCAATCGAAAGACGAGAGATCAAAAGCAGAATACGGGCCCAACATACCAGATGAGGTCAGTGTAGCTTAACCAATCAAAGGAAGAGCAGTTCTGTCCTTTAGAGAACGAGCTCAACAAAGATGAGATCAGAGGAGCTTGACCCATCGAAAGAAGAGATTTGTCTGACATTAAATAACGAGTTCAAAATACCAATAGGGAATCTGCAAATCGGCAGAGTACGTGCGTGACACTATACGAAGTCAGAGAGGCTATCACAAAAGAATGTAAGTCAGTAGAGAACGAGCTCGACACACCAGATGAGAGGAGGATCCCCAGATCTGACAAAGAGGAGCTCTCTGTCTCATAGTAAAGAATTACTTCAAATGCAGATGAGAAGCTGCTTAACCCGTCAAAGAGGAGGGTCTCTGCCAAACAGATAACAAAAAATTCAACCCATTAGATATGGAACTATATCCATGAGACGGAAGATAGACAAAAGTTCCCATGAGACTGAAAATCTGTCAAACTGTAGACAAAAGTAGAGGCAATCACCTGTGCATGCGTCCACTCTGTTCTCCACTTGAAATGTTCCGATAATGACCTTGTTTGAAAGTTGTACAGGAGGATCTAAGCTCAACTCACCAGAAGATGAACTAAGCCCCCTCCTTACCTTTTTAGCTCATCTGAGCGTAGCTCAAGTGAACTATAGTCATAATGCGCCGTTCCGGCGTCCGGCGAAAGCTTTTTTACATTTTAGACTTCTCCTCTGCAACAGCTGCACAGAATTTCACGAAACCTTACAGGAAGCAATTACTCAAGGTCTCTACCAAGTTTGTGTTTTCGTGCCGATCGGTCAACAAATATGGCCACCGAGGGCTCTGATCGGCTGACGCATTTTCGACTTCTCCTCTGCAACCCCTGCTCAGAATTTCACGAAACCTTACAAGAAGCAAGTACCAAGTTTGTGTTTTTTTATGCCGATCGGTCAACAAATATGGCTGCTGAAGGCTATGATTGACAGACGCATTTCGACTTCTCTGCAACCACAGCACAGAATTTCACGAAACCTTACAGGAAGCAATCACTCAAGGTCCTCTACAAAGTTTGTGTTTTTCGTGCTGATCGGTCAACAAATATGGCCGCCGAAGCCTCTGATTGGCTGACGCATTTTCTGCAAAACTGATGCACATAATTTCATAAAACCTTTAAGGAAGCAAGTACTCAAGGGCCTCCACCAAATTGTCCACTATCATTCTTTTGACTGTAACTCAGGTGAGCGATGTGGCCCCCTTGGGCATATTTGCATCCGCTCTTGCTTCTACTCTACAACATATGACCCGATGAATTATTATTATACAAATGACTACATTAAGACCTTTCCATTAATCACATATATCATTTTAATCAAAGACGAAGGGAATGAATAATGAACATGCATTGATCTAGGCAACTCTATTCTACAAACAAATCCCGACCTCTGATATCCGATTTTAAAATAAGTAGCTTACATTCTCCTTTCTACCTCTCTTCATCAATCGTAGTCAGATATTTTTAAAAATTAGAATAGATTAAGACAGCTTAGTCAGAGTAATATTCTGTTTTCATTGATATTTAGCATGCAAGGTGAAGCGCATGACGCGATCTAACGCCTCCGTTACAAATCTTCCGTCATTTATTTTTTTCATTAGCTTTATTTTGTCTGAAATACGGTATATCAATATATAGATACCAAGAGGATATAACTTTTTTTATTTTTAGACTCGAATATACTTGTCAACAAATCCTCTTTACGCAAAGTCGTCCTGTATCGATTCCGAGAACGCAAAATTTCAAGCCAACAAGAAATACGGGTTATTCCCCTTTTTGTCGGAATTGGCATAAATGTTTCAAATAGGGAAATTTCTGTATATTTGTCAGGTTTACTTTTATCTTTTATTTTTCAGTATGTTCCCCGTGTCACGGAAGTTTCTTATGAATCGTAAAATGTATTTTAAGGTATCTGTAACAGGAAGAACGAACAAACTTCTCACACAATACTACTACTAGTATATGATAAAACAAGCGCCCTGTGAAAGTTTCTCCTATCTAGGAAACTGGTAAATACTGATATTTACGTGAGGTAACTGTCTCTCCCCGCCATTCAAATCAGCGGCTTAAAATTTCTCGTCAGCAATTGATTCAACTCGTTTGTAGTTTTCAACGTCTTTGAAAGTTCTTCACTATATATATGTAGCAATTGAATTCAGCGGCTTTGAACATCCTCGTTGGCAATTGAATTTGGCAGATTGAATAGGTTTTGTCAGTAATTGAATTCTGTGACTTTTGACATTCTCGTCAGCAACAGAATTCAACTGATTTGAAATTTCTCGTTGGCAATTGAATTCAACGGCTTTGAAAGTTCTTCTATATATATGCAGTAATTGAATTAAGGCTTTTGACATTCTCGTCAGCAACTGAATTCAACTGATTTGAAATTTCTCGTTGGCAATTGAATTCAACGGCTTTGGAAGTTCTTGTCAGCAACTGAATTGGTGGCTTAAAAGGTCTCGAAGGCAATCGAATCAAGCGGCAATGGGCATCCCAGTCAATCAGTGGCTTTGAAAGATGAAATCAACAAGATGAAACCAACATTTTCGTTGTCAATAACTAATAGACAGGCTGGACACAAAAATATCTGAAAACTTCGTACGTGTATGAACACACAGTTGCACTTTGTTGTTATCCCACATCTTTCAGAAATAGATAAGAAAAATTCGAAAGATTGTAACAAATATCAATTTTAAAATACTTTTAATCAAAGTTGGCATAAGTATCAATCCCTTGCACGGTGTGGTACGAAATGTGCAAATGGAAATGCAATCATGGTTCGGTGCCAATTTCTACTCGTATCTCATTGTGATGTTTTTATGTTGTTTTCGTCAAAGTGCTCCTACACTATTATGCCAGTAGCTGTATTATTTATAAGTTATAGTGTACAAAAATTCAAATATCTCCCCAGCTCCTATTACAACCGCCTGTTAAGTACATAAATATCAAAATTTATCGTAAGGATTAGAATCATTTTAAATGTTTTTTTTTATATATATATAATCACTACAAAATACAAATATATACAAAATGCAGGCATGGCATAAAGAAACTTATCTCTCTTAATATACATGGAAAAGGCCAAAATAAAGTTTAGGATCATCAGCTTAAAATATGTAGGCAGGACAGCTTAAAATATGTAAGACTTAAGTATATGGTAAGTAGAAACAAAGACATTATTTTCTTTGGCCTAATGACACATTCAAAGATAAAAGACCGATTATGCAATGCTCAGATCATATGATAGAATACATGAAAGAATATTAATACTATTGTTCTTACATTACAGGATTGAACAAAATGAATAATGAATAAAAATAGCCCGACTCGGAAACGCATCAGACAGAAAAAAATATAAAATTTAAAGGACTATGTGCACATACAAGGGGAAACAATCAATGATTTGATACTTAAGGCATCTCTTAATACAGACTTAAGGCACTTCAATCGGAGCCGTTCAATCACGGAGCCTTAAAGTTTACATTTTAATGAAATGCTTTTGAAGTGAGAAAACAATTATCTAAATCTAACCATTCAATATGTATAATGTAACACCACAATAATTTAATGCACCAGTTGCGCTTTTTAACAAATAACATCTCATCAGCGATTCTAGAGGCCATATTAGAGGAAATCTGAAGCTTGAATATTTGAAAAACTGAAATCCAGAAAAGACTAAACTTTTGTATAAAAGAAGAACCTCAGGGTATAGCTATGCGTAAGGTCATACACCTCTTAGTTTATGAATTATTTTAATTAATCTTACTTATTAATTTAGGTATAAATATACACGAAAAACTGAAAGCATAACATTATATTTCAAATCGGTACAGGGGCATTAATAAACATGGTGAATGATATCCTCGGGGACTAGAATTACCATGATATTTGAATTGATTGTTTGGGTCTAGAAGTATTAATTTTTTATAACAAAAGTTTATGTCTATAAGACCATCCGTAACGTTTCGGATTTTATGCCGAATTATTACGAGATTTCACTGTACTTCCGGCGTGATATTATAATAGAACACGCCGAGTTGTCTCTCTTATCAAATTACAGACAATTCATTAAGGGGGCTCACCATAATAATATACAACATAATATTAAAAATGCTTTAACGGAAGGATTGACGTACGAACACATTTGGTAAACGAGATGAGCATAATAACTGCTCTACAATACACCTTACATTTTGAACCCGGCAAGAAACACCATGTTCGTTCAGTTCTTTTCTGCGAGTACTGATAGCATCAAACCAAATACAAATTGACAGACGGACACATGTACATTACAATGACAGATACATGTGGAGTCGGAGTTTACAGCCTAGCGCGAGTAAACTGTCTGATTTACATGTTTATGAAGGAAACTCGTATGAATTTCTAAAATACACAGTAACACTTGATCATCTTATCATTGCTGTGGAAGATAATAAAAATCGGGAAAAATAAATGAGTAAAAAAAAAGGGGGGGGGGGGGAGGTGTACTGGAAAGAGGTAAAATGCGAATCGTTTAAACTTTTTGTGATTGATATATAGAGTTGGAAAAATAAATAAACAAATACGCGCTGTGACTGGTAGATATATAATCATTCTTTTTAAATAAAAGCAAAGTTGGATCAAATTCAAGAAATTGTATTCCTAGGGCTTGACGATATAAGTGCTTACGACGTGTGTCGGTCTTATGTAGATTTAATTTTCAAGAAACGAATCATTTGAAATGAATTTTCGTGGATAACCTACAATGAACATCACACATCAGCGTCTTTTTTTTAATGGATATTTTCCCTTAAGTATTCACAAGACTTGTCTAAACATATAGCTTAAAAAAATACATGTACAAGGTATATGCATGGCAGGTGCCAATATGAGGCAAGTCGTCTAGGGTAATAACCACCTCCCTCACCCCACCCTCACCCCACCCTCACCTCCCCATCTCCCACTCCTTTGCATTATCTGCATTCCCTCCCTCTTTTCTGTTCGATTATTGTTAACTTTCAAATGACTAGCACCTTATAATGTAAACTTGTGTTACACACCTTTCTATACATAAAAAAACAAGGTATCAGTTTGTATTACGTGATTAACCATATATAAACGTGGATATGTACATTTCTGTTCAATTTCCAAATCAATATCAGCTGCCGGCCTTTTTTCACGCGAGATGGAAAACAATTTGCACGACTGTTTGTTCTATTACGAATCAAACTTGTCCATTTATGGCACATGAAACTAGAGTCATTATGGATACCTACATCTATAATCTTCCAGTCATAAATTCAATCTACAACAAGCTCTCTCCTTAATACCATCGTAATAATGTCGATCAAAACAAATATTTGCTGCGGCAAACCTAATACTTCCAAAACGATTTCATTAGGGGCTATGCAATATCAAGGGCGGATCTATAAAAAAATTTCAGAGGGGGGTGGGTTGTCCAGCCTATAGTTATGAAAAATAAATATATGTTAAAATGGGAAACATTAGCACTTTTGACAAATTCCAGGTGGTGGGTGTTCCTGATCCCTCCCCCTGACCCCTCCCCTCCCCCTTTGATCCGTGCTTGTAAAACCCTCAACCTTGGAAATGTAATATGCATCTCAATCGTGTATGAAATATTGCTGCTTTGAAAGATGATCTAATTTCGTTTTTATTTTCATTCTATTTTACTTTTTTTGCGCTGTATTTCAATTATCTTCTAGTCTTTTTTATAATAAACCTCGTCGGCACTGCAATTTGACACCGAAGGGAAAAGAGTATTTCATTTTCCTCTCATCTTTTTATTTCGGTTGGGGAAAATCAGAAACTAATTAGAACATATCCCCCTCAAAGAAAGCCGAAATTTCAAATGACTTTGGAGAACGAATCGTTTAAAAAATGTATATATTGAACGGAGCATGGACTATAAACATAATTTAGAGTTTAACATAATTTTAAGTACAAAATCTTCTTGAGACCATTATCCAGTCAAAGTGTTCACGAGTAGACACGTAAATCACATAATAACAACCTTTGGCCTAAGTTTTGGGCTTGCTTTCACCACAGGTGTCTAACACACATACTCTTTGAATGCAATGAGTCAACACCCCCCCCCCCCCCCCTCCACTACGAAACTTTACGTTTTTATTCTATGTACTTGGTGAAATATCTTATGGTCACAATATTATATGATCTACGGAATGCCGTACACCTGTAGTTTTAATATAAGTGCATGTATAGATCTTGATTGTAGCAAACTTGTCGATTCCACAAATTCTATTTAGGGCTCCAACAAACACTTCTTTTGTTATGTGAGTCACGCCGGGCCTACAAAGATCTATATGGGAGAATCATTTTGGGGTAGAAATTTAAATTTCAAATGCCTCTAATGGTAAAGACGGGTCCTTTTAAAATATACAATACTTATCCTTTGTGTAAACTCTCAAGTATGTGGCCGGGCGATATAATCTGTTTTGCATGAACATAGACTCGTGTAGCATTTGTAAACAAACGGACACCTGTCAACAAATTTGAATGAATCACATCCGTAAACATTATGACCGGGTCTTCAACAATACAAATCTAATTCTATATTTGATATACGTTCATAAAAAATCTTGACATAGACATACCGTATTTTTCAATGACACTGGCGTGTCGCACAAGGTGAGGTAAACATCTTTTTCGTCTTACAACACACGTGTGTGCAACTGTCAAAACGAAAACAGGAAAGGAAGCGTACGTGTCTTGTAAACTTTTTCGTGACTTCACATACGCGGAAGTAATGTCGATGCAAACCGAGTTGATCAAGTGTTTACGTCCACATATGTACACGCTCTCGTGTGCTTGGTCATTTTTACTGAAAGAGAACTTGCTAATAAAGAAACGAACATACCTAAAATTTCACTTACCTTAGAAAAGCTATAGTGTTGTCGCCATAATTCAATTGAACCATGGGAAATACACATCTCCACAATGCGTGGGAGGGGTTGTAAATATACACCTTAACGTGCTTAGTGAAGCGTGACATGATCAGATAAATGACTATCTCACTATAAATATTACAGGTAATAAATCACTTATCGACGTTTTATGAATAATTTATCTTTTACATCATAAGGAGAAATATTTTCATTATCATTTCGATTTTTTAGGTAGAAACATGATAAGGGTGCCGAACAGTTTATAAATACTAGTATTTTTTTTAATTAACTTCCCGCATAACGGAAAACTTTAACTCTGATCTTTTAAAGTTAATTCAATATTTATTTAATGAAATTTTCAATATTGAACAACAAAGTAGAAGAATAAATATTCGTTCGTTTCTGTTCTGTATTTTTTTTTTTTTTTTTTCAGTTTCGGGGGGGGGGGGGAGGGATTACAAATAAAGATAATGAGTTAGATGCATATCAAATATTTGGTCCATTTATTTTGTAATTTGAAATAACCTATGTAAAAACAAGAGGCACAAGGGGCCACAACGCTCACCTGATACCCACGTAACTGACAGCTGATTATTCTGATTTTTGTACTTGTCCATTGATGAAAGAAAGACAACTCTTGATCACATTATGAAAATAAATTTTGTACTTGATAAAAAAATTAAATAAATAAAAATTACCCCTATAAATGCATTTAGGAACTTAAATGGGACAAATATAGAGCAATTAGTACACTAGAGCCCTGGGGTGGGGGGGGGGGACACCTCATACTTAACATACTAACATTGCATAATGATAGTACCAGTGCCAGAATTTGAACCCACAACCATATGCCTAGACATGACTAATCATGTTATTAACCCCCCCCCCAAAAAAAAATATATATAATTCAAGCATAGAATAAATATCAAAGCCTTAACTGACTAAATATGACAAATGTGCAATAAATGGTATCAGGACACTTCGTAACCAAGACAACTCGTAACAAGACAACTCGTAACCAATAAAAAAAAAAAAAAAGACAACTCGTAACCTGACCATTTTGGTGACGAGTTGTCTGGTCAAGTCGTAACCAGGTGACAACTTGACCGGACAAATCGTCATCAAAACAGAAATTTGTTATAAAAAGTGGTCACCAAAACTTGGGAAAATTAAATCTTGGTAAAAACTCGTCACCAAAAGTTATGGTAGAAATTTGAATAAAAACCCGTCACCAAAACTTAGACAAATCCTCGATAAAAAACTCGTCACCAAAACTTATAAAATCGGACTGATAATGCGGAAGAAATGTGCATATTTCTAAATTTTGTGACGATCTTTGAAAATGAGAAAGATTATCGTCGTCGTGAAAGCTATTCACAGGCGGTTGATTTTGTTTCCATGATATCCACTTATATCCATTACGGTATACATATCATTGGCAAAAAGAATATGAAATAATGTATCCATTTCATACGGTATAAAATTAATCAAAATCGTTATGTCTCCAAGGCTCGAGATGTAAAGGAGCAGTTAAGATAAGGGCTTGATTTAGCCCTGAAATCACTCGATTATTTCTCGTGCGCTGTCCTTCTATTTCAGATAAAAAGTAGTCGGGATTAAAATATAAAGTATGTGAAGATTCTTAGTAGGTATTTTATTTAAATAAATTTGGTGAAAGATGTTATAATTACGGGTTGAAGAGGTAGGGGTACGGATGAGAGAAAACGTCAAAATCGAGCGAAAATTCACAAAAAATGCATTAGCTTACATAAATTTGATGTTTATTATACTTCTCTACCTTTTAATGTCAAACTTGGATAAGAAAAATTAACCTTGATGTTATTATATCAATATAATCGGCAAAAATCGCAGTCCGGAAACTGAAACACGGTTATATTTTGTATTTATCAGCCACATTATGTAGCTTTCAGGCGCGAAATACGCACAGCGTAGAAATAGACAACTTTCTCGTTCATTTCCTTCCTAACGGTTAATCATTTGATCGGAACACACTCTGAATAGATTGTTACATGATATTAAAAGAAAAAATAGCAATTTTAATTTATTTTACCGCTCTAAATACTGATTCTAAAATAGTCATCCATCCCCCTTTTTTTCGTTTTTCGCCTGTGGGACATTGTTCCCCCCCCTCGGTTCAGAACCCCACTTGGCCAGAAAATCTGTTTTATTGATATACACTTTTGGTAAAAGTGGCATTCTGAACCGAGGGGGGGGGGGGGGACAATGTTGTAGAAAGACTTTCCCGTTTTCCATTGATTTCTATAGGAAAAACGCTTATTTTCACCCAAAAATCGGTCTTATTTTGAATAATTTATCCAACCTGACAGAAGATTCATATCTGGACCAAGTAACTTTATATTTTTACCGAAAATTTTTCTCAATTTTTGCATTTTGAAATTTCCACTTTTCAGGGCAGATTTTACGCCTTATCTTAACAGCTCCTTCATGAATATCGCATGAAATAGAAAATTATTTCGAGACCCGCTATTTATCATCTAATTTTGTATACATGTAATATGTATTCTACACCATCATAAAATGTAAAAAAAAAAGGGGGGGGGGTGTTAAACACAAGCCCACTTGTACTGGGCCCCATCCCTTATCTCCACATTGCTTAGCCATTGTAAGAAGAATGAATTCGCACTTAATAATGCTATTCACTTAGGTAGTTCAAATCTAGAGGGAAGGGTGTAGGGCCGTGAAATCCACCCCCCCCCCCTTTCCCTGGAATTTGCCAAATGGTGCTCCCGTGTCCACGTATAATTATTCATTTTAAAACAGTATTCAGAAACCCAACCACCCACCCCTCCCATCCTAAGCCAGCTCAACCCAGACGACTTTGGCACCCCTAGAATGTTTTTCTAGAATGCCCCTGCACAGGTGAAGCTACCAAGATTGCAAGAAATTATTATACGTACGTCTGAAGTCAGAAATGAAAAATATTCATATTTGATCTCTTTATTTCAAAGACTGTAGTTCAAAATTAAAGTAACTTAGATAAGTGTAGCAAAGTATGTGATTTTATCCAAGTTAATTTGCTGTTTTTTCTCCAACAAGAAGGAACATAAATCAAATCAAAACCCTGAAATAATAACATTCATTTCCATAAAAAAGTATTTATTATGACTGAAGTGATCAGAAAACTTTTATTGGAGTGTCTATCCGGATTTCAGATGATTTTAGATCCAACAGTGATACTTTCATGACGTTGTTCCGGTGAGCTGGTTCGTAAATTTTAACAATGAAATATTTATTCTGTCCACCATCAAGGCTTGGCATCACCATCTATGAAAAATAGAAAAGAAGTGTACAAAGAAAGATAACTCTCATTTCTAGATCGAAAACATTTTTTACAAGTATTTCAAAAGTCTTAAACAGGTAAAATAATTTTGCATCATCGTTTGTTTAAAAATGATTGATGAATCAATGAAATGGTGACGATAGTTATATACTGACCTTGATATAGAAGTTTGTTCCGTCTCTAGTAAGGTCAGCTCTGTATTTTACGGGCCTCATTTTCTCTGTGTTGTAATCAATGGAATCTAACGTCAGCATCACCGAAACTGATATGTCTGTCTTCACCTGAATCATTGAATGCACACATTTAGGTGTTCAATTAAGCATCAACAAGAGAGAAAGAGAGAGGGGGGCATCTCCCAATCCCATACAACATCTTCACGATCCGCTTCTCAGAAGATAAGCAGATCGATCACCGCGACTAGTAATGATGCGTACACAAAGGATAAAATGCTTCTCTCCGAGATTTTTACCAGTAACAAGGATTTACAAGGAATTTTGGAAAAATTCAGGGGGTCTTTGCTCCCGACCCAACCTGTCTCCAGGCCTCTTTTAAAAATCCGCCCTCGTTACAAACGTACATGACCCCATAATTCGCACATGTTTCTTTGTGCAAGTGGGTGCAAACCCTTAATTAACTTTAATAAAAAGAAATGTAAAATAAATTTTTGGCTACAAGTGTAGTGTGCAATTAGTGTATGGTGTCGACACTGGTATAGTCACTGTAAAATTCTCGTATTTATAGCTCTACACCCTAGGTCACTGTAAGATGCCCGAATTTATAGCTCCACATCTAAGGCACGGTCCATTTGATATTCGAGGGGGGGGGGGGGGCTTGGGTTTTTTGTCGGAGCAAGATTATTTTTTCCACCCCGGACCGGGGCAAAATTGTTTTTTCTTGCTGCAAAGTTGGAGCAAGGAAATTTTTTTAACAAAGTGATGCGAATGTTTGACGTGTTTTATCAATAGAAGTTATTAATATTTTTACTCAAAACTCTACATATTAATGTATTAGTTTACTTTCATGCAAATATTTAATTTACTTTTAAACAGAGAGATAAAAGATTTGTACAATACAATTTTCAATATTTTATATAAGATACATGTATATAACATGTATAAGACACAGATGCCTGCAGATATGATCGTTTCCACCCCCCACCCCCTCTTTCTTTCTCAGAATCATGGCTACAATTGCCGTGGAGTAAAGAAGGGGGTATCAGAGGATCTGAGGTGAAGGTCTCCTAGAAAATTTTTTAAATATAGAATTGTAAATTGGTGAATAACTGAAGTCCTCCTTTCAAGCTTAGAAGAACATAAAATTAGACACTATTGGATACATGCAACATGCATTAATAGCAATACATAAATATTGATAATTTGATAATTTATTTAAGCTTTTAAGGAAGCCCTTTTTCATTGTCATACATGTATAACTTTTAATAACTTCAAATATATGAACTTTACCATTAGTAAATAACGTTTTGATAGAAAACTATGGTGAGCGAAGCAAGCCAAAAATTTTTGATACAAATTGAAAACTGCGGCGAGCGAAGCGAGCCGGAAAATTTTCAAGAATTTTAGCGAAATTTTATGGTAATTCTTCAATTCAGATTATTTGTAAGAACAAGATTATTTTTTTCTGTCACACCATAAGCAAATCAAATTTTTTCATCAAAATTGAGAGCAAAATTATTTTTTTCGAAAAAAACCCAACCCCCCCCCCTCCCCCCCGAATATCAAATGGACCGTGCCTAAGTCGATGTATAACACTCGTATTTATTGTCATTATAAAATACCATACTCGTATTTATAGTCACTGTAAGATACTCGTATATATAGCTCTACATCCTATGTCACTGTAAGATACATGTACTCGTTTTTGTAGCTACATCCTACGTCACTGTAAGATACTCGTTTTTGTAGCTAAACATCCCAAGTCACTGTAAGATACTCGTATTTGTAGCTCTACATCCTACGTCACTGTAAGATACTCGTTTTTACAACTCTACATCACACGTCACTGTAAGATGTATTTATAGCTCTGCATCCTACGTCACTGTAAGATGCCTGTATTCAAAGCTCTACACCCTACGTCACTATAAGATACTCGTATTTATAGCTTACATCCTATGTCACCGTAAGATGCCCGTATTTATAGCTCTACACCCTACGTCACTGAAAGATACTCGTATTTATAGCTCTATATCCTACGTCAATGTAAGATACTCGTATTTATAGCTCTACTCCCTACGTCACTGTAAGATGCCTGTATTTAAAGCTCTACACCCTACGTCACTGTAAGATGCCTGTATTTATAGCTCTACACCCTACGTCACTGTAAGATACTCGTATTTATAGCTCTACATCCTACGTCACTGTAAGATACTCGTATTTATAGCTCTACTCCCTACGTCACTGTAAGATGCCTGTATTTAAAGCTCTACACCCTACGTCACTGTAAGATACTCGTATTTATAGCTCTACATCCTACGTCACTGTAAGATACTCGTATTTATAGCTCTAAATCCTACGTCACTGTAAGATGCTCGTATCTATAGTTCTACTCTCTACGTCACTGTAAGATAACGTATTTAAAGCTCTACACCCTCCGTCACTGTAAGATACTCGTATTTATAGCTCTACATCCTACTTCACTGTAAGATAGGCGTATTTATAGCTCTCTATCCTACTTCACTGTAAGATGCTCGTATTTATAGCTCCACATCCTACTTCAATGTAAGATCCCTGTATTTAAAGCTCTACACCCTACATCACTGTAAGATGCCTGTATTTATAGCTCTACACCCTACGTCACCGTAAGATACTCGTATTTATAGCTCTACATCCTACGTCACTGTAAGATACTCGTATTTATAGCTCTACATCCTACGTCACTGTAAGATGCCTGTATTTAAAGCTCTACACCCTACGTCACTGTAAGATACTCGTATTTATAGCTCTACATCCTACGTCACTGTAAGATACTCGTATTTATAGCTCTAAATCCTACGTCACTGTAAGATGCTCGTATCTATAGTTCTACTCTCTACGTCACTGTAAGATAACGTATTTAAAGCTCTACACCCTCCGTCACTGTAAGATACTCGTATTTATAGCTCTACATCCTACGTCACTGTAAGATAGGCGTATTTATAGCTCTCTATCCTACTTCACTGTAAGATGCTCGTATTTATAGCTCCACATCCTACTTCAATGTAAGATCCCTGTATTTAAAGCTCTACACCCTACGTCACTGTAAGATGCCTGTATTTATAGCTCTACACCCTACGTCACTGTAAGATACTCGTATTTATAGCTCTACATCCTACGTCACTGTAAGATACTCGTATTTATAGCTCTATATCCTACGTCACTGTAAGGTACTCGTATTTATAGTTCTACTCCCTACGTCACTGTAAGATGCCCGCATTTATAGCTCTACATCCTACGTCAATGTAAAATACTCCTATTTATTGTCTCTGTAAAATACCATACTCGTATTCATAGTTACTGTAAGATGCTCGTATTTATAGCTCTACATCGAACGTCACTGTAAGATGCCCGTATTTATAGCCCAGGATCCTACGTCAATGTAAAATACTCGTATTTATAGCTCTACAGTCTATGTCACTGTAAGTTACTCGCATTTATAGCTCTACAGTCTACGTCATTGTAAGATTCTACATCCTATGTCAGTATAAGATATTCGTTTTCATAGCTTTACATCGTACGTTACTGTAAGATACCCGTATTAATACAATATAGCAATTCTCTGTAACCATTCGAACAATTTCGGCACGCATGGTCTCCGATTTTCATGAAATTTCACACATAAGTAGGGATCAATGAAAAAAGGTTAATTAGACCAAAATTGTGTATCTAGGTCATCTTGTTACCATGGCAACGGCCTTTAAATTTGAGAAATCGGCAAAATTGAGCTACTTTGAAGCTCTATAATTTGGCTTATATGCGACATTTATGAAAGATTTTAAAAACATATTAAAGATTAGGACCTAAAATTTTAGATAAGCTCAATTGTAGTGTCTGATATTGTCAAAAAGACTGTTTACCATGTCAACATAATTAGCTGATTTTAGTATATTGATTTCAAAATGCTGTCTGTATTTTCCAATTTTCCTTCTCTCTTGATGGGTATATGATAAGGAAATGGAATATATTTCATAAAATGAGCAAATTCAAGATAAACCCACTTGTTGCTATAAGCATAAGTTACCTTGGCAACGGTAACTATGGTCTATAATATTACTTATTTTGCAACTTCAGAGTATTTTCAAAATTTTTGCACTATGATGAACAGATAAAAAATGTTGGAATATATCCAACACAAAGAGCTATTTCAAAAACCATGAAAAAGCTATGGTGAACATATGTTACCATGGCAACCATTTATTATTATATTTATAAAACAGTCATTTTTAATCCCAGAAAGTTCAGATTCAATATTAATAAAGTTCAAGTAAGCCTCTATCAAAATACAAGAAAAAACTTTCAAATAATTAATGGTTGCTATGGTCATTCGGCCATACAATCTAAAAATAAGCATTTTTTGCTGTTTTTCGAAGCCTTTTCACCAAAAAACGAAACAGGCTTACACAACTTTTTTTACATATATTATAAAGCAAAGTCTAGACTTTATTTAAGATTCAAAAATTTTCAGATTACTTAACTTTGGATGCCCGTATCAAAGGACTCAAATTGGGCCTATGTACAATTTTACACAATCGTTCCCATAGCAACGGGCTATTTCCTGCATATTTGGGAAAAAAAATCTTTCATGTTTTGAAAGATCTACTTGAATACATGAATACATTATCATAACTTTGAATTGAAATTCAATGATCTAGGAAAAAAAAGGACTCTAGATATTGTCTAAAATTGCTTTTATTTTTGCGATTTGAGTTCATGCTGCCATAGCAACGTACATAAACTTTGTTCCATTGTGATTGCTGAAGTATTATTTGCATAAACAACTGAAAAATGTAAGTAATTTATCATTGAATCTTGAAAAAATGCCAAAAAACACTAATTTGATAGGGTACCTGTGTTGTTCCCACGGAAACATATAGCTAAGACCATAAACCCAACATTATTATTACTTAACTTGAAAAAGCAATGATAAGGTGATGATAATTCATTAGTGTTTGTTTTAGATTATGCTGCATAAATGATGTATGTGACTTCAAAAACACCCAAAAATGCTTTTTTTCAATATTCAAAGTCTGTTTCCATGGCAACCGGATGTGATATTAAGAAAATTTTTATCATTTTTTAACTTTTGGGTCAGACCCAACCCTATGTATAAATTTTATCAAAATCCGAGACATGCCGTGCCATACGTCCTTCATAAAAGCGCAAATGCTTACAGAGAATAGCTATTTTAAATAGCTACAGATCCTACATTGTACGTCAATGTTAAATACTCGTATTTATAGCTCTATATCCTACGTCAATGTAAAACACTCGTATTTATTGTCACTGTAAAATACTGTACTGGTATTTATAGTCACTGTAAGATACTCGTATTTATAAATCTACGCCCTACGTCACTGTAAGGTGCCCTTATTCATAGCTCTACAACCTACTTCACTGTAAGATACTCGAATTTATAGCTCTACACCCTACGTCACTGTAAGATACTCGTATTTATAGCTCTACATCCTACGTCACTGTAAGATACTCGTATTAAAAGCTCTACACCCTACGTCACTGTAAGATACTCGTATTTATAGCTTTATATCCTACGTCAGTGTAAGATACTCGTATTTTAAGCTCTACATCCTACGTCACTGTATGATACTCGTATTTATAGCCCTACATACTACGTCACTGTAAGATACTCGTATTTATAGCTCCACATACTACGTCACTGTAAGATACTCGTATTTATAGCCCTACATCCTACGTCACTGTATGATACTCGTATTTATAGCCCTACATACTACGTCACTGTAAGATACTCGTATTTATAGCTCCACATACTACGTCACTGTAAGATACTCGTATTAGACATTTTTCACCTTGATGAACTTCGCACTTCGAACATTGAAGAAAAAGTGGCGTAGCTGCCGTTCGCGTATAAACTCATTAGCGGAGTCATCTACATTTTGATTTGTATACTCAATGGAATGGTATATTGGACTTACCGTACAACTGGCGCGTTTTTTTCGGCAACCAACTTATGAAATTAAAGTGCGAAGTTCGAAGTGCGAAGTTCGTCACGGTGAAAAAAAGTCTATTTATAGCTCAACATACCACCTTACTGTAAGATATTCGTATATATAGTTCTACGTCCTAGGTCACTGTAAGATACAGATATTTACAGCTCTTCACCATACGTCAATGTATGGTACTCGTATTTATAGCTCTAATCCTACGTCAGTGTAAGATACATTTGTACTCGTATTTATAGCTCTAATCCTACGTCAATGTAAGATACTCGTATTTATAGCTGTACATCTTACGTCAATGTAAGATACTCGTATTCATAGCCCTACGTCCTACGTCAATGTAAGACACTCCTATTTATAGCTCTACATCCTACGTCAATGTAAGATACTCGTATTTATAGCTGTACATCACTCTTATTGGTCGATATCAAGATATCGATCATTTCTAGATTTGTACTGGTTGTCACTACTTTCGCATTGATTCATCAGATTCAACATTGCAATAGGGGCAATTATCCTATAGAAAGAAACATTTTTGTGACTAGTGAGAATAAACGTGACCAGATTTTCCACTTCACAAAAATAGGTCATGTCGTCGTAGGCATTCCGATGTCCTCACACTTTATCCACTTCACAAAAATAGGACATGTCGTCATGACAACGCGTTGGTATCGCATTTCTGAATATAAATATTGCATATTAACGTAATATCTACATTGATATTTTTTACTTTTAGACCAATTAGTGTGTGATACAGTAAACCCTATGCCTTCAAAATCCTTAATGATATGATCCATCGTATCAAAGTACTTAGAATGCGAGGGTGCCAGTGGGCTATTTAAAAAGTTTCTCACCGTCCAGCCGTCTTGGCTGTTTCATTGAGGATATACCATTTTGTTTGTATAACAAATTGATCAAAGAAATTAATGAGCGATAAAAAAATCAATCAGACTGTGCGTAGTCACAAAATTTAATGGGAACGTTTTAGAAGTTTCCCCTAATTTCCCCCAAATTCTTTTATCGCAACTCTGCGCTTTTTCCCGCGAATATATACAGAAAGGCTTTTGATTGGTGCGTTATAATGGAATTTTCCTGCGGGCCAAGCAATTTATGAATGACTGTGATTTTTGTGACTGGTGTAAATGTACCTGTTTTCTAACTTTTCAGAATTATCAACACATAAGTTTCTATTGTGTAACCAGGTTTTTTTTGTGAATTTCATGCATAGCTTTATATACTAATACTACTCTTTACCTATTTGAAAAAAAAAACCCAATAAATAAAGCCTGTGTTTGTGAAACACGAATGCCCCCGGTGGCATCTTTGTTAGTATGAACACTATTTTCTGTTAAGTACATGTATGTGAGGTCACTGGGTTAAAAGGTCAAAGGTCAAGGTCACGAGGTAAAAAATTTTGGTATCAATAAAAAGGTCTTGTCACAAGGAATACACATGTGAAATATGAAAGCCCTATCACTTCCCATTCAAAAGTTATGCCCAATGTTAAAGTTTTTGAAAAGTAGGTCAAAGGTCAAGGTCAAAATCACGAGGTCAAAAATTTTGGTATCAATGGAAAGGTCTTGTCACAAGGAATACACATGTGAAATATGAAAGCCCTATCACTTCCCAATCAAAAGTTATGCCCAATGTTAAAGTTTTTGAAAAGTAGGTCAAAGG
The DNA here is from genome assembly GCA_028142955.1 of Pinctada fucata. NCBI lineage: Eukaryota > Metazoa > Mollusca > Bivalvia > Pterioida > Pteriidae > Pinctada > Pinctada fucata. The sequence goes on from AP027104.1 coordinate 15,579,991, forward strand.
TCAAGGTCAAGGTCACGAGGTCAAAAATTTTGGTATCAATGGAAAGGTCTTGTCACAAGGAATACACATGTGGAATATGAAAGCCCTATCACTTCCCATTCAAAAGTTATGCCCAATGTTAAAGTTTTTGAAAAGTAAGTCAAAGGTCAAGGTCAAGGTCACGAGGTCAAAAATTTTGATATCAATGGAAAGGTCTTGTCACAAGGAATACACATGTGGAATATGAAAGCCCTATCACTTCCCATTCAAAAGTTATGCCCAATGTTAAAGTTTTTGAAAAGTAAGTCAAAGGTCAAGGTCAAGGTCACGAGGTCAAAAATTTTGATATCAATGAAAAGGTCTTGTCACAAGGAATACACATGTGAAATATGAAAGCCCTATCACTTCCCATTCAAATGTTATGCCCAATGTTAAAGTTTTTGAAAAGTAGGTCAAAGGTCAAGGTCAAGGTCACGAGGTCAAAAATTTTGGTATCAATGGAAAGGTCTTGTCACAAGGAATACACATGTGAAATATGAAAGCCCTATCACTTCCCATTCAAAAGTTATGCCCAATGTTAAAGTTTTTGAAAAGTAGGTCAAAGGTCAAGGTCAAGGTCACGAGGTCAAAAATTTTGGTATCAATAGAAAGGTCTTGTCACAAGGAATACACATGTGAAATATGAAAGCCCTATCACTTCCCATTCAAAAGTTATGCCCAATGTTAAAGTTTTTGAAAAGTAGGTCAAAGGTCAAGGTCAAGGTCACGAGGTCAAAAATTTTGGTATCAATGGAAAGGTCTTGTCACAAGGAATACACATGTGAAATATGAAAGCCCTATCACTTCCCATTCAAAAGTTATGCCCAATGTTAAAGTTTTTGAAAAGTAGGTCAAAGGTCAAGGTCAAGGTCACGAGGTCAAAAATTTTGGTATCAATGGAAAGGTCTTGTCACAAGGAATACACATGTAAAATATGAAAGCCCTATCACTTCCCAATCAAAAGTTATGCCCAATGTTAAAGTTTTTCGGACAAACAGACAGACAAACAGACAAACAGATAAACAGACAAACAGACAAACAGACGGACAGGCCAAAAACTATATGCCCCCGAATCTTTGATTCCGGGGGCATAAAAATTGCGTGATTAAATGTTGATATCGACCAAGCTTTTTTTGGAAAGCTAATACTTGTTTATAGCTCTACTTCCTAACTCTACACCCAACGTCATTGTAAGATACTATTTATAGTTCTACACCCAACGTCATTGTAAGATACTATTTATGGCTCTACATCCTACTTCATTGTAAGATACTATTTATAGCTCTACACCCTACATCATTGCTACGTAGCATTTTTGGCTCTACATACTGCGATACATTATGTCAGATACCCCCCTTTTTTAGATCTTCTTCCTATGTTTTCATTAAGCAAAACTCACCTCATCAACTAAGGCTTGTACCTGTGGTGGTACGTCCAACACGGGGCCTAGGGATCCCCGAAATGTCAAGCTTACACTCAAATGCAACTGCAAAGCAAGAGAAACTTGCACCAAAAAGAATCGCATTTCTGTTGGCATCAGACGAAATTGTATATGAGTTTACTGTTGCCGTTAGAGTAGCCCAAATCATTTACTATAGTATTCAAATTCCGTTTAATTTCTTCGATGTAATATGAATCCTTCAAAATTTTATTTCCACACCAACGGGCGGATAATGTTGATGGATTAGGAACGAGGTATATAAATACACATGACTAAGAATATTTTAAACTTTTCTTTTTACAAAAAGGTCCTTTGCCGATTTTTCCTTGCTTATTGAATCATATGATGGTTCAAAGAAAATAGATTAGAATGCATTGTAGTATTTAATCAAATTTTGCATATGTTAAAAAGCTTTTAAAAGTATTTATTCTTCTTCTTTGATAAAGTTTCAAAGTTGTTTTTTTTTAAATAGCATACGAAACTTAGTCAAGGATATTTTATAAAAATGTTTGTACCGAAAGGCACGAAAAAAATCATGAACATATACTAGTAATATGGTTTTAAAATAACCTTTTCAGTAGAGACATTTTATTTGATTTCATCATTTTCATTTCATTATTATTCCAACTTATTTCATGAAATAAGTGGCACCATCTACAAATGGATTGGCTTGTTTCGCTCGATCACTGTAACGTGTCTTTGTTGAAATCTGTTCCTTCTCTTAATAACGGTGTTCTGTTGAGGACATTGCGCTTCTTTGTGTGAATAAATTTTGACGCGAAGGAGCGAAGTTACGATGCGAAGAAGCAAAGTACGATGCGAAGAAGCGAAGTTGAGTAAGGCGAAGTACGATGCGAAGAAGCGAAGTTGAGAAGAAGTGAAGAAGCGAAGTTACGATGCGAAGAAGCAGTGTCCATTTCAAGCGCGAAGAAGCGATGTCCCTAATGGAACCCCGTACTTTATACATGTATTTGCAGTCTGGATACATGTAATTCGAATGGAGTTGAACAACGTGAAGCGTTCTAGATATCGTTCGCCTTGTTTTAAATACGGCAATTTCTTATATAGTGCTTACCCATGATGATGTCACACCTCAAAGTTAACCGCCATATTGGATTTGCAACTCTCAGACTTTATCCATTTCTACCATGCAAAACGTTGGTATTGAAAAAATTAGACATAAATTTTCAGATGAGATTTCTTTGAAAATATCTTATTGTTTTTAATTCTCATCAAGACATTGATGTACTAGTATACGATGTGAGATCTTCAGGAAATTTGTTACGGTAGAACAATTGTAACATACCAGTAACAGAGATGGATAAAGTCCTATACTTGTAATCCAGAGAGGGAGATAACTCTAGCCAATTTGAAGGAAACTTGGTTAGTATGTAAGAACTCACTATATTATCCGAGACTGAATTAAATGAAGTAAAGTATTCTAAAAAGTTACTCTCTCATGCATTAGCTCTGTCCTGAGCTCAGTTGAGGTTATTAGTTCCCTACCGGCAACGCCGACGGGGACTCTTAGTTTCCTTTCGGTCTGTCTAGCTGTCCGTCCCTCCGTCCGCAGTCTGTCCGATTATCAGTTTTCCGGACTTTTTTCTGCAACGGATGTAAATATTCAGATGAAATTTGATGCACAGCTTGGTCTTGGATACTTAAAGAGCAAGTTTGACTTTCGTCACGCTTGACCTATTTTTCAAGGAGTAAAGCCCCTTGGTGACTTGAAACAAATCAGTTTTTCAATTTTCCGGATTTTTTCCGCAACGGATCGAAATATCCAAGTGAAATTTGACACACAGCTTAATCTTGGATACTTACATAACCATCGAAAATGTGTCAGAATCATCAAACGCCTTTTATACCGTGGAAATGATCCTAATGTCACCAGACGGATACTAGGCTTGGTACTTGACCAATCTACTGTCTTGTACCAGCGCATCCTTGAGAGTTGCACTCTGACTGACTGTGACGACGGAACTCCGTGATGGGTCCTGTCCAAACGTCTTTAGAGAAGACCGGGCCCCGACCAACTTTCCTCTCTAAATGTCAGTCGGACTCCTCGGGTGCTCGCTACAGCCGGCAGAGCACGGACTGTATTACGCACGCCCTCTTTTTATATCCATTTACATATTCATCTGTGTTGCTGGGGTATCTACGTTTTGCGGTCTTGTTTGTGTGAGGTCATCTTACAGTGAGGAGATTGTTTTACACCACAATTATACGTTCTTCGAGACCTCTGGGTAATTGGAGAAGTGAGAGGGTTGTGCGCACGTAATCCAGGATAACCACACTATTTGCTACTTGCGTGGCAAATGACCGTCCAAAGTCTGCACCGGTTGCCCATTGGTCTCGTTGGTTTATGTGTAGTCTTTTGTTTGATGTTTACATGTCGCATGTCTCTTTTCCGTCTCATACTATGCTCGTCTTCTGTGTTTTTGCATCGGGTGTTTTGCTGTAACAGGGTCTTGTTGGACATCCCCTCCCGTCTTGGATAGTTAAAGAACACGCTTGACCTATTTTTCGAGGAGTTACGCCCCTTTATGACTTGCAAAATTCAGTTTTTGTCAGTTTTCCAGACTTTTTTTCCGCAACAGATAGAGATATTCAAGTGAAATTTGATACACAGCATGTTCTTGGATAGATACAGAGCAAGTTTGACTTTTGGCACGCTTGACTAATTTTCCGATGAGTTACACTCCTTGATGACTCGCAAAATTCATGACTTGCAAAATTCAGTTTTCCGGACCTTTATTCTAGGCAGAGATGCAAGACATATTTAAATTTATTCAAGCCGGTAGGGGACTTATATCGCTCAGCGATAATACCATTTTTATTTTTGATAAAGCTCTTCTTGAAAATGGTTTGCATCTGGATTTTGAATCCTACAGAATAGTGTCTGACAAAATCTTAGTTGTTGCTTGTTTGTTGTTGTTGTTTGTTAGTAGTTGGTTGTTGTTGATGTTTTGATAAATGCAACACGCAGACTGTTTAAAAATAAACACATAATTTTCAGATCTTCTAAAAAAATTTAACCACATAGAAATACATGTAAATACATAGCATTTCATTCCTTTATAGGTCTCATTTTACTTTCTTTCAACACTGTTTATATTCAGCATTTGGACTGATGTTTGTGCCCGGATTTGTAACTATTCCTGTCAGGGAAACATTGCCATTCAAATCTTTATAGATCTTCACATGGATTATCCCAGTGCCGATTTGGACCTGTGGAATAAAAGGAATTGAACAATATAGAATCAAAATCATTTCTCATTTTGTTAAAAAAAAAAAACGAGCCAAATGCTTAAGTGAGCTACAGTCCTGCAACCCACTTGTTTGACAAAAAGGTGAATAGGATAGGATGTAGGATGCAGGATGTAGGATAGAAAGTGGATAGGATCCTATCCTCACCATTTCTATCCTACATCCTATCCTATCCCATCCTATCCTATCATATCCACCTCAATCCTCACCATTTTTATCCTACATCCTATCCTATCCTACATCCTATCCTATCCTATCCTACTTCCTATCCACTTCATTCTTCAATCCAATCTTTCTTTTTTCAATTCTTAAGTTTTTAGCAGACAAACATACTCATTTGATTAAATTCGACCCATTGAAATTTCTTACTTGTTAGAATGGGTAATACACAAATCTTAATTCAATTAAAAACAAACTTGGAGGTTTGTTGTGATATTTTGTTTCGTTCACTACAAGTGCAAAAATGGTATTTAATCATCTAAATAATTTTCATTTTAATAGAATCCAAAAACAGCGATAATTACAGATAATTTACTACTTATGCTTATGCTTGAATTTGTATCAAGTCATTTAGTTTTAATCATAATCTCGCTTAAGGTGATGAGAAGTAATTAAAGGTGGATATGATAGGATAAGATGTAGGATAGGATAGGATAGGATGTAGGATAGGATAAGATGTAGGATAGGGTAGGATAGGATGTAGGATAGAATTGGATTGGAATGAGGTGGATAGGATAGGATAGGATAGGATAAGATAGGATAGGATAGGATAGGATGGGATAGGATAGGATAGGATAGAGTGGATAGGAGGTGGATGTAGGATGGTGGATAGGATAGGATAGAATTGTCAAACAAGTGGGTTGCAGTACTGTATTTTCATATCACTCCGTCCGTCTTCCGTCCGTCGTTAGTCTGTAAACTTTCGACTTTTTCGACTTCTTCTCCAAAAACCGCTCGGGGAATTTTGATGAAGCTTGGTATGCATGGAAGTACTATAGTTCCCCTACCAAGTTTGTTCATTTCGGCCCGATCCCTTCGGGGGGATCCAGGGCGGGGTCAGATAGGTCCCAGAGGGTACCCCTCTTTAAAAATGTTCTGCTTCAGAATCGCTGTATGGATTGAAAAATACTAATGGCACCTGAGTGATCAGGAAGATCCAAGTTTGTTCATTTCGTTAAAATCCGATTAGATTTCTTTTATACTTCTCTAAGTTTGCTGCCCCAATTTAGTTCATTTTAGCCATAATAAACTTGAGGAATGCGTTTCTGAAAGAATTGTGCTGAAAAAGTTTTTATTTCAATTTATATCAATTTTATTAAACTGCAAAAAGGGAGGAGGATCGTCATTTTTAACATTTTCAAATTTTTTCCCTGAAATTGCTCATATACATGTACTTTTTTATATCTATTTTAAGAAATGTAACCGTGAAAAGAATTTTGTCAAATATCAAGTTCAGGATTGTTAACGATTTTTTTTAAAAATTGTCTGTAGATATGTTTTGCATGCCCAATGGACCCAAGTGAAGTGGGTTCAAATCCCGGCGGAACAAAAAAAAATTCTTCCTTTTTCTTTTTTCTCCATTTTCTGAGCTTCCACTGCATTTTTAAATTATATCAATAATTTTAATTTCAATTTTTACATGTTTTTGCACTTCAACATTTTTATTCAAGTCAGTATTTTCTCCATAATTTTCCCCTAAGATAATATTGATATACTTTTAGTGGTATTCTAGTAGTATTTTAGAAATTAATACTTTTCTGTATGTATTTTTCATAAAAAAATGAATTTTTTTATAAGTCTTTTAAATGGAAATTCTGGAATTGAACCGTGAAATTTTGAACCACGATTATCTGACTTTTCGGTTGATCGTCACAGCCCTTTTGGCAAGCTATGTCATCTTTGATTACCCTATGTTTTCATAAGGGCTCCTGATAAGCATTAAACAGCTTTAAATTGCATTGGTTCTTGCTAAGATTTACAGTGTTCTCATGTGAGCGATGTGGCCCCTGGGCCTCTTGTTTTGTCCCAGATCATGTTTTGTCTTCATGTACAATTGTTCTCATTTACATCTAAGCTATCAGAAATTGTAAAAATTTTTCCTTAAAAAGTCTGAAAAAAAACTCTCCTGTACCTCTTGGCCTACTACATAAACATGAAAATTTATCAATCGTTTTTCTTGTTAAAAAGAAAATATAAAATTAACTTACACTGACTATGTAGTTCATTCCGGCAACAACCTGTTGTATGTACTTTAGTGCAGTTGGTGGCCCTGTATAGTCGACGTTAAAACAGTCTAAGGCATTCTTAATGTCCGTTTTCACCTGTTAAATTGAAATAAGTGGTATGAACATTTCAAATACGATTATTAAACGATATAAAATGATGCTCCTTCTCATAATCAGTTTTCCTGAAATCCTCTGTATGTGTTCACCTCTATATCCTCCCCATTTCTTAGGCATTTATCACAGGAGCTCGATGCCAACAACCTTCAATGACATCCGCCCCTTCACATCTCTCTAGTGAAAGTTCTTTAAGGAAAGTAGAGGCGGATATTCTTGAGGATCGTTGGCATCAGCTCCTGTTGCATTTATATGACTTTGAGCAGAAAGAAAAGAAAACCTTTGTGTTTGTGAAACACGAATGCCCCTGTCAGCATCTCTGTCAGCAAAACAGTTGAAATGTAGGTAATACTTGAAGATCAAGGTCAAAATGTCAATTTTGTAGGAATGGATATATCATGCGACAAGGAATACACATGCAAAATATGAAAGCCCTTTCACTTACCATTCAAGAGTTATGGCCAAGGCTTATGTTTCACAAAAGTAGGCCAAACTCCAAGGTCAAGATAATTAAAAGAAATTTTGGTAACCATGCATGAAAAGGCCTTGTCAATAGGAATACAAATGTGCATGTGAAATATGAATGCCCTATCACTTACCATTCAATAGAAATTGCCAAGGTCAAAGTTTTACAAAAGTAGGTCAAACTCCAAGCTCAAGGTCACAAGGCAAACCATTTTGGTATTGTCGGCGCCTTGGTCTAGTGGTTATGGCCGAAAGGTTGCGGCTAAATCGAGCCTCAACAGCACCACGGGTCGGTCAGTACACATACCATTCAATAGTTAAGACCAGGGTTAAAGTTTTTGCTGACAAACAGACAGACAAAGGACAGGACAAAAACTATATGCCTCCGAATCTTCGATTACGGGGGCATAAAAGGCGAAGAAAAGAAAGTGTCGCTGATTTGTTTTGTTTTGTTTTATTTATGTATCATTTTTCATAAAAGCTCGTACAGAAACGAACGACAACTCTGTTTAGAAATGATATTAACCGACTCGTCTTTTAAGCTAATTTAGGGGACGCATCTGTAATCTTAAATTCTCATGGTTTAGTTTCTGATAATTTTCTCACTGACCAGACACATATTTTCTGAGAATTCTGAAAATCAAAATATTGTAGCAATTTCTACCCAGAGTTATCGTTCCATATTAAGCTTATTAAGCTAAGGAGGAAGTCACATGGAACATATAACTTTTTTTTTTGGGGGGGGGGGGGGGAGTGGGGAGGTTGGAGGGTTGGTTCATTCACTTCAAACTAGTACCAAGAACTTAAGCTTAAAGTCTTGATGATATTACTAGAAGCGGACTTACTCTATCGAACAGCTGAGACACTTCACTGCCTTTCGTCACAGTCTTCTCCCCGTCGAATCCTCCCAGCAAATGAGCTGTACCACACCCCAGGAGCACAGACACTAAACCGCACAATAATCCGAAATATCTCATTGTCAATTCACCTAAAGAATTTACCTTCAATTTGTAGCATCCATTTCAAAACTACACGTTTATAAACATAAATATCGGCTTACACGTGTGTACCTCCATGGCCAGATGTCACAAAACCAGCTGACGACATTGTAGATTAGAATCGATGATTTTATTACTAATATGCTTTTATCTATCATACATTTGTACCTAGTGAATTTGAACAAGAGGCCAAAATGGACCCTTTTGTGATATCATATACATACACAACCCAGATGATTTTAAGGGGACTCCCTACAGGTTCACTTTTGATATATACCGTATATATTTCATTTTAATTTTCATCATAGCATCGACAAACTATTTAACATACAATATCATCATCCTAAGACATTGTTTCCATGTGAAAAACAAAACAAAATGTGATTGAGATGCAGAGCGGGGTCGAACCAACGTCTGTTTAAACAGAAGTGTTACAGTGCTGTGTTCGAATCTCAGCGTCGCTGATCATTGCAAAACCATTGTAACCTTGGGCAAGTTTCTTTACACTACGTTGCACTCTCTCCACCCAGGAGTAAATCGGGTACCTGACACACGAGACGAGCTTGTAATGTGAATGAAAAACATTAGCGTCTAAACGGCAGCCTTGCTTGTATACTCCCAAACGAGTTGAGAATGCACTGGATTGTACAGGTCTCGCCAGGGGGCATCGTCGGAAACCCACGCTCGGTCACGCAAGCTCTCCTCCCATGGGTCATAACGGCAGAATTTTCGCTGGATAGCTGTACAAAAATCTAAATTAATGCGAGTTCTCGTCAGTGATACCAGTGGTACCTTGTTCGAATTTAATTTTGGGTCTTTAGTGATTTCATTCTTTGTTGTATTAATGTCATTAACTGAAGTCTATAATCTAAAAAAAATATCCCATAATACAACCCTGACCGTGGACCCCACCAATATTGATCACAAGGGGAAGCCAGGGCTCGAACCCTAACTTCATCAGGTAAAGTTCAATTTTACATTCAGATATAAATTTTGAAAATTAGCCAATGGAATACATGTACAGTTAAATCTGCCCTAGTGACCCACTGTGTTAAGAGACTACCTGTTTTAAGAGATCAAACTTTTCAACCCCCTCCCCCCAATACAATTTTCATGAAAACGACCCCTAATTAAGAGACAACCTTTCTAATGTGACCTTGATTTGACCTTCCCTTGAAGGGTCGCTTAAAACAGGTTTAACTGTAGTTGGAAGGGCTACATTATATATATCGCTGGTTATCGTACCTATATGCATCGTCCCTGATGTCCTATGTAGAAATTGAACCATATGTATGGTATATACAATCCTATATATGTGCTTCTCTAGGAGAACCAAACATCATGACATTTGAAATTATTATAATTAATTTTCGTCACCATTATTATATTTACTTTCATATGTCTCAAATACTTCTTTAATTTTATATTAATTTTGAATTGTATGTAATATGAATTGTAACATGTAATGCAATGCCCACCAGGACCCATTCCGGAAATAAGATATTATTCTATTCTCTTCTGTAGTACCGGTAAGTTTTGATATCGTGGTGAGAGAGAAAAAATGAAACTTTGATTTATTTTTGCCTAGCCGATTACTTTGTGTATTTGATACCTTGAATTTTTTTCCGGGCGGGTATATAGGCCTTGATATAAATTTTGAAAAAAAAAATGATAAAACGAGAAAAAAAAAAATAAAATGAAATAAAAGATTTGTGTATTTCGAGAATGTGTGTGTATGTTGGGGTCCCTGATTGAACAAGTACATACAAATGTACATTCTCTGGTCTAGACCGTTATCCGTTTCTGGACTTCTTTCAGACAATTGTGTCATTGACCTTTCACTCCAAGGACGTTATGATAAGTAACTGTAAGAATGGCGTCTACAAGGTTTGGCGTTATCTTTGTAATATGGTTTGCATTGTTCATAACAGGTAAATTTTCAAAATATGGAACGATTTACTGATATGTATTGAAATTTCATTTTTCCTAAAGCTTCTTTCATCAAATTACAATTTAAACAAAATACATGTAGGCTGTTGCCATTATAAATTTAGTATTATGGTTTAGCACTCTCCAAATGTCCGACGTTTGAATACAAAAATATTTCTTAACTGTTCTCTTTACATTAGATATATATAAATTTCAATTTTCTACAACACTTTATCCATGCATTTTGTACATATATAATTTTTCTACAGAAAAGTGATAATTGTAGGTTTAATTTTAAAAGCAATTTCATGACATTGATAATTTAACCGTAAACAATGTTAAGATATATTTGTAGGCCAATCAGAAACTGCTCTAGAAGGCTTTACACGTTATACAAAGGAGAAAAGGCTATCCCCTTCCTTCTTCGTGTATATCAGAGGTCCTTTGTTTCTGATGTGATTTGGACAGTGTCCATTATGAAGTCCCATCGTCACCTTTGATCAGTGTGCAATTATTTGAAAAGATAACGACGTAAAAAATTACAGATTGGTCTAGTACCATGTATAGTATTCTTCTGTTGACTTCAAGGCGGTATCCTTGGTAAACAGGCAATCGTTCAAACTACCTTTGATCATTCTGATTTTGTTTAAATCGAAACTCTGAATTTCACAAATTCTTCGTCTATTTTTACAGGAGACTGTGAGTGGTGTCGTGAGATAGACGGGAAGACTGGGTACTGTGAAATCCACCTGGGTTGTCACCTGAAGGAAAATCTATGTTGTTGTCCTCCCATCTATCCAGGTATTCTTACGATCTGTAACAAGTATTCTGATTGGTTGAGAGGATAAATCATAGTCTGGATCCGACTAGATAAATCTGTATCAAGTATTCTGATTGGTTGAGAGGATAAATCATAGCCTGGATCTGACTAGATATCAAGTATTCTGACTGGTTGAGAGGATAAATCATATTCTGGATCCGAATAGATAAATTCACGTTAAATATGGGAACCTTGTAGGAAAAACACATTTGCTGTCTGTCCACCTGTCTGGATATACATGTAATTATTTTAAAGGAAATGTACAAATTCAATATGACCATTAGCATTTTGACATGGTTTAGATTTCTAAGTCTACACCAAAAAAAATATGAATGGCTAAGTTGGATTTGTGCATTCCTGGTTGCTTTTTCATACGAAGAGGAATTTTTATTTACTTTAACAGTAATAAAACCTAAAATGACGTGGACAAATTCTGCAAATTCACTTTTTGAAGATATTTTCCTTCTTCTTATACATACTTACTCCCACTTTTTAAACGACATTTTCAGGGAGACGTTCATCATTGACATGTTTACCAAACCCTAACCCTGAGGACTGCCCCTCCTCTTGTAACATGGTCAGCGATTCGTGTTGTCATTGTCCACAGCCAGTAGGATAGACCATGTTAACAAGATCTCCAGAGTTAAAACAAAAAATAAAGAGCAGATAAATTAAATAAGTGGGTTTTTTTTTACTTATTCGTTTTGATTATTTTCATTGATCCAGAATCATAATAAAAGTACGTAACATTTTTTATTCATGAAAAAGTTACAGGCCTATCTCACAGCATCTCGCACGCAAGTAAAAAAAGTAGACAAGCAAAGTATACTTTTCCAGATGAAGTCACGAAGGTATCTGGAAAATATGGCTGTGTGCAGAATGATCTCACAGGTAACCAAGATGCGAAGAAGAGAAGTTTTAATGCGAAAATGCCGAGTAACAACATAGAATCCATGACTCAAATAGAGAACAATAATCTGACGTTCACATTCACTCGTTCAAATTAATGACAGCGGATCTAATTTTTTTTATATTTATAAAAAATATTTTGGTAGGAGTTTTCATATTCATCTACTCATTCATGCAGATTCGTATTGAACAACTATATATTCAAGAATTCATTATTTATGAGACATCTTTTACACCAGATACTCAACAGAGCCCTTAATTGTCGTTATGTCCTCTCTATGACTCTTCGTAACTTCATACACTGCATTGCACTGCACTGCACAGTTTTTGTTTTACCTAGTCCGACACGTCTGAAGTGGGGCAACCAACCAAATGAATAGGAACAATATTTGCTCCACATCAGGTCGGACCACATTGGCATACTCTCCAATATCACTGCAATAGAGTTGCCGCAACAAAGCAAATTTAACGTAACGTAGTATGTCTTTTCCTTTTTATGACAGTCCAAATGCATTTAGATCCCCTCGCCCTTTATTTGTAACGGCATAAAAAAGACTCTGACACCAATTGTGGAAGGTTTCACATCAAATCGATGTACAAGTAAAAACGCACTTTTTCAGAATTCACTTTTTCAGTATTCAAAATTCTCCAACTTGAGTGGGCAATGTTGTGAGTAACATATTTGTCAGCTACGATCCAGTGTTGGAACTTGAATTTAATGATAGATTTTAACAAAACTAATAGATCAATGGGGAACTATTTTTAAAATGGCGACGTCTGACGTTCGAGTCTTTTTTCGCAGGAAAAGGTCGAGACTGATCCGAACAAGTCCATCGGTGTCATTCGGAACAACTCGTTCTTTAAAAGAAAAAACAAAGGCTGATTCGAATGCATTGACGTAGCCAAGTCGGACCACTTCTTACTTTATTAGCAAAACGAAACAAAAAAAAAACGAGGGTGATCCGAATGAGGTGTTGCCCTGCGATATTATGACGTCATAGAGCAAATGGAGAATGACTCGTTGACGCCGCTGTACAAACTGAGATGTCTGGACGCGTTGTACAAAGCCAACATAACCCCTGATCCATGTAGTAAGCATATCGTATACTATTTTGTTTGAAATTTTAAATATTAATGGATGTAAACAAAAATAGTTTCAACTCGAGGAATTCAACATGGTATTATTTCATCTAAAAGATCCTAATATTTCATTTTTCGTTCTTCTTCCTTGACATTTTTAAAAGCACTCAGTTACTATTGACCATTATGTGCCTGCAACAGGGAATTGTGAAATTTTTTTTGAATATGACCAGAATTCAAAATTTAAAACTATTAACACTAGTCTTGCTTGGCAAAAGATAGCACATGCAAAAATAAGACTGGATCGTAGACAGAGAAAGAACGAAACTCAGCTATTTTTCCCTGATCTCCAAAAGTTTATTTCTAGATACTTTTAAAATTACTGTCCAAAGAGTAGGGGGTAGCCTTGTTGAAAAGAAGCTAATATCGACCAAAAGTCGTCGAAAATTAAGAACTATCTGGTTAATATGGATGTTTACAAACTTTCATATATAGTTATAGTCTAAACAAGATACTAGAAATCAAATTCAAAAGACTGGTCTCAACTTTATCCATAATTTTTAAAATCTTGAATCTTAAATACGGTTGTATTTTGTATTCATTGGCTACAAAGTAGGCATTTTACCGCGAAACACATACTGTGTAGAAATCAACAGAATGCTCTTGTTTATCTCATTCCAAAATCTTGTGCATTTCATGTGAACATTTTAGAATAAATGAATGAATGACTTTAAAAGGAAAAAAATGAAACTTTGCTTATATAATTGCCTAAAACACAAATTCGTAAAAACCTCCCACCCTTCCTTTTTCGTCTCTTGTGCATCCCCACTTTGCTACAGAACCCCACTTTGTCAAAAGATGTGTATCAGTGATATACATGTACACCCTCTGTAAAAGTGGCGTTCTGTGGCTACGGGGGGACAATGTTTTAAAAAGCTTTTCCATTGTCCATTGATTTCTATAGTAAAAAGACCTATTTTGCCCAAAAAAGGATAACGATGAACGATAAATCTTATCCAACTGCTGATTATGATGAAACCAAGAACTGTCATCAATTCTGTGAAAGAATTTCCTTGATTTCCCATTTCGAAAATTTCACTTTTTCAGGGCAGATTTTACGCCTAATCTTATCAGCTCCTTTGAATATATTTTTTTATCCATAAATATTATTTTCAAAAGATGCTGATTCCTGTAACATATATTCAGCGGATTCTGTTATATATATATATACACTGCTCAAAAAAATAAAAGGAGCGATTTTCCCATTGTGATATAATGGTACATAGCTTGTTAAATCTTTCGGGATAAGCAAGGCTGCATCATCAAGTTTTATCATGTGTATATGGTTAATCTGTTCAATACAGACATTGGTAATAAAGAAATGACAATGGAATATGTCTTAATACATTCATGTTTATCATATAGAATAAGCAGCTGCAAACGTGTGTGATATGAAAGAAGAAACCTTGCTCCCTTAATTTTTTTGAGCAGTGTATATATAAAGCGGAAAGATAAATTCGATTCCGTAGAAAACAAGATTAGGTTTCGAACTCGTAACAAATAAAATATCAAACTTTTGACTTTGGAGTGTCAAGAACCGAAAAAAAAAAATAAATAAATAAATAAAATAAATAAATAAATGAAAATAATAATAATGAAATATATATATGTATATAAAAATTCAACACTTCTTAAGAAAAGCATCTAGATCACCCTTATGCTTTCGGTTTGTCGATATGTGCCTCGGTTCTGAAGAAGTTTGTCAAAGGAGGTTACCCGAGTTACCTACTTTTGTCTGTGTTGGCGACACCTAAGGACGGATCCGGACGAAAACCAACAACACTTGTAAGGGACCATGAGTGCTTCATTCCTATCAAGTTTCATCAAAATCCCTTGAGTGGTTCTGGAGAAGTAGTCGAAAATGTAAAAAGTTTATGACGGACAAATGGACGGACGGACGACAGACTGACAGCATGCTATGCCTCTTCGCTCAGGTGAGCTATAAAACCGGTTTCTGTACTTTGTGCTCATACATTCGAACGCACGATCAATGAGCATGAACCGGAGGCCATGCATTACATTCCCCACTCTCTTATACAATGCACATAAAAGTATTATCAAATTTAGGTATAGAAAACAAGAAAAAAGTGAAGGAACAAGTAGAGAGAACATCTAGTGTAAAGAGGAAGTGGCAAGAATGGACTAACTGTGGAAGAAAACCCGATCATTTGCAGAGTGTTCAAAACAAACCGTTCAAGTTGTTTTACGACGAAAAACTTAAACATGATGGAACAAAATTTGAAGTGTCCGACAGCCTAGGGGTAAAAGAACTTTTCCTTCCCACTAGAGGATATAAATCGTTACCAAGGAAGCAATCTGAAGTCATCAAGAAGCGCCCTCCAACGGACAGTTTCCTTATCCGGCGACCAGTCGGCAAGGCTCCCGCACCTGCCGTTCATCAGGAAGATATTCTATTTAAAACGTTTACGAAGCAGCTAGAATTCAAGCTTAAAAATTTCCCAACCATAAAAGAACAATATTATTTCTACCAATCAAATTTCCCGTTGTTATTAGACCAGTACAAAGAGGCCGACCGGAGCAAAATTTCCATCAAGCGAATTAGGTCACCGGAAAATGCCATAGATCCCGAACTAAAACGTGGAATAAAGGTCAAGAGTCGATTGTTTGACCTTAAGAAGGACATAGATTGTTTGGAAGAAGAGTCGGATTGTGAGTTTGAGACAGAGTTGAGGACAGGGACATTCGATCCCACATCATATCCATGGAACAAAAAGAAAAGACCGTTTCCACCGGGAAAAGCCAGCAGAAAATCCGTGGATTTGTTAAGGAAAGCAAGCTTACTTGATAATTGATAGAGAAAAATACTTTTTATGGCGTATAGGATTACTGTTGTGTAACCTGGTATTTATTCTTATAATATCCATAATCAAGAAGATATAAAAACATGAAATTTCAAGTTTTGGAAAATATGGTTGATTACATTTTTTAAAATGTATTAGTTCTTTTTATATATAAAATATCACTTTTTCACTAAGGAGTTGCAGCCCCTTGTTTTTTCTTCATCATTAAATCGTTCAACATTTTGTCAAATGACGCCATTTCCGGATCCATCGACAACGGATCGAAACCGAGCAAGTCTTGTTGCAAAGCGTCTTTCGGCTTCTTTTTAGTGACATCACTTCCGGGTGCAATTTGTTTATTATTATTGTTCGGCATTGTTGTTTTTAGTTGATCATTCACTTGCTTTGACACGAGATCTTTTGCTGTTTCTTTCAAAGCTAAAAATTTCGTACCTGGCTCTAATTTTAGGCTTTTGGCTGGAGTTATTTTTTCTATTGTTTCCTTGCTTTGTATTGGTCTTTTGTTTGTTTCGGTCAATGTGTTGATCTTTGAATCCGTCACTGTATTTTCTGCATTGTTTGCAACTGTAGATTTCTGTTCGACATTGTTCGTTTTCTCAGCATTGCTTTGTGCTCTAGCCAGAGAGTGTCGTGAGGAAGTTGGAGGATGAGTTGTCGTTGTTTTAACAACAGATGGAGATTGCGTCATTCTAGCAACGGTTGTCTTAGAAACGACATTTGTACCAGAATTCATTGAGGTTCTGTTTGTGACAGGTTCTAAGGTTGAAGATCTTGTCACATCAGTGATTCTTGTAATTGTATTTCTGATTGGAGATATTTCCATGGCGACGGATGTTGCAGACGTTCTAGATCGTCTGTTGGGTCGGGATGTTGTGGCAAAGAAGAATCTGGATATATGACTAGGCCAGCATTCGCCGTCGTAAATTTTTGTTACACCCCTGGAAAGGAAATAAATTACGTGTATAAAAAAACGCAGATATCAAAAGAGGATAAAATCTGAAGAACATGTTTTGAAATTGCTTAATTACTTCTTTCGGATCGAGTCATGACACCGTAGTTTTGTTGACGTAATATACTAAGCATTCCAAGTTACACGTCATGGTAGTTTAAAAAAATGTACATGGCACAACCGTAGAGGAACAGTAATTGACGTAAACACTACATGTATACACAATACACATGTCATTTCAGAGTAGTTGATGGAAATGCTTACAATAATACACACGTCATAGCACAGTAGTTGACGAAAACACTTACGATACACACATCGTGACGTAGTAGTGAACGTTTTTATGCCCCCCTTCGAAGAAGAGGGGACATATAGGTTTGCCGCTGTCGGTCGGTCGGTCTGTCGGTCTGTCGGTCGGTCCGCGACATCAGTTTCCGTTCAATATCTCTTGAATGGATTCACATTTTGAAATGAAATTTTGTATACAGACACATCAAACAAAAATCTAGGTCAAGTTTATATTAAGGTCCGATCGAAAAAAATTTGACAGAGTTATGCCCCTTGCACTTCGAAAAAAACCAAAATTTCAGGGTTTCTGTTCAATATCTCTTGAGTGAATTCACATATTGAAATGAAATTTTGTATACAGACACATCAAACAAAAATCTAGGTCAAGTTCATATTTGGGTCCGATCAAAAAAATTTTGACAGAGTTATGCCCCTTCCATTTCGAAATAAACTAAAATTTCAGGGTTTCCGTTCAATATCTCTTGAGTGGAGTTACGTATTGAAATGAAATTTTGTATACAGACACATCAAATGAAAATCCAGGTCAAGTTCGTATTAAGTATCCGTTCGAAAAAATTTTGACAGAGTTATGCCCCTTGCACTTCAAAAAATACCAAAATTTCAGGGTTTCTGTTCAATATCTCTTGAGTGGAGTTACATAATGAAATTAAATTTTGTATACAGACACATCAAATGAAAATCTAGGGCAAGTGTATATTTGGGTCCGATCAACAAAATTTTGACAGAGTTATGCCCCTTGCACTTCGAAAAAACTCAAATTTCAGGGTTTCCGTTCAATATCTCTTGAGTGGAGTTACGTATTGAAATGAAATTTTGTATACAGACACATCAAATGAAAATCCAGGTCAAGTTCTTATTTGGGTCCAATCAACAAAATTTTGACAGAGTAATGCCCCTTGCACTTCGAAAAATACCAAAATTTTGTTTCCGTTCAATATCTCTTGAGTGGAGTTACATATAGAAATGACATTTTGTATACAGACACATCAAATGAAAATCCAGGTCAAGTTTGTATTAAGGTCCGTTCGAAAAAAAATTTGACAGAGTTATGCCCTTTACACTTCAAAAAATACCAAAATTTCAGGGTTTCTGTTAAATATCTCTTAAGTGGAGTTACATATTGAAATTAAATTTTGTATACAGTAACATCAAATGAAAATCTAGGTCAAGTGTATATTTGGGCCCGATCAACAAAATTTTGACAGAGTTACGCTCCTTGCACTTCGAAAAAAACCAAAATTTCAGGGTTCCGTTCAATATCTCTTGAGTGGAGTTACATATTGAAATGAAATTTTGTATACGGATACATCAAATGACAATCTAGGTCAAGTTTTTATTTGGGTCCAATCAACAAAATTTTGACAGAGTAATGCCCCTTGCACTTCGAAAAATACCAAAATTTCAGGGTTTCCGTTCAATATCTCTTGAGTGGAGTTACATATAGAAATGAAATTTTGTATACAGACACATCAAATGAAAATCTAGGTCAAGTTCATATTTAGGTCCGATCAAAAAAATTTGGACAGAGTTATGCCCCTTGCACTTTGAAAAATACCAAAACTTCAGGGTTTCTGTTCAATATCTCTTGAGTGGAGTTACATATTGAAATGAAACTTTTACTTTATACCCCCATAGGTTGTATCAATGCAAGTATAAAGTTGTGACGGACTTTAATCACAGAAGGGGTAGGGGGGCATTAATGTTTTACAAACATGACTTTTAACTTGTTTTTTTAATATTTGCGATACATGGCGTAGTAGTTGACGTAAACACTTAGTTGACCTTAATTAATTAGGATATACATGCTATGGCCTAAATACTTATGAAACAGACATAAGACAATAATTGACCTAAAAACTTACCAAAAACACGTCATGGGGTAGTAGTTGACTTAAATACTTACGATACACATGCCATGGCGTAATAGTTGACCTAAATACTTATGATACACACGTCATAGGATAGTTTTTTACTAAATACTTACGATTCAGACGTCATGGCACAATAGTTGACCTAAATACTTACGATACACACGTCATTACGTTGTAGTTGACGTGAATACTTACGATTCACGCGTCATAGGACAGAAGTTGACGTAAATACTTACGATATCCACGTCATAGGACAGAAGTTGACGATACCCACGTCATGAAAGAGTTCTTGGTTGACCTAATTTTATTACGATACACACGTCATAGGACAGTAGTGGGCCTAAATACTTACGATACACACGTCAAAGGACAGTAGTTGACGTTAACACGTAGTTGACCTAAATACTTCGGATACACATGTAATTGCCTTAATACTTATGAAACACACGTCATATAGGACAGTAATTGACCTAATTACATTGTACTTACGAAAATACGTCATGGGGTAGCAGTTGACTTACACTAACGATACACATATCAGGCGCAGTAGTTGACCTAAATACTGACAATACACACGTCATAGGACAGTGCTTAAATACTTACGATACACACGTCATGGTGCAGTAGTTGACGTAAATACTTACAATACACACGGTATGGCACAGTAGACAACGTAAATACTTACTATACAAACCACAGGCCGTAAAAGCGCCTGGTATGCTTGCGTATGTGTACGACCTGTGTATTGTTTACACATACGCAAGCATACCAGGCGCTTTTACGGCCTGTGATACAAACGTCATGGCACAATTATTGACGTAAATACTTACAATACACTCGTCATGGCGCAGTAGTTGACGTGAATACCATAGACGTATATCCAGATATACGTCTATGTGAATTAGAATACTTACGATGCACTCGTCATGGCGTATTTGTTGACTCAAATTCTGACGATATACTTGTCATGGTGACGTAAATACTTTCGATACACACGTCTTTGCCCTGTAGTTGACGTAAATATTAACGATACACACGTCATTGCGACGTAAATACTTAGGATAAACATGGCATGGCGCAGTAGTAGTGTACATTGTATGTATACTGTAATTACCGCCACCCGTTATGCGCGTTATGTGACGTAAATACTTACGATACGCACGTCATGGCACAGTAGTTGACGTAAGTTTTACTGTACAGGGCGCTGTCGGTTCCACATACAGGCTGCCACACCGGCGGACAGTCACATCCTATACCTGTAATGTAGAGTTGCATACGGATACTTTTGCAGGTCTATATTCACCATCTCCCGATACAAAGTTTTAATCTAAGGAAACATTTAAATCTATATAAATTAAAATTTTCACTAGCAAGAGTATAATCATACATGTATATTTATAGATATAAATTCATACGTTCACAGCGAGACTCAAAAGGGCACATTTCAAAATTCTCATCAATACAGTTCTGGTTTGGTACAGCAACACAAGTCTCTAGAGGAAAGCAATGATTTGTCTGTAAAGAAAATTGATGCTATTTAGGCACGGCCATTTGATATTCGGGGGGGGGGGGGGGGGGGGGGGGGGGGGCTTGGGTTTTTTGTCGGAGCAAGATTATTTTTTTCGCCGCGCACCGGGGCAAAATTATTTTTTTCTTGCAAAGTTGGAGCAAGGAATTTTTTTTTAACAAAGTGATGTGACTGTTAAGAATGTTTGTGTTTTATCAATAGATTTTTACTCAAAACTCTAAATATTAATATATTTTCATGCAAGTATTTTATTTACTTTTCAACAGAGAGATGAAAGATTTTTACAATACAATTCTCAATATTTTATATAAGATACATGTATATAACATGTATAAGAGGGTCTGAGGGGAAGGTCTCCTAGACAAATTTAAATGTAGAATTGTAAATTGGTGAATAACTGAAGTTCTCCTTCCAAGCTTACAAGAACATAAAAATAGACTCTTTGGGATACATGTAACATGTATTAATAGCAATACATAAATATTGATAATACATTTAAGCTTTTAAGGAAGGCCTTTTTCATTGTCATACATGTATAACTTTTGATATCTTCAAATATATGAGCTTTGCCATTTATAAATAATATTTTGATAGAAAGATATGGCGAGCGAAGCGAGCCAAAGATTTTTGATACAAATTTGAAACTACGTCGAGCAAAGCGAGCCGGAAAATTTTCAAGGATTTTAGCAAAATTTTATGGTAATTCTTCAATTCAGATTATTTGAAAGAGCAAGATTATCTTTTTTTTTGTCACATCATAAGCAAATTTATTTTTTTCATCAAAATTGAAAGCAAAATTATTTTTTTCGAAAAAAACTCAAGCCCCCCCCCCCCCCCCCCCCCCAGAATACCAAATGGACCGTGCCTTACAATTAAATCATTTTAGCTCAATTTTAGGAATGTAACACCAATCTAGAGCTGCAACGATTCACAGCGATGCATCGAAAATCGCGATTCTTACCCCGACTCGAATCGTGAGTCACGAAGTCAATGAACCAGTTCAAATTGAGTCCATAAATGAGAAAATTGAACATTACAAGTACTTTAACCCATGTACAACTTAGAGCACAGTCACTTGATGTATAATACACACTGGCAGTCACTATTCAGTTTGTTGCAATTTTCTCCTGAGGGATTAAACTTAAGATAAGATTTTCATATTTGGTCGTAAATTCAAGGAAAAGGTAAATAATCTTGAAGAATTCTACCGGAAATAATTTGAATCGAACAAAATATCGAATCGAGACTTTATAATCAAAATCGAACCGAATCGAAAAGTTCCTGACTCGTTGCAGCTCTACACTCAACCCACCCCGGCTCATTTGTACATAATACCGGTACCTTTTGTACCCATTTTGTATACTGAAAAATATTCATTCTTTATAGCAGAAGCGTGTGACCTTGACTTTAATAAGTTTAATTGCAATTGCCGCCAAAAAGGGAGGAGGAACCGTCACAAGTATAGGATAAAGACCGAGTTGAGGTCTGTATGAAGGTTAGATGCCCAAGGAGAGAACAGGGTGGTGTTTAAAGACCGAGGCCGAAGGCCGAGGTCTTTAAACACCATCCTGTTCTCTCCGAGGGCATCTAACCTTCATACAGACCTCAACGAGGTCTTTATCCGACTTACAAACCGCAGATTTTCTTAAATTTTCAGAAAAATAAAAATCCAAATATCTAATACACCCCTGGTTTTCAAAATGAAACTGACCATGCAAATTATCGGGTGGACGGTAACGATTATCAGGCCATAGTAGAAAAATAGTTTGTTGTACATCCCGATAATTTTCTTAAATTTTCTGAAAGGTACCCTCACTACCCTGTATTCGGTTAGAGAGGAAAATAACAGGTAAACAATGAGTTCTTTTTCCATTAAGGTTTTTGAATAGGTAATAAAATTTAAGGAAAGGTTTTCTAATCGAGTAAGGACAATATTTGTTTATTTTGTCAGTCAAATTCCTCAATATACATTGATTTGGAGAGCATTTAGAATAATTGGTCTTCAAGAATCGCTATGAGGATCTAGATTGATTTGAGATTGATTTGAGATGGTATTTTGAGCTTTTATGGATAGAATAACCTGCTAACATTTCGCATTAAAGGATTCTTTCGCGGACTTGAAACACAACATTATCTATACTATGGCCTAATACTCTGAATAACCAAAACAATTCACACCCGCGACTGAAATAATTTTCTTTTCTCCGCCCCTCATTGTTTTTTATTGACCTCCACACTTCACTGAACGTTAATAAAACCTCGTATATTTAGAATCGTCCGCGGTCTTTATGAAATAAAATGACCGATGAATAACAAAAGAATCACATTTGAAGGTTTGTAACGCTTGTTAAGATATTCTTAATTCTTGATAGTGGTGTATATATATCATGGTCGTTAAGAATGTTATGTCAAAATACCAGACAAGGATCCGGAGCACAGCGACACCTGGGGCAAAACTCCTGAAGGTACCCGAAAGGACATTGTAGGGAATCACCGCATTTGACGTCACAGCGTACAGGCACTACAAAAATCAGACATGGAAACATTTACTAGATCATCAGCAGAATTGCATGTTAATATAAAAGAAACACAAGCATGAATCTTTGAATATTTCATGTTTAGGCATGATCTTCCTTTTTTGTAAGCCGATGGTAATTTGTTGACGTTCAAGGCGTTTTCGGACGGCTGACCTGAGATAAGTTGAGTGAAATTGCATTTTTTTGTTTGATGTAATTTCGTCATTATGTTATGTCTTTTCATTCTTATGTGACATACTTATGTTAATTTTTAACTATTCAAAAGCGCTTGCGACTGAACCGATACACAGAATTCGTGAAACTGAACCAAACAACTGCGAAGATGGGAGTCTATGATGGGCTATGTATAAACCACATAGTGAAAGAAAGGAGATCTACATGTGATATACTTATGTTAATGTTTAACATCTTAAAAGTGCTTGATGCGGAAGTCGTCAAGTTGACACCTTTCAGGGGACTTAAACGATATACAGGCCTTTTGACACTGAACCAAACAACTGTGTGATTGGTCGGATTCCTCAGATGATAGTACATGAACTTGATTATTGTTTCCAATTTTCTTTTTCATTATACACCTTCCGCTGTTAAAAACTTGTATAGATACAATGATTTGATATTGCGTTAAAACATCAAGGATTTCTCAGGTGATTGGGTTAATCCGGATTACTACACCATTTTGTTTCTATCATATTTT
This sequence comes from Pinctada fucata, assembly GCA_028142955.1. Taxonomy (NCBI): domain Eukaryota; kingdom Metazoa; phylum Mollusca; class Bivalvia; order Pterioida; family Pteriidae; genus Pinctada; species Pinctada fucata. The sequence continues at coordinate 15,604,030 of AP027104.1, forward strand.
AGAGGCCGTTCTTTTTCGGTTCCGATTTCCCGAGTGTTTTCGGAGGAATTAGAGATTTCACATCAATTTGGTTACCACTCCAAGAAGATATTGTTTAGTATATTTTTTCAAACCTTATTTAATCATACAAATAAAGATCTTGGAAACATGGAAATAAGCAAAATTTGACTAAAAAGTCAAGAAATGATATCATACATGTATGTTCTTACCATGTTTTGCAACATGTATTCCGGCAAGAATGGCGTCTATATTAACAGGAGTTATTCCGGAAAATGCCGAATCTGAAGCTAGAATTCCTGCAGCCGGAATTTCAGTTGGCACGATATTGGTTTCCTGGAAACGATGGATTATACCTGCATTGCGCCTGCGCTGATCCTCTCTTCGTCCATTCAGTGCGTTGTTTGAATTAGAGTTAAATCTCTGACCCCTTCTGTCGTTGAATCCATTTCGGTTGTTATTCCCAAAAATATTTTCATTGAAAAATGGAATTGTTTTCAAAAATTCGTTGTTTATAGGCGTCGCAAGCACTGGAGGAGTCGTCACCATATTGTTACCGATGTCAAATTGATTTTCTGGCTTCATAAATGGATCAAAATGGTCCTGATTTACAGGGAATTTAAGCATGTTCGATCGTAAGTCTTGATTTGCATTTGAATGACCACGTCCATGGTGATGGTTTGGATGGAATTCTTGATTTTGTTGTGGATTTTTATGCAGGGACAAAAATGTTGTAAAAAGCTGGAAGAAATTCATCGTGCCTTATTTTTCCTGAAACGAAATCATATGAAGTTGGAACATTTGCTTTCACTGTGCAGTATGGCACAGGAATCTAGTTAGGCCATAAGAACAAATAATACTAGTACAAATATACTCCCCCCCCCCAAAAAAAAATGGTAAAAATGACATACATTTACAATTATTGTCCCAGAAGATCGAAATATTTTAAGGTTCACAACGACCAGGCGCGTAGCCAGGGCGTACGCAAGTACGCATGTGCTTCAACATAGTTTTGCAAAAAGGAAAAGAAAGTGTTCAAAGTCATTCTAACGAAGAAAACTGTTCTGTAAATGTGTAAAATCCATAAGCTACTTGGGAGCTGCGCCCCCTGGTTCCCCTCAGGGACTTCTCTCTTGAATCATTGGGGATCTCAATTCGGTCCCCACAAAAATCCTGACTGAAAGTGTTTCCACTTGGAAAGTACTCTGGCTACACAGGAGCTCGATGCCAACGATCAACAAGAATACCCGCCTCTACTTTCCTTATAGACTTCCTTATATATAGAACTTTATATGTAGACTTCCTTATATATATAACTTTGACTAGAGAGATATGTGAAAGGGCGGGTGTCATTGAGGGTTGTTGGCATCGAGTTCCTGTGTCTGGCTACGCGCCTGACGACATTTATGTTTATAAAGTTCAGTTCCATTTCAAATCCATGATAAACCTCTTTCAGGCATCAAGATTAAAATTTGATATATTTTTTCCGTTTCTGTGTACATTTCAGATGTGGAACAAGCTTTATTGGGGAAATGCAAACACCGAATTTTGTATAATATATTTATTGAAACGTTTACAAATATATGATTATATAACTAAGAAAGTCTATAGCAAAAGATCATACAGAAGTTTTAGAAAAAAAACTAGGTCACTATCATAGTGTACCAGACTGAACAATGTCAAGGTCACTGACCTTAATTGTCCATGCAAAATGTAAAACTTGGAATATTGCTTTTAAATTACACTTTTCATAATGACATAATTTTCGAGTTGAGAATGTTATTGTGAATCCTAATATTAAGCCATAATAAATAAGAAAAACGTTCTCATAAATTATAAATAACTGAATTTAACGTGTGTTTAGTGTCATGAGAAGTAAAAAACTATTTTGTCATTTGTTAAAAAAGAAACAAACAAGATTAAATACCACAAAACTGATGTTCTCTCATGCTAATTAGGGGCACCAACTTATGTTTCTCGAGAAAACATTACGACACGACTATAGAAATGACAAATGTATGAATACTGAAAAAATGAAATACAGAAATTCTTAGGAAGATAAATGCTTGAATACTACGAGATTAGAAACTTCTTGAGAATAATTAGAATTCAGAATTCTTACACGAGTCAAAATACTCATTTTATGATTTCAATTTTACTAAAAATCAACCCATTTCCATAAAAATCAGTTACTTTTGTTAATTTTAATGTACAGAAAGAGGTGTTTACTGAGACAACTAACCATCGATGCAACTTTTGTGAAAGAAAATCAGATTAATAATGTGGTACTGAAATTTATTTTTACGGTATCGAGCTAAGTTTGTCAGCTGATATTCTAGTAAAATCATAATGAATGGAATAGGGGAAGTCTTACCTTGTGAAATCTGTAAGTAATCTCCTAATTAATTCAGGAAGAGGACCTTGTCCGACCTAACTCACGCTCCTCCACAAGCGTTCTTTGTGTCGTCATGGCGCTGTAAGCAACCCTAATGGCAGACTCAGAAATTTGTAACGTCGTTAAAACTAGTGGTCATTAATTACATGACACCTGTCGGCGAAATAAAGGGGGAGAAAATATTTTCGAATTTAAAGGAATTGCCAAATTTTGAAAAAAAAAAGAGAGGGATGAGGAAATTAATTACGGAAATTTTAGGAAATGTCAATTAATTATACGACTTCATAAATTAAATACTAGTAAGTGTTTTAGAGATTAATTAATATGTCCGTTTCATTCTCTCTAGAAGCATGTTGCATTAAAAAGGTTTTATCAAAGAAAACAATAAATATCTCATTTTACTGCATGGTTATTTAAGAAAAGGAAACGTATTATTGATTTCCTGTACGTTATACATTTGTAGCTACGTATACAAATCGAATCTACGAGTATGACGTCTCTCGCGCGTTTTGTGAATGAATTGATCCTTTTACTAACGTCATAACAATTATGTCTATCATTAAAAAAAAAGAAAAAGCTCTAATTTATGTAAATTTAAATGTTATGTATATGTATGTATCTGAAAGCAGCAATTGATGTATAAATGTTGAATTCCAAGAAAAAAGTGAGGCTCTGTTAACAAAATACGCCTATACCAATTTTCATGAAAGAAACACGTGTTCTTTAATTTTAAAACAATATATAATGCTCCTATTGGCTCAATTTTTTGGTCACATACATGTATATTTATTTTCTTTGATAAGGGAGCAAACATTTTATTTTTATGGTTAGGGGGGGGGGAGCAGTAAGACTTTGCAAATAAAAAAAATAAATAAATAAATAAAAATAAAAAAAATCCGGATCATGAAATTGTCGCCCCCCCCCCTTCCGACCTTTCCACATGCCCGGTAAACACTTTTTGTGTGTCATAATTTGATGATAAAATAAGTATAAATAACAATGAAACAAACTTTATTCAAAGGAACGAAAACAAATTCAAAAATCATTAGCACCATATATAGCCTGTCAACGATGAGTATCTTTTACAAGTAGATTGGTTCCATGTAGTGATGGGAAATCGGTTTAGAATCATAATCGATAATCGCTTAGAATCGGTTTGTGTATCCGATGCGATTTTTACCGTCAGTCATGACTGACGGTATACTGTAATCATTCGTGACCTACTTGCACGGATAGAATACCTCTTGGCAATATGATTGGTTGACAATTGCATAAAATGCAAATATCCGTCTAGGTTATTCAGAACCTGTGTATAAGATTCTCTCACCAGCTCGGCTTAAGAGTCTAGATGACCTGACAAATGAAAGTCGTATCGCATCAGTGTATTTTCTTCCGAAATATGCATCGAAAAGTCTTTGTACCGATACGTCCTATAACAATCGCAGATTTTCGGAAATTTCCGTCACTTGAATCGGAAAAAACGCGGAAAAGCCCGGAAATGTGCGATTCACCGCGTGGGATCGAAACGTATGGTGTTGTGCTTTCTTACATAGTTTTTTTTTTTGTTGGTATTTTCTCATTTTCTAAATTAAACTTTACAAAACTGAACAGTGGTTGCAGTAGAGCATCACCTAATAAATCAATCCATATCGTCCAGGTATATGGAAAGTTCATAGTTTTCGCAAACACTTCAATAGTTTATCGACGACAGAAAGTAATTCCTTCTGACGAACTCGTGAAGTGTTTGCAAAAACTACAGACTTTTCAGATTTATAAACGATATGGACTTACTTATTAGACATTGCTCTACTGCAACGTCTCTTTAGTTTTGTGCAGTATCACTTAAATGATGAGAAAACATCAAAATTCTCCGTAAAGAATCACAACATCATACGTTTCGATCCCACGCGGTGCGATTGGTAAATGCATTTTCTTCCGATTTTTTCTAACTTTTACAGTCAGCTAACTAACGGCAAGCTTTTTTGTAAAAGCTAATACTCGGTTATCACACTCTACTCAAATTCACTATTTTTATCCAAACAAAACCTACATTTGTAATAAACGCAATGCATATATACGTAATCATGTGATTTATTTAATCTTGAATAAACTTAATCTATGTAAAAATAACCCCCTATACTCTTTCCATTGTTTCATGAAAAAATGCATGAAAAGTATTAAAAAACAATCTTCAGTTGTGTTCGTTGAGGAGTGGAAAGGGAGGGGGGTTCATAATAGTATTTGCAATCTATCTGTCAACATAAAAAGTAACATCAAACAAGATTATCTTCAACTATTCTCAATCAAGTAATAAAATCAGTTTACCTAACAAAAAATGACTAGAATTGAAGAATTTACCGTCATCGTCGGTCCGTCGGCAATCCCTAATAGTCTGGTGTGAAAATTGTCATTAAATTAATTAATGATTTACTAGCTTTTACAATTATTCTCACTAATTTCATGCTGCTAGCTTCTGTTACTCTACAACATTATAACAACAATGATTTAGTAGAGAAATTATTGGAAATACTTTAGACAATTGGACAAAATTTCCTCTGATCCCTGAGCGGCCACCCCCCCCCCCCCCTTTCTGTACTTTCACGCTACCGATTATTTATTTTAAAATCGATGATCGAAATCGGATGACTTCAACACACCGCTAATCGATTATTATCGATAATCGGCCCATCACTAGTTCCATATGCCATTTCAGAAATTAAAAAGAAGTGATCTGCTAGCAAGAGATGCTTTAATATACTCTTCCTTGGCACCTGATCTTACTCCGTGTTTTATATTTTCAACATTGCAAGATTTAAAAAGAAATTCCGGGCTCTAAAAATGGCTGAAAAAAAAACTTCCGGCTGGCAAAAGTCTCCCCTTCCCCCTAAGAATCAAATGGTTGTTCCGGCCTAAACGCCATTCAGTTTCCATCGTCGGAAGACGTAGTTACGTCTTACAGCGGCGAAGGGGTCATGGGTTTCCGACGAACATGTAGTCATGTACATGTACTTACTAAGCACAGAGGAGAAGGGGTCATGGGTTTCCGACGTACATGTAGTCATGTACATGTACTTTCTAAGCACAGAGGAGAAGGGGTCGTGGGTTTCCGACGTACATGTAGTCATGTACATGTACTTACTAAGCACAGAGGAGAAGGGGTCATGGGTTTCCGACGTACATGTAGTCATGTACATGTACTTACTAAGCACAGAGGAGAAGGGGTCATGGGTTTCCGACGTACATGTAGTCATGTACATGTACTTACTAAGCACAGAGGAGAAGGGGTCATGGGTTTCCGACGTACATGTAGTCATGTACATGTACTTACTAAGCACAGAGGAGAAAGGGTCATGGGTTTCCGACGTACATGTAGTCATGTACATGTACTTACTAAGCACAGAGGAGAAGGGGTCATGGGTTTCCGACGTACATGTAGTCATGTACATGTACTTACTAAGCACAGAGGAGAAGGGGTCATGGGTTTCCGACGTACATGTAGTCATGTACATGTACTTACTAAGCACAGAGGAGAAGGGGTCATGGGTTTCCGACGTACATGTAGTCATGTACATGTACTTACTAAGCACAGAGGAGAAGGGGTCATGGGTTTCCGACGTACATGTAGTCATGTACATGTACTTACTAAGCACAGAGGAGAAGGGGTCATGGGTTTCCGACGTACATGTAGTCATGTACATGTACTTACTAAGCACAGAGGAGAAGGGGTCATGGGTTTCCGACGTACATGTAGTCATGTACATGTACTTACTTAGCACAGAGGAGAAGGGGTCATGGGTTTCCGACGTACATGTAGTCATGTACATGTACTTACTAAGCACAGAGGAGAAGGGGTCATGGGTTTCCGACGTACATGTAGTCATGTACATGTACTTACTTAGCACAGAGGAGAAGGGGTCATGGGTTTCCGACGTACATGTAGTCATGTACATGTACTTACTTAGCACTTAACCCATGACCCCTTCTCCTCTGTGCTTAGTAAGTACATGTACATGACTACATGTACGTCGGAAACCCACGACCCCTTCTCCTCTGTGCTTAGTAAGTACATGTACATGACTACATGTACGTCGGAAACCCATGACCCCTTCTCCTCTGTGCTTAGTAAGTACATGTACATGACTACATGTACGTCGGAAACCCATGACCCCTTCTCCTCTGTGCTTAGAAAGTACATGTACATGACTACATGTACGTCGGAAACCCATGACCCCTTCTCCTCTGTGCTTAGTAAGTACATGTACATGACTACATGTACGTCGGAAACCCATGACCCCTTCTCCTCTGTGCTTAGAAAGTACATGTACATGACTACATGTACGTCGGAAACCCATGACCCCTTCTCCTCTGTGCTTAGTAAGTACATGTACATGACTACATGTACGTCGGAAACCCACGACCCCTTCTCCTCTGTGCTAAGTAAGTACATGTACATGACTACATGTACGTCGGAAACCCATGACCCCTTCTCCTCTGTGCTTAGTAAGTACATGTACATGACTACATGTACGTCGGAAACCCACGACCCCTTCTCCTCTGTACTTACTTAGCACAGAGGAGAAGGGGTCATGGGTTTCCGACGTACATGTAGTCATGTACATGTACTTACTAAGCACAGAGGAGAAGGGGTCATGGGTTTCCGACGTACATGTAGTCATGTACATGTACTTACTTAGCACAGAGGAGAAGGGGTCATGGGTTTCCGACGTACATGTAGTCATGTACATGTACTTACTTAGCACAGAGGAGAAGGGGTCGTGGGTTTCCGACGTACATGTAGTCATGTACATGTACTTACTAAGCACAGAGGAGAAGGGGTCATGGGTTTCCGACGTACATGTAGTCATGTACATGTACTTACTTAGCACAGAGGAGAAGGGGTCGTGGGTTTCCGACGTACATGTAGTCATGTACATGTACTTACTAAGCACAGAGGAGAAGGGGTCATGGGTTTCCGACGTACATGTAGTCATGTACATGTACTTACTAAGCACAGAGGAGAAGGGGTCATGGGTTTCCGACGTACATGTAGTCATGTACATGTACTTACTAAGCACAGAGGAGAAGGGGTCATGGGTTTCCGACGTACATGTAGTCATGTACATGTACTTTCTAAGCACAGAGGAGAAGGGGTCATGGGTTTCCGACGTACATGTAGTCATGTACATGTACTTTCTAAGCACAGAGGAGAAGGGGTCATGGGTTTCCGACGTACATGTAGTCATGTACATGTACTTACTAAGCACAGAGGAGAAGGGGTCGTGGGTTTCCGACGTACATGTAGTCATGTACATGTACTTTCTAAGCACAGAGGAGAAGGGGTCATGGGTTTCCGACGTACATGTAGTCATGTACATGTACTTACTAAGCACAGAGGAGAAGGGGTCGTGGGTTTCCGACGTACATGTAGTCATGTACATGTACTTTCTAAGCACAGAGGAGAAGGGGTCGTGGGTTTCCGACGTACATGTAGTCATGTACATGTACTTACTAAGCACAGAGGAGAAGGGGTCATGGGTTTCCGACGTACATGTAGTCATGTACATGTTCTTACTAAGCACAGAGGAGAAGGGGTCATGGGTTTCCGACGTACATGTAGTCATGTACATGTACTTTCTAAGCACAGAGGAGAAGGGGTCATGGGTTTCCGACGTACATGTAGTCATGTACATGTACTTACTAAGCACAGAGGAGAAGGGGTCATGGGTTTCCGACGTACATGTAGTCATGTACATGTACTTTCTAAGCACAGAGGAGAAGGGGTCATGGGTTTCCGACGTACATGTAGTCATGTACATGTACTTACTTAGCACAGAGGAGAAGGGGTCGTGGGTTTCCGACGTACATGTAGTCATGTACATGTTCTTACTAAGCACAGAGGAGAAGGGGTCATGGGTTTCCGACGTACATGTAGTCATGTACATGTACTTACTAAGCACAGAGGAGAAGGGGTCATGGGTTTCCGACGTACATGTAGTCATGTACATGTTCTTACTAAGCACAGAGGAGAAGGGGTCATGGGTTTCCGACGTACATGTAGTCATGTACATGTACTTACTAAGCACAGAGGAGAAGGGGTCATGGGTTTCCGACGTACATGTAGTCATGTACATGTACTTTCTAAGCACAGAGGAGAAGGGGTCATGGGTTTCCGACGTACATGTAGTCATGTACATGTACTTACTAAGCACAGAGGAGAAGGGGTCATGGGTTTCCGACGTACATGTAGTCATGTACATGTACTTACTAAGCACAGAGGAGAAGGGGTCATGGGTTTCCGACGTACATGTAGTCATGTACATGTACTTACTAAGCACAGAGGAGAAGGGGTCATGGGTTTCCGACGTACATGTAGTCATGTACATGTACTTACTAAGCACAGAGGAGAAGGGGTCATGGGTTTCCGACGTACATGTAGTCATGTACATGTACTTACTAAGCACAGAGGAGAAGGGGTCATGGGTTTCCGACGTACATGTAGTCATGTACATGTACTTACTAAGCACAGAGGAGAAGGGGTCATGGGTTTCCGACGTACATGTAGTCATGTACATGTACTTACTAAGCACAGAGGAGAAGGGGTCATGGGTTTCCGACGTACATGTAGTCATGTACATGTACTTACTAAGCACAGAGGAGAAGGGGTCATGGGTTTCCGACGTACATGTAGTCATGTACATGTACTTACTAAGCACAGAGGAGAAGGGGTCGTGGGTTTCCGACGTACATGTAGTCATGTACATGTACTTACTAAGCACAGAGGAGAAGGGGTCATGGGTTTCCGACGTACATGTAGTCATGTACATGTACTTACTAAGCACAGAGGAGAAGGGGTCATGGGTTTCCGACGTACATGTAGTCATGTACATGTACTTACTAAGCACAGAGGAGAAGGGGTCGTGGGTTTCCGACGTACATGTAGTCATGTACATGTACTTTCTAAGCACAGAGGAGAAGGGGTCATGGGTTTCCGACGTACATGTAGTCATGTACATGTACTTACTAAGCACAGAGGAGAAGGGGTCGTGGGTTTCCGACGTACATGTAGTCATGTACATGTACTTTCTAAGCACAGAGGAGAAGGGGTCGTGGGTTTCCGACGTACATGTAGTCATGTACATGTACTTACTAAGCACAGAGGAGAAGGGGTCGTGGGTTTCCGACGTACATGTAGTCATGTACATGTACTTACTAAGCACAGAGGAGAAGGGGTCGTGGGTTTCCGACGTACATGTAGTCATGTACATGTACTTACTAAGCACAGAGGAGAAGGGGTCGTGGGTTTCCGACGTACATGTAGTCATGTACATGTACTTACTAAGCACAGAGGAGAAGGGGTCGTGGGTTTCCGACGTACATGTAGTCATGTACATGTACTTACTAAGCACAGAGGAGAAGGGGTCGTGGGTTTCCGACGTACATGTAGTCATGTACATGTACTTACTAAGCACAGAGGAGAAGGGGTCGTGGGTTTCCGACGTACATGTAGTCATGTACATGTACTTACTAAGCACAGAGGAGAAGGGGTCGTGGGTTTCCGACGTACATGTAGTCATGTACATGTACTTACTAAGCACAGAGGAGAAGGGGTCGTGGGTTTCCGACGTACATGTAGTCATGTACATGTACTTACTAAGCACAGAGGAGAAGGGGTCATGGGTTTCCGACGTACATGTAGTCATGTACATGTACTTACTAAGCACAGAGGAGAAGGGGTCATGGGTTTCCGACGTACATGTAGTCATGTACATGTACTTACTAAGCACAGAGGAGAAGGGGTCGTGGGTTTCCGACGATGTTCAGTCTCGACTGCATAGCATTTCTTAACCAAATATGTAATCCTTAATGATAAAAAGAAGTAACATATAAATTCAAGGACAAACAACATTTCAACATTTTATTGTTTCAGTGATTGATGTGTAAATATCAAGACCTTGTAGTACTTTGAAGTTATGATAAGACAGTTGACCCTGGCTAATTTGGTAATGCAATATTCAAATGATAGTTACTGTATAATTTGCGGACGCAAATTCGATTTATTAACCAAAATTTGTCATTTATTTCTCTTATTTTAATGACTTATATAAATCAAATAATTTGAATGTAGACAATGACCATCAAGTCTCCAGCAAAAAAGTTCTATTGGCAACGGTTATTAACAAGATTATAAATTCATAGATTATTCTAAAATACATATACATGTATAAGGGAAATAACGAGACAAAATTCTGATTGTTTTGAAAATGACATACATACTAGTATCGCAATAGCACTTTTCTTTGGGTCATCAGATTAGCTGTTTATGGTTGTGAGGTTGTCCGGATTACAACGTCCATTTACTAACCGGCAAATGTCGTTTTCGCATCACTTACAGCATCCTGTCGTCCATTTCAATCGTTGAGGACTATTTGTGGGTCGGGATCTTGGTTGTTAGATTATAAATATGTAATTACTAAATGTATATAACCTAAACCTGATTTCAGCAATGGAAAAAATCCACCTACGGTACCATCATCTGAGGATTAAGCTACAGGTATTTATATAAGCATTCTAGAAGTCCCCACTCAGGTTCCAGCATCTATTTAAAGAGTCCCGCCTTGAGCAAGTTCCTGCATTCGAGACAAGATATCCCATCTCTGGTACCATCGATGAGTCCAACTTTGGTGACTATCGTCCGTAGATGTTGGATGTTATCATATGGGAACCATAGATGTTGGATGTTATTATGTGGGAATCATAGATGTTTGATGTTGTTATGTGGGAACCATAGATGTTGGGTGTTATTATGTGGGAACCATAGATGTTGAATATTATTATGTTGGAAACATAGATGTTGGATGTTATTATGTGGGAACCATAGATGTTGGGTGTTATCATGTGGGAACCATAGATGAAGGATGTCACCATATGGTTACCTTAGATGTTGGATTTTATTATTTGGGAACCATAGATGTCGGATGTTATCTTGTGGGTACCATAGATGTAGGATGTTATAATGTAGGAACCATAGAAGTTGAATATTATTATGTTGGAACCATAGATTGTGGATGCTATTATGTGGGAACCATAGATGTTGGGTGTTATCATGTGGGAACCATAGACGTTGGATGTTATCATGTGGGAACCATAGATGTTGGAAGCTATCATGTTGGAACCATAGATGTTGGATGTTATCATTTCGGAACCATAGATGTTAGATGTTATTATTAGATGTTGGAAGTTGTCATGTGGGAACAATAGATGTTGGATGTTATCATGTGGGAACCATAGATATTGGATGTTATCATATAGGAACCGTAGATGTCGGATTTTATCATGTGGGAATCATAGATATTGGATGTTATCATGCGTGAACCATAGATGTTGGATGTTATCATGCGAGAACCATAGATGTTGGACGTTATCATATTGGAACCATAGATGTTGGAAGTTATCATGTTAGAACCATATATGTTCGACGTTATCATGTGGGAACCATATATATTGGATGTTATCATGTTGGAACCATAGATGTCGGATGTTATCATGTGGGAACCATAGATGTAGGATGTTATCATGTTGAAACCATAGATGTTGAATATTATTATGTTTGAACCATAGATGTTGGATGTTATTATGTGGGAACCATAGATATTGGGTATTATCATGTGGGAACCATAGACGTTGGATGTTATCATGTGGGAACCATAGATGTCGGAAGATATCATGTTGGAACCATAGATGTTGGATGTTATCATTTCGGAACCACAGATGCTAGATATTATTATTAGATGTTGGATGTTATCACATGGGAACCATAGATATTGGATTTTATCATGTGAGAACCTTAGATGTTGGATATTTTCATGTGGGAACCATAGATATTGGATGTTATCATGTGGTAACCATAGATGTTTGATGCTATCATGTGGAAACCATAGATGTTGGACGTTATCATGTGGGAACCATAGATGTTGGAAGTTATCATGTGGGAACCATAGATGATGGACGTTATCATGCTGGTAACCATAGATGTTGGAAGTTATCATGTTAGAACCATATTATGTTGGACGTTATCAAGTGGGAACCATTGATGTTGGATGTTATCATGTTGGAACAATAGATGTTGAATGTTATCATGCGGGAACCATAGATGGTTGACGTTCTCGTGTTGGAACCATAGATGTTGGATGTTATCATGTTGAAACCATAGATATTGGACGTTATCATGTGGGAACCATAGGTGTTGGGTGTTATCATGTGGAAACCATAGATGTTGGGTATTATTATGTTGGAACCATAGATGTTGGATGTTATCATGTGGGAACCATAGATTGGATGTTATCATGTGGGAACCATCACAGGGATTTATCACGCTAATACCTGTTGCTCTATTTAAGCCGCCCTATATAAATTCTACGTTTAACTTATAGGCTCTTTTGTACATTATATTATACGCGTACTAACCCTCAGTGTTTTCGAAGACTTATGTTCGTTTGTGAAGGCTAAAACGTCTCAAAAAGGCAAGAAAGATGTTTGAACTTCCCTGATTTACCAAAAATGGAATGTTACAGTGTGCTTGCATGGCTAGTTTGTGTTTTTAGTCTTTATGTAATATTTGTCTTAGATGTCATGCATGTTGATTTATAGTGTTTTATGTATGTAAATTTCTGTGATATGTATGCCTCACTAGTCTATTAAAAAGCTCTACAGAGCTTATGTTTCTTGTTACTCTGTATATATTGCCGACTCAAAATAAATATTACTTGACTTGACCAAGGACTTGCATAAGTCCTTGACTTGACTTAACAGAGAATTGTGACGGTTACGAAAATCCGGATCTCACATTTAGTCGGAAATTTCAAAATAATTTGTTTCTTTATTTTGGGAATTTTTCCAAAACCTACGCGGGCGATGGACGTCAAACATAGAATTTATTTAGGATGGCCTTACTATATATGTTAATAGAGCAACCGGTGTTAGCGTGATAAATCCCTATGGGAACCATAGATGCTATTCGGTCTTTTCGAAATACAGAGTTACTCCCCATTTGTGCAGGTATCTGACGTCAACGCATTGTGACGTCATCAAATTCTATGGAAACAAGTGTGAAATTCAGGGAAATAGTGTCACATATATGACCTTTTCAAAGGAATTTAATGACGTCACAATGCTTTTACGTCAGATACCTGCACAAATCGAACGTAGGATTATAAAATCAAAAACACGGAATTGTTCCGGGCAACAACATCCGAGTAGTCCGTACATAAAGTAGAACCAAACGAGCTCTGCTGTCTGTCTCACAAAAATTCTTACGAAAAAAATTAGAAAGTATGGTAACTTTTGCTCGTTTGGTTCTACTTATTAACTGAGATTCATGGAGTTTTGTTTCTGAATTTATATTAAGTATGTAGAAATTATATTAAGGAACATAATTATACCATCTAAAGGGAAACACTTTTGAACCTTTTACTTATTGATCAACGAAAGTTACGAAAATTCCTGAATTTTTTTCGTAAGAAAAATAATTTGGGAAAAAGTACTGAAACTTCAAATATAACGTATATTTAATAAGAGTCCCCTTCGGCGTTGCCGGAAGGGGACTAAAAAACATGTTTCTTGGCGACTTCCCCCTGTACGCGATATTAAACGGGACAGAAAGGGTTGGAAAGGAGGCATGATAGGGCAAATTAGAATCAAAAACTTGTTAAAATAATTCAGGATTTGAATTCTCAATTTAATAATCTACAGAATTGTCTCAACAATTAAAAGTAAGTTCCTCCAAAGTACTTGAAAAGGACGAGTGTCCGGAAATTGAACATTACCGTCCGAAAATTGTTCTGGCACCAGTCATAAAAAATCTACAAAATTTGAGGACAAATTAAAACTCTTTTTCGCTATCAAAACATGTCATTGATGCTGGTTGATTATGACTCGGAATTCATAATTATTTATAAGAAGGAATGGCAGTGAGATTGATTTATCCAGTTTTATCACACAACCCTGTTGTAAGATTGATTTATCCGGTTTTATCACACAACCCTATTGTAATACAATCTCACTGCCATTCCTTGTTATAAGTAATTATGAATATCCGAGTCATAATCAACCAGCATCCAGTGGCGGATTTAGAGGGGGGGCCCAGGGGGCCCGCCCCCCCCCCCCTTTTTTCACCCAAAGTTATTGATTCAGAATGCTCTTTTTATGCTTAATCTCTTTACTTTTGGGGAAATTTTCGGCTCGCTTCGCTCGCCACACTTAATTTTTCATAAGCTGTCTATTTTTTCGTCTTCACTTTGTCTTGAACTTTCTATGTCATCGTGTTTGAACGGATTCATATGTCATAAACATATACAAAATTCAAAATTAAATTAACACTTGAATAATTACCAAATGCTTCATTTTCATGGGCCGATCTAACCAGTTTAGACAGGTGGATAGTGGGGTTGCAATGCCCTAATCTTCCCAACCTTCCCCAATCGGTCAAACAAAAATAGAGGATGGAAAATGAGAGAGATATTGTAATCTTATGACAAAATGTAACCATCTATTCCAAAAATTTCCCGGCTCGCTCCGCTCGCCAATTTAGAATAATATATATACATGTATGTATATATACATGTATGGATGACTGAACCAAAACAAAAAAAAAAAAAGAAAACTTCAAATCTTAAAATTTTCCTGCTCGCTACGTTCGCCGGTATACCTATAAACTTAAGTAAACGTATCAAGAAACTCTATCTTCTAAATGCAACATGCAGTCGGAATGACCCCCCCCCCCCCCCCCAACTTATTAATTAAAATCACCAGTCTTGAGCTTTAGGTTTCGGAGGTCTTTTTGGAGGTCTTTTTTTTTTTTCGTCTTCGACCTTTTTTTTTTTTTTTTTTTCTTTTTTTGCTTGTCAGTTTTTCTTTGAACAATTTTCTTCGAGCTGAAACTTTGGCCCCCCCCCCCTTTTCTGAAATCCTAGATCCGCCACTGGCATCAATGACATGTTTTGATAGAGAAAACCGGAATATAATCTGTTCATGTGAAATGAATGTGGTATATAGTCATTATTTCATGTGGATACTTGTAGTTACAAAACGATGTAGCTCTACTGTAAACTTTATTTCCTTTTTGTGCTCTTTTTTGGTTTCGTTTGGTAAGAAAAATCTTCATGAAAATATAAAAACGGTCGTCGAGCCGAGATATTGACGGAATCGGAATTAAAATCTTTGCAAAACGCACATGACAGGGAACATGGCTTGCCGAGTTTCACGTTTGAGTTGTGTAGTTCCACGGTTTGCATCAGTATTCAATCGATCAGGGATAACTACAGTGCCAAACTCTGAAACACTAAGAAGGCTTAAATTTCATCGAAATTACAGGAAATTTTCAACATCGACAGTGAAGAGAAAGAAAGAAAAAGAAACGTAAGTCTGGTCGTTTGTAAATTTTGAGAACACCCCTTGTCATGTCAAGGGGACTAGTAGCTTTAGATGCAAAAGCGATGTATTAAATATCATCGCTTTGGTGAAAACGGTAATGTTCACGGGAAGGTGAGCGCACACATGTATGCGCGCAAATTATTTGCTATAAGAAAAATATTATACATCCCATTTGTTTCAAGACGACTCTCTTGTGGTCTAAGCATAACCTAGGCATGGATAATTTTACCTGTTAATGTCTTAAAACTTGTTAATCCATGTACATTTGTTTTAGACCCAGTTCTAAATATAAATGACTGCCATTTTACCGGATGTACAATATCTAGTCAATTCGACCTAAGCATACTTCAATGGGAAAGCACCTCTCTTTTGTAGGAGCACTCACCCCAAGGGATCAAGGTCGAAACAAGGCAACGTATACAAATCATTCATTTAACTGTTCCAAGTTTTTTCTTTTTCATTTTCAGGTTTATAATGCCAGTACATGCGATATATATGATCCCATAGGGTGAGAGCACCAACAAAGGAGAGGTTTATACAGATTGAAATGTGCAACGGTCGAATTGATCGGATCTTGCACATCCGGAAAAATGGCAGACATTTCTGTTTGGAACTGAGACAAAAACAAATGTTCGTGGATTTACAAGTTTTAAAACAGTAACAGTTAAAATTATCCATGCCTAGGTAAAGTTTAGTAAATTGATGAGCTGATTTGAAGAATGCAGGGCACAATATTCCTCAAAAAATAAACTTCCAACCAAACGAACCTGTTGCACTAACGCTCTGTATATTAAATACAGTAGCGTATATCTAGCGCTAGGGGACTAGGGGATTCGTTGGTTTATCTCCGCAATTTATAGGCTGAAAATTAAAATTGTTTATAATGTAGGACTATATTAAATCCTTGAAGTGGAGGAGGAATGTTCTCCTCGGAAAAAAATTAACTCTAAAACTTGCGAATTTCCTCTGAATTGATAAGTTTCATTATATAACTACAGTCCTGTTCACTAAATCCAGAACACCCTGTTTTGGCGATTTATTCTTTCGTCTGAAGAATTTTGCTATAATTTATTGTTTCCGAGAATTTACCTCCTTTAGTCGTAACTGGAAATTAACTTCAACCCTATCACTATCAGCTGCCTTCAAACCGCAATATGAAAAATAAAATGTCTACGGGAAATTTCATTGTTAATTTCAAGCCGCCGCCATATTGACTTTGTTCTCTGTGTCAACAATGGTAAAGAGTGATGTCAAAGCCTCCGACGTCACACATTTTCAGTGATTTTACTATAGAAAATCCCAGTAGACTTTTTATTTTCCTTCGTATTTCTAACTTAACTGACGCACAGCCAAAACTGTGGTATTTTCTGTTACGACTAAAGGAGTACTATGAAATTGATATCTTTTTGGAAGAAGACATCATATTTTAGAGAAAACCTGGCGGTGCTCTGGAAACTGGAATTAGTGAACAGGACAGTAAGCATGGAAAGGAGGATTTATTTTTAATTAATGTACATAAATTCATGCAGCTAACAGGATTGGAGTAAATCATTTTATTAAACTAAAGTTACAAAAGTCTTGATATAGAAGCATTAATCTTTGTCAGATATGATTTATATGTATCTGACATATATAATATACATCACTGTACATTGTACATGTATTTGTCATGATTTTGTGTTCTTCCAGTAGACGAGTTATTTGTTACACTTACCTCTGTTACATTCTTGGATTCAGATGATACTGTCATACAGCAAGAAATCTTTCACCTATCTATACTTAATTTGGATATCATTGTACAGTTATTTTTCAGATTAATCAGAAAGCGATGATGCCCATCGATTTACAAATGTAGTGTCAACAAGTAAAAAGTCAACTCAAGGTCACTGTTACTGTTAGGAGAAATATTTATCCCCTTGTAACTTGCAGCGGGGATACATTATCTCTGTTGTCTGTCGGATACTGGAGATCAGCATACATGCAGAAGACAAAGTAATCTTCATAGAAACATGAAACCCCCCCACAAATGTTCCCCACAGGGTGAGGATGAACCGTATTGATTTTCAAGGTCAAGGGTCAAAGGTCAATGTCACTGTGGACTTGGGCTAAAAATCCTTGTGGACATCATGCAGGTAGAAAACTTTTAGCAATCATCATAGAATTATTAGAAACATCAATCCTTCCACAAATGTTTCCAATTGGGAGAGGATTAACAATATTGATTTTCAAGGTCAAGGTCACTTAGGCTTATAATCCTCGTGAATCACATAAAATGTAAAGCAGTCGTCATACATGTAGGATAACAATACCGGTCCTTCCTCAAATATGCCGGATTTGGTTAGGACGAAACCTATGAAATCATTTAGCTGATAGCATAAATTAAGCATTTGCGAGTTGTGTTGCCTTTATTAAAGAATTGAAATGTATCCAAACCAAATTTTGATTTAAAACTATGGATATTTATGAGGAGGATGCAATGGTATCAATACAAGGTTAAAAGTCAAGGTCACAGTCTCTAGAAATTTACTACATGTAATTTAATACATATGTTCTCTTTCAGTATAACAATATACTTCGTAGATCGTGATGGTGATACGATAGAAGCCAAAGCTGCGGTTGGATCCTCATTCCTAGATGTTGCTATTAATAACGATGTAGAAGTAGAAGGTACATTCCCATCATATGTACTTTGCATGCCATGGAAACTAAAACCATCAAAAGGGGGAAAGACTCTTCTATTATGACCATAAGAAATTTAAATCTAATGAATCAGTGTTTTGATTTTTGCAGCAAAGAATTTTGATGCACATATATTACCGGTATTGAGGCTGTACCTTTGTTCCATTTGCAGAGGACGATATCACTGATACATTTTTTTTTTGTATTGTCGGCGTTTACAATTTTTCTGTGAACGTCTATTTTTCCATGCATGTCCATGTGTACCATATATCTTAGTAATACCTGTAGTCACAGAGTAATTGTAGAAATGTTAGAAATGTTCAGTGTTGTTTTTGAATATGTACATGTATCATTACGCAAGCAAGATATCAATATGACATGTCTGATGTCTTAATTTTCTTATTTTCTATCATTTTACATTATATTCATAATATTGTATCTCAGACATCAGCCTCATTTCTGAATGAAATCAATAGTGAGTATAATTGACACTTCCCAGGTGCTAAATCTTGTGTTGTCACAAATTTTTTACTTCAGAGTAGCAAGCTTTAAACGTCAAAGATCAAGAAATGAAAAATACATTGTGGCATCATGAATTTCCATGCGATTGGAAGGGTAGATTACATGTATCTCTAATTTTCATACATGTATCTTAATTACGATGGTGGGTGATAATTCTTGTTTTGGTCTTCTATGGGTATTCAAATACACTACCTGGCTTGATCCCCTGAAGTATTTATAGGTAACAATTCATGGACATAGAAAATTAGGAAGAGAAAATACAAATTGAGAAAACGGGAGGGTACAAGAATTTTCATTTATTTTCAGGGTATCCGTTCATTTTGTCCTACGAGATGGAACAAAGGTATCGGCTAAAACTCCCGTGGGAGAGAATTTACTCGACGTAATCATAGAGAACGATATAGACATTGATGGTTTTGGTTAGTTTATTTTTATCATCATCAATAATTTTATGGCTTATCCTACAATATTGGTCAAAATTGCCAGCATTTTGGCTGACTTTTCGTAAACAGTTATGTTATTATCTCTAATTTCTCCTGATTTCGACCAACTAAGTCTTTTAATTAGAATTTAAACAAAAAATTGAAAGGATATAATTATAATAACTTCATTAAATTTTTGGATGATTTTCATTTTGACATTTCAATGTACATGTACATAACTCTCTTGAAAATTATAATAAATGTATTTAAAAATTCATCACCAATATTAATTTTGTTCTAAATGCACATCATTAATGCACAAACACAATGCTAGAATCAATTAATGTGAATTCATTATCCCAATTAAAAATTATATGGTAAATTCAAAGTAATTTTATAATCTTCAGACAGTTCACATTTCTAAAACTGAGAAAATGACGAGTCACATATGTTGGTCTTATGAAGTAATTATTGATTGCCGTTATTTTAATTGTGCGGCAGGTGCTTGTGAAGGAACCCTAGCCTGTTCAACATGTCATCTGATCTTCAAACAACAAGATTACGACAAAATACCAGAGAAACCCACGGATGAGGAATTAGACATGTTAGATTTAGCTTACGGTTTGACAGATACGTAAGTTCACGAGTCCTACTTTATCTATAGGCGTATAAATCAACAAAGATAGAGTTTTTTTTCTTAATTTAGTAGTTACTGGTAATATTTCATCTGTAAAATGCATGAATCTATATTTTATCCTTGCCCTCTGATATTACAACAATCTGTTTAAATGCATTTTTTCTGCATGGTCCTAGCAGTATGAGCTTGAAATAGAAATAAAAAACTTAAAATAGATATATATTATAAAAATCTTCGTTAACTGTTGACATGATAAAGTGCATCTTGAAACTATTAAAGATTGATTTTTTTCTAAGTGATCCTTGTATGCACTTGTATCAAGTCTTACAAAATATCTATTAATACAATCAAGATCAATACAAGATAAAAAATTTAATTTTAATTGAAAAAAGGTGTTAAGTATAAATTATGTACATATATTGTTCTTTGTTAGGTGTATAGTTCTTGTATTTAAATACAGCAAATTCATTTTCATTGTCAGCCTTTTAGAAAAGTTATTCTTCTCATACATTGTACATGTAATATTACTAGAAAAATAACCATAAACTATGACAAATATGCTAAAGTACATTTATATAAACGCTAATTAACAGGTGCTAAACATGAAAAGGTTTCAATGAGCAACTCTTTTGTTCATTTGTCCAAACAAGTTTAATATTTTAAAAATTAATGTTCATATTTATGAGTACATTTACATGTAAAAGTTTTTAAATATATTGAAAAACCAATGTTTCTTGTATCACTTCTTTTAAAATGTATCATATCAGTATTGACTACAAGTTACATATGCAACATGTAAGTTGTGTCTCTTTTCATGTAATTTCCTTCATATAAGGTTATCATAATTAAACTTTGAAGTTCTATTTTCAGCTCTCGGCTTGGTTGTCAAGTATTGGTAACCAAGGACATGGACGGTTTAGTTGTGGAGGTGCCAGCAGCTGTGGCAGATGCCAGAGAGCCATCTTAACCAAGGATCAATATTTAGCTCAAATTAAGTGACAATTTGTTCTCCTTAATGATATGTGATAAACATGGCTATCAGAAATATGACATAATCTTAAAAAGAGGTATACTATACTATCCAGAAACGTAGCATCATATATTAGATATATTTATTACCGTATGTCTCAATCTGTGCATGAGTGGATATGACTCCAAGTCAGAGAATTTGAAATCATAAAATCATATGTACCGTACTGCACCTGAAAAGAAATGTAGAATATTATATTTCATTATTTTATGTTTACAATAATTTGTTTTAATCGGAAGTTTTCCTTATCTTTGACTTACTATTTTAAATGTACATGAAGGTCAGGTACATAGCATATTATAAATTATCATAGCTATCATTATGATTTATATACCCTATTGTATGTATAGATTTATAAACTTATATAAGGTGATACCAGTACTGGCATCTAACATTAAAACGGTGCCAAATGAAACTTTATTCTTTCGTTTAACACAGTAATGATTTTTTGACTGAAAATTTTTATTTACGAATGTAGACGACATCTAAGGTTTTTCTAATGCAAGTGATACAGGGATGTGAATTGTAAGCTTTAAAAATTCTTTTTATAACCCCCCCCCCCCCCCCCTCCTTTCTCGAAAAAAAAAAATTGTTAGGGATGTGCTGGAGTTACTTTTCTACTTAACTTTCGTCTGCGGAAGATATACATCATAAGTCCATTCAACTATGATTTCAATAACTTAACTTATTCAAATATCACAATAATTATGTTGATGTTGATATTAAAGAAAGGATTGGCTGCCTAAATCATTATGCATGTTTTAGGCTTTTAGACTATGATTATGTATGTATTTTCAGTATAAGACATTGTGATTGTAACTCCTACTAAGTCAATAGAATGGATTGATTTTAATCAATTTTTCATATTGAAAGATGAAATTATGTATATACGGATGAAAAAGATATTGTTATAAAAACTTTCAAATACCTGAGAAATGGCCCTTTAATTAAGAGTAATTATGTATTCCTCATGTACTTTTAGAATGCTGTCTTTGATACACCTCAGTTACTTGTGCAGGGAAATCATAAAGATAGCAATATAATTAGTTGCTTGAAGCTGAATAAGTTTGACCTCAGTTTGGACTACTGTATTTGTACTTGTTTTAACACAGTAAAATTTTAGTGAAAACAGGGCAAAATTTGCTATAAGCATATTCATGTAGCTTAATTGACTTATTTTCCATGATAATCTTTTAGAGTTTAAATTAATGATTTTTAAATAGCAAAGTCTTAAATTGAAGCAGTCTTTAACTACGTTAATGCCCTTAAAATATGAATCCCGGTAAAATAAGTACACTTACAGTATTAATGTTGTTATTACAATTTATTTGCTGTCGTGGAGGAGATTGAAATGTCTTGTAACATTTACAACACTAAGTTTCTTTACGGTTGAAGTAATTGTTTTCTGGTAATTCAGCAAAGAGTACACATTTAGATACGTCATCCTTTGATTAGTTTGTGGCACACACATTTCTTGACTTTTTACTATTACCTTGTATACACAGCCAATTGTGCCTCATATGAAATTCATGTGAAATTTACATGAATTTTACATGAAAGTTCACATGAAATTTATGTGAAACGAGCACGAACATGAAATTTACATGAAATTTTTCACATGAAATTCATGTGAAGATTTTTACATGGATGTTATGTGAATTCAGTTTCCTGTGAAAGTCATTTAGAAAAATTCATGTGAAATTCATGTGAAGGAAATTTATGTGAAATTCATGTGAAATATTTTTATGCCCCCGGAATCAAAGATTCGGGGGCATATATTTTTTGGCCTGTTTGTCTGTTTATCTGTTTGTCTGTTTGTCTGTCTGTTTGTCCGAAAAACTTTAACATTGGACATAACTTTTGAATGGGAAGTGATAGGGCTTTCATATTTCACATGTGTATTCCTTGTGACAAGACCTTTCCATTGATACCAAAATTTTTGACCTCGTGACCTTGACCTTTGACCTTCTTTTCAAAAACTTTAACATTGGGCATAACTTTTGAATGGGAAGTGATAGGGCTTTCATATTTCACATGTGTATTCCTTGTGACAAGACCTATCCATTGATACCAAAATTTTTGACCTTGTGACCTTGACCTTGACCTTTGACCTACTTTTCAAAAACTTTAACATTGGGCATAACTTTTGAATGGGAAGTGATAGGGCTTTCATATTTCACATGTGTATTCCTTGTGACAAGACCTTTCCATTGATACCAAAATGTTTGACCTCGTGACCTTGACCTTTGACCTTCTTTTCAAAAACTTTAATATTGGGCATAACTTTTGAATGGGAAGTGATAGGGCTTTCATATTTCACATGTGTATTCCTTGTGACAAGACCTTTCCATTGATACCAAAATTTTTGACCTCGTGACCTTGACCTTGACCTTTGACCTACTTTTCAAAAACTTTAACATTGGGCATAACTTTTGAATGGGAAGTGATAGGGCTTTCATATTTCACATGTGTATTCCTTGTGACAAGACCTTTCCATTGATACCAAAATTTTTGACCTCGTGACCTTGACCTTTGACCTTTGACCTACTTTTCAAAAACTTTAACATTGGGCATAACTTTTGAATGGGAAGTGATAGGGCTTTCATATTTCACATGTGTATTCCTTGTGACAAGACCTTTCCATTGATACCAAAATTTTTGACCTCGTGACCTTGACCTTGACCTTTGACCTACTTTTCAAAAACTTTAACATTGGGCATAACTTTTGAATGGGAAGTGATAGGGCTTTCATATTTCACATGTGTATTCCTTGTGACAAGACCTTTCCATTGATACCAAAATTTTTGACCTCGTGACCTTGACCTTTGACCTTTGACCTACTTTTCAAAAACTTTAACATTGGGCATAACTTTTGAATGGGAAGTGATAGGGCTTTCATATTTCACATGTGTATTCCTTGTGACAAGACCTATCCATTGATACCAAAATTTTTGACCTTGTGACCTTGACCTTGACCTTTGACCTACTTTTCAAAAACTTTAATATTGGGCATAACTTTTGAATGGGAAGTGATAGGGCTTTCATATTTCACATGTGTATTCCTTGTGACAAGACCTATCCATTGATACCAAAATTTTTGACCTTGTGACCTTGACCTTGACCTTTGACCTACTTTTCAAAAACTTTAACATTGGGCATAACTTTTGAATGGGAAGTGATAGGGCTTTCATATTTCACATGTGTATTCCTTGTGACAAGACCTTTCCATTGATACCAAAATTTTTGACCTCATGACCTTGACCTTGACCTTTGACCTACTTTTCAAAAACTTTAACATTGGGCATAACTTTTAAATTGGGAAGTGATAGGGCTTTCATATTTCACATGTGTATTCCTTGTGACAAGACCTTTCCATTGATACCAAAATTTTTGACCTCGTGACCTTGACCTTGACCTTTGACCTACTTTTCAAAAACTTCAACATTGGGCATAACTTTTGAATGGGAAGTGATAGGGCTTTCATATTTCACATGTGTATTCCTTGTGACAAGACCTTTCCATTGATACCAAAATTTTTGACCTCGTGACCTTGACCTTGACCTTTGATCTACTTTTCAAAAACTTTAACATTGGGCATAACTTTTGAATGGGAAGTGATAGGGCTTTCATATTTCACATGTGTATTCCTTGTGACAAGACCTTTCCATTGATACCAAAATTTTTGACCTCGTGACCTTGACCTTGACCTTTGACCTACTTTTCAAAAACTTTAACATTGGGCATAACTTTTGAATGGGAAGTGATAGGGCTTTCATATTTCACATGTGTATTCCTTGTGACAAGACCTTTCCATTGATACCAAAATTTTTGACCTCGTGACCTTGACCTTGACCTTTGACCTACTTTTCAAAAACTTTAACATTGGGCATAACTTTTGAATGGGAAGTGATAGGGCTTTCATATTTCACATGTGTATTCCTTGTGACAAGACCTTTCCATTGATACCAAAATTTTTGACCTCGTGACCTTGACCTTGACCTTTGACCTACTTTTCAAAAACTTTAACATTGGGCATAACTTTTGAGTGGGAAGTGATAGGGCTTTCATATTTCACATGTGTATTCCTTGTGACAAGACCTTTCCATTGATACCAAAATTTTTGACCTCGTGACCTTGACCTTTACCTTTGACCTACTTTTCAAAAACTTTAACATTTGGCATAAATTTTGAATGGGAAGTGATAGGGCTTTCATATTTCATATGTGTATTCCTTGTGACAAGACCTTTCCATTGATACCAAAATTTTTGACCTCGTGACCTTGACCTTTGACCTTTTAACCCAGTGACCTCACATACATGTACTTAGCAGAAAATAATGTTCATACTAACAAAGATGCCACCGGGGGCATTCGTGTTTCACAAACACAGGCTTTATTCACATAAATCTTATGTGAGATTTTTATTAATTTTACATGAACTTTCATGTGAAATTTACATGATGCTCATTTCATATGAATTTCATGCGAGGCACAATTGGCTGTGTAATGAGATCATTCTTTAATACATTGTATCTGAAAATGACCAAAGCTATTTTATTTAAGGAGAATAATGAAAAATATTGGTTCTTAAATCCAATTGTATGGTAAAGACAATCATATGTTCTTTTTCCCTCAGATGGCTCTTTCTTTGTATTTCAAATTTTCCTTTAAATTTTTGTTTAGGGTTAAGAACTTTTCATTTATTTCAAGATACTATAGATTTTCATTTTATGTAAAGATCAATGAAAATTGTGATCATATATAATTGACGTTTGATATAATTGGACGTACTGTACTTTGCAATTTATGCTCCTATCCTTAAGCATGTTATGTTGTCAGTATGTATAATTTATAATTTGAAGAGAAGGGCAAAAAAAAAAATGTTATATGCGTATCATATTTGTATTATGTTGAATATAGTAAGAGGACTCCAATAGACCTTCTTCATATTACTGTTAGACAGGCATTTTAGACACTCCAAGACCGACATCACTACTTTTGACGTAATTTCTAATTGTTACGTCATAATTCAGATACAACGTCACAGTTAAAAATTACGTCAAATGTTGTCATGTAGGGTCTTACGATGTGTAAAATACAAGTCAACTGCGGTTATGTGAAATTCGTCTATTAGATTTAATTTTTACTTCTCATTCTATTGTTCTATACCAAAATTTGCATAATAATGCAATAGACAATATAAACTGTTATACCTCATTGACTGAATACCCGTTGTGATTTAAAACATGTACATGGTTTTAAGTGAATTATGAATGTTCCAGATTTTATTTTAGAAACAAAATTGAGGGCATGACAAATGTTGAAATCATGATGAAGTTATGTGATGTGATTGAATTTGGCATAAATGTTGATTTGTAATGTAATGAATTATTGTACAATATTAAGAGTTATGTTTCTTTTTCTCCACATTTCCCCTTGTTTTATTTGCAAGGTCACAAGTATCCTTTAGTCATTACATTCTGTCAAAGTTTTATTTTCACGATGATGAATTTGGTGATAACCCTTTAAGCTCTTTTGTCAAGAGGTGAAGTCACATTTATATTAGTGACATGAGAGCAAATGTCGATTACAAAATTAACCCAATCAAATAGTGAAGATGGGAGTCTGGCTCTAATTTGTTGGTGGATTCATTGTACTGACTTTTATGTGCAATTTCCATCCCTCTCTTGAAAAAAAAGATCCTTACACGAGACAGGTACTCTTCATAAATTAACAGCAAGTATACTCATATTCAATGTATTCTTTATTGCACAAGTTATTTACTGCATTGAATGACGATGATACTTGTTACCTTCATGTTCAACATTAGTCATTTAATGCTAAAGATCCTTCCATCCATACTGTATGGATGGAAGGATCTGTGGCATTAAATGACTAATGTTGAACATGCAGGTAACAAGTATCATCGTCATTCAATGCAGTAAATAACTTGATACGTCTGTACGGATAACTACTTTTACCCATACTGTAGAGTTGACAGATCTGGAAAAGAAGAATTGTGGTATTTCGACACCCTATAATTTTCACAAAGACTATTATGTATATGAAAGCCTTATAAATCCTTCATTACTACATTATTCATTCACATCATATCCTAATGATTCCCTTTATGTTTGTTGTGGAGGGGTTACTGCATGTCATCAGAGCTTTGTGCTTTTATGTCTGGAGACTGAAAACAGCATGGAAGAGGAAACATTTTTTTATGCCAAAAATCAAGGTCATTGTGGATTTGGGTTAAAAAAGGCTTTTAATCTACATGGAGGACGAAGCCGTTCCACAAGTGTAAATCTCAGAACTGGGATAAAAAAAAACCCTCAGTGTGAACAACAATGGAAGACCATATCACAACAGGAGCATCAAACCTTTAATTGTTCCCCATTGAAGGAGCATGAACTCCATTGATTTTCAAGGTCACGTGTGGGCTTTCAAATTCAAAGGTCGATGATCAAGGTCACGTGTGGACTTTCAAATCCAATGTCGATGATCAAGGTCACGTGTGGACTTTCAAATCCAATGTCGATGATCAAGGTCACGTGTGGGATTTCAAATTCAAAGGTCGATGACCAAGGTCACGTGTGGACTTTCAAATCCAATGTCAATGATCAAGGTCACTTGTGGACTTTCAAATTCAATGTCGATGATCAAGGTCACGTGTGGACTTTCAAATCCAATGTCGATTATCAAGGTCACGTGTGGACTTTCAAATCCAATGTCGATGATCAAGGTTACGTGTGGACTTTCAAATTCAATGTCGATGATCAAGGTCACGTGTAGACTTTCAAATCCAATGTCGATGATCAAGGTCACGTGTGGACTTTCAAATCCAATGTCGATGATCAAGGTCACGTGTGGACTTTCAAATCCAATGTCGATGATCAAGGTCACGTGTGGACTTTCAAATCCAATGTCGATGATCAAGGTCACGTGTGGACTTTCACATTCACAGGTCGATGGTCAAGATCACGAAGACTCGAGTATAAAAACCTTGTTATCAATCATATAACTTAAAGGACCATCAGACCTTCAACAGAGAATATTGATTTTCAAAATCAAGGTCAATATAGACTTCTTCGGTTGCGAAGAAATGCTACGCTTGCATTTCGTTAATTCGCTTCGCAACTTCAAATCGCTAAGGGCAATGTCGAGTTACTTACAGCTACCACGGAGGAGTGATACTTTGCTGTTTCTCCTCAGAAAACGCTGCAAATACCACTCCTCTGTAGCAGCTATAACTAGGTCATCTTTGCGTGACGTCAATCTCGGTATGCGTAATAACGCAGATGGCAATATCTTTCGCAGGGAATGGGGCAGGGAGGGGGCTATAGCACCTTAACACAGACCCGTACACTTGCACTAAAGAGGCGAAGTTTTGCAAAAAAAAGAGGGGAGGGGTAACGATACGAATTAATAATTCACATAGCATCTCTTTATTCTGCCATTACGTCTCACTTTCAATCTGATAGCTCGACAACTATATACATCCTCGGTGATTTTGAGGTCAACGGACCAAGGTCACTGCAATAAATATCAAATTTATTAATAGTTGTTGTTGCAAGATGGAACACCCCGGGCAGTGTTTTGCATTTAGAATGCTAGGGTGAAGAAGAATGTCATCGAAGATATATATAACAAAGAGTGACGTGAATTCTCTCCAAAATGAGCTTTAAAAACTAATAAAAAATTATATCATGAAGAAGAATTGTTCCTAGAGTCTCCATCTGAAGGTTCCATCGATGTGTATCTCTGGAATCCCAGACATGTTCAGAGTTGAACTATAAAAGTCATTCAGGGTTCGAAGTATATCATTATATTCTCATTAGTATTGACACAACTGTAATTAAAAAACTGAATTGAAAAAAAAAACGTATAAATGAATGACAAAGTGCGAACCATGTGTCCAGGAATATCAAGGTCTTTCTAGAGTAAACGTGTGTCATCCAGAATAGATGCTCTGTAAGGTAAGATCATAGCTTATCTAATACCGGTATTGTTTATCACTTTAAAAACTGACAAAGATTTACAATATTTTGAAAATATCCTTCTTTAACCTATCCAATGAGGACTATGAATGCACGTGGGTTGTCCGGAAAGTTCGAGGACAAGGCCCGTTACTCATTTCAGAATAAAGAAAATTTCAAATTCAGACAAAACATCTTAGACTTTTCACCAAAAATCATTTTCTTTTGATAATTGAAAACAATTTCATGGGGATAAGAATGATTGATGGCTGTGACGTAACGCAAAACGCGTACTCGTTAAAAAGAATGATTAATCTTATATCTGTCACTACACGTGGGACCATTGGCCAAAAACTCACTCATTTTCAAAGCTTCAGTTATTTAAGAAATGACTGTCTTACTTTGGGTGTTCATGGTAGTATAATTCTGGTTGGTCACGTGCAAATTCCGTGAATCGCGAAGCGATTCTCGGAAAATTTGCACGTGTCCAACCAGAATTATATACTACCATGAACACCCAAAGTAAGACAGTCATTACTTATATTTCCATTTGTACTAAATATCAGACACCCCATTTAGCATTAATAATGAGCCTATTGCATGTTATAACGTCAAAAGTATATGAACGTTGGTAAATTCTCCGTACTTTCAAAACTAAAGCGTGACGTCATAGTAGGCAACCAGAATTATAGTTTATAAATCCGTTTGCCTAACGGGCGCTTAACATGGGGATTCCTCTGCAGTGGAAATATAACCTTTATATGTTTATGTTTTTGCCATGATCACAGATCGATGGTTCTCTCCTTGCGGTCGGTTTTCTGGACTGAAGCATTTCTTCTATCATTTGAACCTTCTTTCGTCACAACCACAGGGATTTATCACGCTAATACCGGTTGCTCTACATGTATTTAATATATGTGTAACACATATAGTAAATAGAGCAACCGGTATTAGTGTGATAAATCCCTGTGGTCACAACCAATTACAAGTGCACGTATTCCCATTGCCTTTCAATCGTCAGAGGTTTTGTAACATAGAAAAATCGCTTGCGCCATTTGTAAACTAGTGATCGGGATAAACAAAGAAGTAATATACTTTTCAAGCCTCTGTATTGTCTTAAAGTCATAACAAAATTGTGTCATTGCGTGTTGCTCCATCCGTACGCTTGACGTCACGTTACATGCTCATCGTTATTAATTCATCATAATTCACATCCTATACCTTTATCATCATTCACATCCTATACCAACATTAGTAAACCTTTATCATACGGTAATCTTCACATTCACATTTGCAAACATCACATTCACATTTACCAATTTCGCATTCATAGTCACAATTTACCAACTTGACATTTACCGACTTCACATTCACATTTACCTACTTCACATTCACAATTTACCAACTACACATTCATATTTACAAACTTCGGCAAACTTACAATATCATAATCCACATACACCAACTTCACATTCCCCAAGTTTACATACACATTCACAATTTACCAACTTCATATTCATATTTTAAATTACCAACTTCGGCAAGCTCGTATCATAATTCACATTGAATTTCACATTTACCAACTTCACATCAACCGACTTCGTATTCACATCCACCATCTTCACATTCACATTTACCAACTTCGTATTCACATTGACAAATTACCAATTTCACATTTATATTTACAAACTTCGGCAAACTCGTATCATAAATTACATTCACATTTATCAACTTCACTTTCACATTCACCAACTTCGCATTCACATTTACCAACTTCACACTCACATTTACCAACTTCACGTTCATATTTACAAACTTCGACAAACACGTATCATAATTCGCATTCACATTCACCAATTCCACATTCTAATTCGCCAACTTCGCATTCACAATTTACCAATTCACATTCTTAATTACCAACTTCGGTAAACTTGTATCATTATTCACATTCATATTCTTTTATAAACCTAGATTGTTCAAGAGCAGCTTGTCGCATGCCTGCCCCTTAAAAGAGTGACCTTGATCTGTATCAGGTGTTAATCTCATCATCCCTTCAAGTATGAATTTTAAAGTGTGACTGTAAGACACACCGACAATCGGACGCCGGACAGAGCGGTAATATTTCAAATGTCAAAGGACAATATCAACGCTAACCTCATGCAATATAATTCTTATATTAGAATTTTTTTTTTTTTCATTTGCATGTCATTTTGTCCTTGATGTCAGAACAAAATTGAAATTTTAATGAAAATACGTACAATATTTATGACAAAATCTGAAAAGTGAAATACATTCACTGTAGCTTGATGAATATCAATGAATGAAAATCATTTATTGTAATGAATAATTATGTATAATACAAACTAATCCGATAGCATGAGCTATATACATTTTGATTGGTCATGCATATTTCCATTAAGATTATCACAAAAATGTATTTTGTGGGGAGAAAATCATTCGCCGACCTACCTTAAACCACAAATAATCGTAATTATTTTCCTGTGGTTGTATGATAATTCATGCAATGAATTTCACGATGACATTTAAGAGAGACCTTCTGACTTTAATTTTAAAACAAATTCAGAAAATTGAATATTTTGAATGAAAAGGAAATCTCATAAAATGACAAGGTATTATATTATGTATAGCAAAGATACATATTCAATATATTTCATGGCTTTGCTTAAAACATTTAGTGAATCAAAATCTTTATACTATTTTTGTTATAACGAAACGTGAGATATCTATTGAGCTACATTGCCCATCAGGATTCTATACTTTAACCTTGTCCATTTTCCCTATTTGTATATTTTTCTTCAAATTCATAGACTTGACCCCAACCTGAAAAAAAATCTGTAAGATCCATTAATGTGAATTAACGTTTGTCAAAAACCTTAATATCGTAAGCGTCAAAACCTAATGATAGCTACTATCTTCAAGTTTGTTTTTGAATTCTGAACTATTTATCAAATATATTCAAAATAGTTTCCTTGAGGGAAATCTTTAAATTCTTGACATATAAAATCATTACAGAATGCATTAACCGGTGACTCGTAGTATCATAAATTTGTAACCGATCAATCGTAAATTCAGATCGATTTCAGTTTACTTCTAGATCTGGCGTAGTCTTATCCTTTAATAATGTATTTCTCATTGTGTATCGCCCAAAATTTTGATAGAGAATATCCGGAAGTACCTGAAACTTTGTATCGTAATATTTTAGTAAATCGTATGCTGATCAATTATGACGATGGTATTCTATGACGTACGTTATTCATCCAGTTGTCACCGCCCAATTCACAACTAGTCAAAGAAGAGACTGACTACCTGTCCTATACTGATCACCAGAAAAATCCGACCTACTGTTATATAACAGTAGGTCGGATTTTTCTGGTGTTCATTTATGAGCTTGCTTCAGCTAGCTATATATTCTAGTAGTAATGTATTGGGCTCCATTGAAATCTGATCCGTTTCCTGTATGAAAAAAAGGAACCAGTTACCATAGTAGGAATTCGACTCGATTATTTCCGATTTGGTCCAAGCTGGAACCGATGTGATATTTTACAATGGGAGGTTAATCTAGTCGAATACAGTCAACCCTGTCTTAGGCGACTCTTAAGAGGAATAGGAGGAAAAAGGTCGTATAAGACAGGTGGTCACTTTATACAGGGTCAATTGGAAAACAATGGCATTGCACTGAGAAAAAACATCATCACTCAAGGCAAAGCGCCTATAATAGATACACACATATTCAGAGGTGGGCATTGACACAGGTTTGACTGTATCGCCACATTTTTTTTCAATATGATACGCGTTCTACGCAATTTGATTGAATATTTACTTAAATTCAAGTTGAGACTTCATTGATCCATTGATTTCCTACAGTATCAGCCCAAGTTTTCGGAACGTATGAAGCCAAGGATCGTACTGGAGTTTTGGGAACGTATGAAGCCAAGGGTCGTACTGGAATTTTGGAAACGTATGAAGACAAGGGTCGTACTGGAGTTTTGGGAACGTATGAAGTCAAGGGTCGTACTGGAGTTTTGGGAACGTATGAAGCCAAGGGTTGCGTTCTCACAACTATTGTCTTTGTGAAACTGTATGATTGCGAGATATACATATAATTCTATGTTTAAAATAACTCTCTTCAACGCATTCGAAATTTCTAAAACGTGGGTCCTGTAGCATCATATCCCACCCATCCTGCTACGTTTTCGGTACATTTTTGGACATAATACTTTTCACTCTTTGGCCATATTACATTGTTTAGATTGAGGATCACTGACGAGGGTTAAGTACCCAAAACGTGCACGAAATTTTATCTTTTCTTAAATGATGCTATTGAATTTGAAGACGTTTAAGGTGGGTCCCTACTCGTGAATTTAACAGATGAATTTTGTATTTTAAGGTTATTTTCCATACATAATAGTCCACACGACATAATGAACACAGACATAGATAGGTAATTTTGTTTTCATTAAAGATACAGTACATTAAAGAAAGGTACCCTCGCCCTTAAAAATTGAGAAATATCAAACATCCATCATA
Source organism: Pinctada fucata (assembly GCA_028142955.1). Classification (NCBI taxonomy): domain Eukaryota; kingdom Metazoa; phylum Mollusca; class Bivalvia; order Pterioida; family Pteriidae; genus Pinctada; species Pinctada fucata. The sequence continues at coordinate 15,637,666 of AP027104.1, forward strand.
TGCTTTTGAACCCTCCACATTCAGTGATGATACGAATATGTTTATTTGATTTGCTTTATTTTGTGAAAACAAGTCATATAGAAGAAAAACAACACATAAAATGATATTAAATCTAAGTATGAGATATCTCCAAACATTAGGGTACCCCCTTATAATTTCATATTTTTTTTGACCAAGAATATGTACTAAATCCAACTTTTTGCATAAAAAAACAGATAATTTTTTTTCATTTTGTAATATTTCATAAAATTATGTATGAAGATGAAGAAAAAACCACATATACAGGTTCACAATTTTTGAAATGATCAAGGTATGGCTCCAAACATAGGGGTACCCCCTTATAATGTTATCATATTTTCGACAAATAATATATAGTATATCACATTTTGTGCAAAAGACAACAGATGGAATTTCTTTAAATTGGATCATTTTATTCGATAATGTATATAGATGGTGAAAAAATCGCATACAGGTATACAATTTTATAAATGATCAAGATATGGCTACAAACATAAGGGTACCCCCTTATAATTTCATCACATTTTTAACTAAGAAATTATGCTATAAGATTGGTGTGGACATTGATAGATTGCACCATCTTTAGCTTCTTTTGGCATTTAAGATCTTCTGTCTGTGTTTTTCAATGCACTGGCTCGTCACACACTAGCCATTGTAAAACGTTATACGCAGACTGCTGCATATAAGGAAAAACCTATAACGGTTCGAGTAGGGAGCCAACTATAGAAGGGTTACGATTAGGATGTTTAATGCAACCTGAACAACATTCCGTGATACCCTGACAATTTCGCAACAAGACACAATGGTTGTGTCGCCATTAGTAAAGGGAATCCGTATGACGAGAACAATTTGCGCTGCAGTTATTTTGCGTTTCAGTAACCCAACAAAAAGAACATGATACGAGCTAGAAATATTTAAATGGGTCTGCATACCTATATTTGTAAATTGTAGATGGAAATCGGAGAGGATAAGAGGTGATAACATCTGTCAATTACTACCTTACTTTACGGTGTATGTAATAAAGGGCGTGAGCGGATCCAGGGAAAAAAGACCATGCAACCCACCCTTGCCCCTCCCCCTTTTTTATTCTTGTTCGAACCACTTTCCCTCTCTTTTTCCATAAAACTTTTATGATCCGCTTTGATGTCATAGACAGAAGATCGGTAGAGAATCTCTCAACTCGACTTTGTTCCTCGACCCCTCCCCTCCCCCTTCCGAAAAAAAAAATCTGGACCTGCCCCCTGAGGGAGTTCATCGGTAATAAAAGCGAATTTCAGGGATGCAAACGGATAAATTGCACATGGTAAAAGTTATAAACACTCATCTAGCTTTATAGATGCCTAAGTATATAAATAAGAGAATGAGGGTAAAGGTTGGAAGTTTGGTATGTAGAGTTTATTAAATATTTGAAATCATTACCGACTCGTGTACCAAACCGTATATAATATCATAATTGTCTGCGCCGGTCAATTGCATGTATTTTTGTTTGTGATTTCGTAGACTTAAAACATTGACAAAAGTTCCCAAGTTGTTTAAGGAATGGAGTCTTTGTGGAAAGTCATCTGTAGAAGGGGAGGATTAAATTTCGATAGCAATTATATTTCATTCGTTTAACATTAAATACATGTTACCTGAGAGTGTTGGGATTCCACTACGGAAGGTGATCGAAGGCGGGAGGGATCTGAAACGGACAGGTGTGTACAAAGGTAAGGTGATAAGATATTATGAATCAAATTGAAACTTAATTATATATTTTTATTGTTGTGGTATAGGTTTTTGTATCAAACGTGTTAGGATAAATTTCTTTAGGGATTTAAAGGACTTGAAATCGTGCATTATAATTCTTATGCAAGGTAGGTTGATGAAAAAAAAAAAATCGAAGTTTTGCGAAGTCGTTTTTGAAGTAAATATTTGTAAGTACAGGAAAAAGTATGCATGGAATTTTGCTTACTAGCATTTTTGTCACCGTAGCAAATCAGAGGTGTAACTAATTTCTAATGCTTTGTATAATTGAAAACTATGTATACATATATATTTGATAAATGTTCTAATTGCATACACATCGCATATGCAGCGTTCATAATACTTTGATCGAACCGTCACAATGGAATGTTGTGTGTACTTCCTGCAAAAAGTTAAAATTGAGTGCTAGTTCATGGTTGAAATAAGTAACGACAATGCTTGATTCGGAGATTTTAAACACGTAACCATGGAAACTATAAACATTTTAAAGGATTCTTTAGTATTTGTTAAAGGCGAATTTAACGTATTCGGAAAAGTTTTTAGAAATTCTGTCACATTTTTAAAAGTCTCTTTTATTTCTGAAGGAGAGGATCAAGAACTTGTATCACAGCAAAGAAAATAACGGAGAGGGGGGGGGGGGGGGTTAGCCTTTTATTTTAAGTAAATTATGCGCAAATAAGTATATTCACACATTTCAAGCGTATTCAACCCTGGCTAGCTTAACCATTATATCAGTATTCACACACATTCTTTTTTTATTTCTGAAAATCAACCGAATATATCGAAATAGGTGTATATGAAACGCAACAATTGTTCGACTAAGTAATAATACCATAAATATGGTGAATTCGTCAATCTGTAGATTTTACCAATAATAATTACCCGGATATTCTCAGGGATTATTTGTTTTGACTAATATATGTTAGCTTTCAAAATTAAATTACTTTTTTAACCCCCTAGCTAGGTTCTATAAACGCATTCTACTTTTTACTATGTTACTATGTCATTATTGCCTAAGTTTAAAACATTGGGGACCTTTGTTTATAAAATGTATGGTAAATTTAGCACAAATTGTCCCATTTGAATGCAATAAACAATGGGATTGAAACATTTGTATGTTATGTCCTATATGTTTGTATCTTTTAAATTTCTAACACATGGGTACCTGACAAGACAAGATAGGCGAAGAAGCCAAAGCAACATATAAACATCGTATATTTATATCATGTTTTCCAGAGCCATTTATTCAAAGATCAAAATAAAATAGAATAAATTTTGATTACCCCAAAATTTCTTTGGTTCTCTCTCCAGAATAAAACGGTCGTCCCCTCAGATACTGATATGATAAATGTAATGAAGTAAATCCGAAGTTACGAACCCCCCCCCCCCCCCAAATAAACAACAAAAAAACCCACAAACGTGGAAAAAGGAGAGGGGGAGAGGGGAGACTCATCGATCTGCATGTCAAATGAAAATACAATCTTTGAGATACCATGTACGTATTTCTGTATATCAGAGGAATGTCAGAGTTAATCAACATCTACGTGTGTGTGCCACAGCTAATTTTAGAAGCTCATCAATAATGATTCGGTCAGAAAAACAAAATGGACAAACTTCTGAGCTGGAACCGAGACTTCTGTAAACAATCCCCGTCTCCGTTTTGTTGTGAAAAGTCGGAAGTTTTTGCAATTTACTATTTTCCAACCGTGAATATCTCATACCTTACCTTCCTGCCATTCATCTGTATAATGCCAGTTCTATGTCATGCCAATTCTTTGGGCTCTCGAGATTTGAATCAAACATCGATCGCGTTCCTGCTCAGTTACATGTACATATTTTGAAGATTTAAAAGATAAAATATCAAAATACAAAGAGGAAAACATTTTAACTTATTGATAACTTCTTTTTTTCTTCAAATGCAATCTAGCATGGTCATATTTCCTTTGCTAAACGCGTAGCATGCTGACTGACTACGTAATTATATGTATCCATGACGGGATCGAATGTACTTGTTTCTTGTAAGAAGTAAAAGTTTTAATCCTCGACCTAGCCGTATTGTAAATCAAAATATAAACCTTTTCAATATCTGTAAATTAAACCTCTGACATCCTTTCCACTTCTGGTTTGAAGGACTCTTGAAAATAAAGACGTATTGGTTGTTCTGTTTTGTTCAGCGAAAGGATCAAAACAAAGGTCCTTAACTCCTTCACTCTAGCTTTTAAAGAGGGTATCTGAAAGGAGGGCAAGTGTCTCGTATTAATGCCCCTACAAGTTTTGTATACAGTAAAGTATGAATAGAGTAAATAATATTGTTGTAGAATCGAGCAAGTCGTAAATACCGTGAGAGCCATATGTGAAAAGGAAAGTAGAAACAGGAGATCGATATCAATGATTGATGAGGAGTTAGAAAATACGGGAGATGAGGAGACATCAAATAAAAAATTACAGGGAAAGAAAAGTTGACATGTAACAGGAAAAGAACAGTTATCAGATGGAGGAGGGCTATATATATCAAAGTGACTAAGAATAAGTAATGGATAAAGAAATGTACGTCATTGATAACAGGAAATGAGGAGGGATCAGGCGCAGGGTAACAGTGAGGAGAGATCAAATCAAAGATAACAGAAATGAAGAAAACTGGAGAGATAAGATGTATACATATAAAACAGGAAATGAGGAAGGTTCGGTAAAATAACTTGGAAGATCAATTAATTATGGAGAAGATTCTGAACTTCATGGGAAATGGATGAAAGATTTAAAAATCGATGATGACAGGGAAGAGCAATCATAACAGCGTAAAAATAGTTATAACATCAATGATAACAGTCACATCAATGATAACAAGGGTTAGATCTAGGATAACAATAACGAAGGATTTATCAGATTAATTATCGATAACAGAGAAGACAGATTAATCTTCAGGGGCGATCATTTTTATTCTTTTCAATTATGAAGAATCTAATGAATGAAGCTTGGCTCGCGAAGATGGGATGAAAGAAGAGTCATATCTAGAATAACAGGGAAGGAGGAATCAGGTTACAGGTAACAGGAAAGGTAGAGATATTGAGGGTATCAGAAAAATATGAGTACCCCATTGATTATATATCAAAGAATATCGGTAACAGGAAATGAAGACTAATCAATAAAAGATAACAGGAGATAAGAATGGCTCAGATCTAGGAAAAAAGAAGAGTGATCAGATCCATTAAAGTTAGAAAAAAGGCATCTTCGCGAGCCAATGGTATTGATACGCCGTGCTCCTCAAATACCATTGACTCAGGAAGATGGGAAATAGGAGACATCAGGTAGAAGAAATAGGAAAGAAACTGGAAAGAATGAGACATCAAGTCTAAGTCAACAGTAAAGAAAAGGATAACAGAAAATGAGAAGTCATTTCATTAATAATAGACCCCATAACAGAAAGGTAGAGGGCTGTGATCAAGTAGAGGATGGCATCCAAGATAACAGGAAAGAAGGAATGGCCCTTTAATTGATTTATATAAAGGAAGACTGGATAAATGGAAATAAGTAAGGTGAAGAACAGGGATGACAGATAACAAACATGATCAGATCAAGGAGGAAGGGTTAGGTTTGATCAAAACAGGAAAGGAGGAGGGAATGAATCAATGATCACTATAGAAACATGCGATAATAGTACAAGATGAGGATAACAGGAAAAAGAGGATAATATATAAGGGCGATGTAACATGTATACAAAAGCCGATAGGGCTCAAGTGTAAGCAGAGTAAAATAAATTCTTCGGTTAAAATCGCGAAACTTTCGCGTCATATCGCGAACATAATTATGCAAAAGCAAAACTTACGTGTTGCATCGCGAATTGCGCGATGTACCGCGTAAGTTTCGCGATATGACTCGTAAGTTTCGCCCAATAACGCGTATGTGTCGCAATATAACGCGTTTGTTTCGCGTTATTTCGCGAAAGTTTCGCGATTGAGTGCGAAAAAAATTCATCCACCATTTGAGGCCAAGAGGCTTTCGTAATATTTTATTCTTGAAATTAAAAAAAATAATCTCGTTCATCATCATGACATTCTGAGTACTTTCTGTCACACAATGGATTTCTGGCTACCCGCTTTCTGGATCCGCCCTGTTCACACCAATGAAACTGAAAAATTACTAGGCTATTTCTCATATCATATTAATTTCCATTCTTTGAGCAAATCCATTCGTCCTGAAAGTAAAGCTCCTATATAAATATGAAGTCAAGAACTTAATGGACTTAAGGCTTTTAGGAAGTACATAATAATGGTTTTAAAAGATCAGTTAGTACCCATGATTGTTTGTAAATTATGTTAGAAGCATATTGGTTATAACTTAATAGCATTTAAGAGGATTGAAGGTACCTTAAGGTTTATGGCGGTAAATGCACCGTGAAGAACTGTGACTTTTATTGTATGATAGGACAGTGGTCTTGTACATGCGGTCACAGGTTGAATAATATGAATTATTATAAAATTGATCCTTATTTTTATAAACGAGTATTTCGGGGATACTTTCAATATAGATTTGCCGAAAATAGCAAAATTTACTTAATAAGGCTTATGGATTGATTAGTTAGTTGTGTCGTTTGAACTATCACGTGCAATATATATAGGATCTCAAATGAATTTTCATTTCATACGATGTATGTATTATGAAACGAGTTGTGTGTTTTATATCCCCGAGCCTTGGCGAGGGGATATAAAACGGACGAGTTTCATATACACCGTATGAAATGAAAATTCATTTGAGATTCTTTTTATCACATGATATTGCCTAAAAATGTGTATTTCTAACGTGAAATCAACGTTTCCGAGAACTATAGATGCGAACCACGCCGTGATCATGGAGTCGTCTGCTACGCCATGAGAAGTAGTGTCCCCATCATAAAGATATTCTGTGCGTAAGAGAAAAGTATTTCAATTTTGAAATGTATTTTGATGCAAGAATTAATTCAACAACAACAATTTTAATCAATGATATTGACTCCAGGTCTGAATTTAACAGTTGACCGATATTTGAAAGGTCACATTTGTCAAGGTTTTTGTGATTAGGTTCCAAAATTGACCAATCGCATTCAAGCAGAGCGATATGTAACGTGTTATCATATCATATATTTATGAAATGGCTTTATGAAACTGCATAACGGGTGTATCATGTGATAAATTGCATTATTCAAGTTTGTTCATGTACAATCTGAGTTTTGGGTCGATATGTCAAAGATCAGGGTCAATCTTCTTTCTTCTCACAGACCAATCTTCTTTTTTTAATTTCAAATCGAAACTGAAAGTTGTCTGTCTTTAAAGCAACACAAGTGCAATTTGAGGATGCCTCTCCTATTTACAATAAGACTGTATTCAATGATTTCAAATCATGAGGTCATATAATCAAGTTTGAAGAGTTTTTACTTAGACATGTTTGACATTTCTCCTTGCAATTTTGGAGGTACATTATGTACATTTAGGAGGCGTTTCCAAACGTATCTTTTCTTCAATGTCCTATTCCGGGGATGGAGTAATTCTGCTCCCATTCTGAATAACATGTTTCCGAGACCATGTGACCATCGACGGCGGATGCGGCTGGCCAAAACAGGGATGCTTACTCCTCCCGGGCTAGGGGTCCGTCGATGCTCAACTTGGTGCTGTATTGTGAGTGCTGTTGAGATTGTCGTCAGGATCATCTTTATCTCTTTGGTAGTACAATCCGTTGACCGACCCGGAACTGTTGGGGACTATACATGAATGTACTTCAAAACGCTGACAGTAGCTCGTTTCTGTTAGGTGAGCTATACAATGTAATTGGCAAAAAGCTCACCGCTCTCGAAACTACGCTAATTCCATTTGACTTGTAATTGAGGTATATTGAGTACCTCCCTATGTTTATATCAAACATAACTTCGTCTATTAAATAATAGTAGACTGAATTCATCGATGCTTTCACTTGTTTTCTGAATGTCCCTGGCTTCTGATCCATTTTCTATCGTTCATTAACCTTTACTTTAAGTTTCAAATCTATATCAATCTCAAAGGCCAAAACTGGCATAATTCTTTCCAGAAATAGACTGAAGAGAACTGGATAATGGAAATTCCTAGACAGATGTTTTACTTTTGGTGCCGCGAAAGAGAACGAGCGGGCATTTATTATTCTATGTTAAAACTATAACGACTTTTAATCCTATCAAAAAGTAATCTCATATATAAAGATAACACATGTATTTTGTCCATAAAATTATTTTTTCCGCCCAATGGAACTCTCATTACGTTGAATTTCGCAGGTTAGTTTCTAAAAATTGCACCTGTTTTTGGCAATATAAATACGTTTAACCGATAACGTAATTTTACATTATGTAAAGATATTTACATTTATCATGTAAATATATCATAATGGGGAAAGCGCGAGTTGATGTGAAACAAATGTTTTATTTGATGATTTTATTTGTGGTTGTTTACAGCTGTCAGTTGCAGAAGAATGAGCGAAATTGAGAAACTAAGTGCAAAACGTATTATAGAGTCAAGTAGTTCTGAATTCTTATGCAAACGGATAGGTAGCTCGGATTCTGATTGATTAACCGTAAAAAAAAATTGAGGCATGGAACTGATGCCTTTGGTTTTAAAAGTGCAAAATATGAAAGCTAAAATTTTCATAAATGTATTTAAACTATGGGTTTTTTTCAACTCAAATGCATTTCCCCTAAACTTTTATATTAATATCTTAAAATCATTACTTGTTTATTTCACTGAATGTTGTAGTTAACCTACATAATAAATATAAAATTCCCTTCTTTCTTAGCTGTATGAGAGAATTTTGAGCGGTAAATGGCTATTTTAAGATATGTAACTTAAGGTTTGTTAGATGGAGGCTTACTGCAACATAAAAATGGATCTTAGGAAAAGGTGTCCTCGCCCTTTTTCGTAATAAATCTGCTCTCAACATAAAAAAATCTTAAGTATGGCTATACGATGTAAGAGTACATTCAAAGTTCATTTAAAGAATTTCATTTCTTATTTTGATGTAGTCCATCTGCTTTTTTTTTTAAATATTTCATCAAAATCGATAAAAATCGTAACTTATTCGTTACTTTGATCAATTGGTGTTAAAGAGCATGAGATCTCTGCATTATGATACATAATATTTATCTGTGGACCTTTCCTTTGTATATGAAAATAAGACAATGGCAAAGTAAATAAGTTTCATCATTTTAATGATATGTGGCTGTTTTGGACGCGGCTGACATTATAAAAGAAATTCAATGCAAAAACAAATGTCAATATATTCAATTCAAGTTCAATGCAAATTCAATCATAGTTCAATGCAATCCAATTCAAATAAATGCGAATTGCAATTCAAGTTCAATTCAATCAAATTCAAATTGCAAATCAAGTTCAATTCAATCAAGCTCTCAATTCAAGTTCAATTGAAGTTCAAGTTCAATCAAGTTCACTTCAATGCTCAATCCAAGTTCACTTCATTCAAATATTTTGTTCAAATTGATTCCAATTCCATTGATTTCACAATAACAGTCAGTTTGTTAAGATTGGCCGGTGAACAGAACATACGCGGCCAATTTAACTTCAAGCAATCACAAGAGATCAAATCGATCACTTTGCATCAATGATTTGAGTTCAAAGTTCAGTGTATTTTAAATTCAGGAGAGTTATTCCCGATAATAATTCGGGATCAGCAAATAAACAAATAAGGCTGCCGAAATAGTCAGTACTGGCTAGCCTTTAGTTTAACCTATTTATCAATTGCGAATATGCACTGCGACCGGGAAAACCGCGCCGAAGCGCATGCGCTTTAAATATTGATATAAAGTAATGAATATTATAGCGTAGGTGTTGCGCTAATGGTACGCTGACAAAGATCACTGAGTCGGTTTCACTTCATAAGGTCGATGTAGGCAAGCATTACACTGACAAGGATCACAGAATCGGTTTCACTTCGTAATGTCGATAAAGGCAAACGTCTAGGACATCAGAAAGGCAGTATTCCAAGAACATAATCGGATTCAGCCGCGCCGAGTGTCCGGGATGGAATGGTGAGTTGAATCCAGCTGACCTGAAAATATACATCAAAACCGGCAGCAGAACCAGGTTCTAAATTTGAAAATAGCCTATAAAACAAGCAACAAATTGGGTGGGTGGGTGGGTGGGTGAATCATTTCTTAAAAGATTTGATGTAAGGATGTAATTCTAAATGTGCATATTCAAACATTTCCTAGCTTAAATTTTCAATAGGTCTGTTACCTTTAGTTGAATTCCAGAAAGAGGTCGCTCAAGGACCCGTATGTAAAACATGTGCTTTGTGACGTGTACTGATGACGTAGTACATAGGGGTTCAAGCTTGGAGGTCGATGTATGAAAAGCGAGGTAACTCGCACAGCCAGTACGAAAGGCCACATATAAAGAAATCTATTTGCGAACTAGCGTCTTAATAGATTTTATTATCTGTGGACCTTTCCTTTGTATATGAAAATAAGACAATGGCAAAGTAAATAAGTTTCATCATTTTAATGATATGTGGCTGTTTTGGACGCGGCTGACATTATAAAAGAAATTCAATGCAAAAACAAATGTCAATATATTCAATTCAAGTTCAATGCAAATTCAATCATAGTTCAATGCAATCCAATTCAAATAAATGCGAATTGCAATTCAAGTTCAATTCAATCAAATTCAAATTGCAAATCAAGTTCAATTCAATCAAGCTCTCAATTCAAGTTCAATTGAAGTTCAAGTTCAATCAAGTTCACTTCAATGCTCAATCCAAGTTCACTTCATTCAAATATTTTGTTCAAATTGATTCCAATTCCATTGATTTCACAATAACAGTCAGTTTGTTAAGATTGGCCGGTGAACAGAACATACGCGGCCAATTTAACTTCAAGCAATCACAAGAGATCAAATCGATCACTTTGCATCAATGATTTGAGTTCAAAGTTCAGTGTATTTTAAATTCAGGAGAGTTATTCCCGATAATAATTCGGGATCAGCAAATAAACAAATAAGGCTGCCGAAATAGTCAGTACTGGCTAGCCTTTAGTTTAACCTATTTATCAATTGCGAATATGCACTGCGACCGGGAAAACCGCGCCGAAGCGCATGCGCTTTAAATATTGATATAAAGTAATGAATATTATAGCGTAGGTGCCATGCTTCGGGAGCGCAGCCCCGAAAGCCGCCACTTTGCGATAATAACCCCGAAAAGTGGTCAGCTATAAGATTCATTACTCCGTCAGCCGCGACCACTCATTGATTTACATAGGCCTTTTATTTGTACGTAATCGCTTGATACTAGTATTGAATCAATGGTATATATACATACAGTTTACAATTAACAACAGCAACAAGAATTGAAACTTTTGAATTTGTTTATATCTTGCTAAAATGCATGACTGCCTGGTATAGAATTATCTTTCTACTTGGACAGTGCGTGCTTGGTATTTCTGCCAGATTAATTGAGCTTGAAGTACGAGGTTTTATTGTTGCAAAGCTCTGAGAATTCATCTTGTCATGCTTGTGTCATGAAAACTAAAATGCAACTTACACGTGCACCACGTTGTACTATACTTGGTATCTGCTTCATGAGCATGTGCTACACAACGTGAAAATAATATTTGAGTGTGAATGCAAACCTTTTTTTTTTTTTTTTATTATTATTATTATTATTATTTATTTATTTATTTATCTATCTATTTATTTATTTATTATTATTATTTTTTTTTTTTTTATTTTTTTTTTACTTATCGATTTTATCTTATTTTATTTTATTTTATTTTGTTTTATTTTTTTCATATATATTTATTTATTTATTTATTAATTTTAAGCTCTCTATAGCAAGCTAATGTGCTAACTAAAATGCAAAATGTAGCCATGTACAAATAATGTACCTGTAGCTGCTACAAATGAAATGCTGCATTTAATTCTTTCTAAGAAATCTTGGTCTATCTTGCCATAGATTGATATCACACGTCTATTTTTTCCTATTTACTTTAAAAACAGACATGGTGCCAAATTTGGTTAATAGAATTTTGTTTTTGTTTTGTTTTGTTTTTGTTTTTGTTTTTGTTTTGTTTTGTTTGCACCTTTGTTTGATAATACATTCAAAATCTTGTTAAGGGACGTTTATCTTTTTTATAATCTATCTTAATGTAATGTTATATCTGATTAAAAGGTTTAGGGGTTCCTAACGATTGATTGATCGATTAATTGACGTAACTATTCAAGACATTTTTTTTTTTTTTTTTTTTTGTTTGTTTGTTTGGGTTTTTTTTGTGATTAACATGCCTTCATTAATGATTATTAGTCTTATTACATGTATTTCGTTAGATTTTAGTAATTGATTGGTTTATCATTAACATAGGTATTTCTTCTTAAATTTCCTTTTCAGCTCTATCAGTTACTCTAATGAATAATTTACACATTCGCGATACCGTATTTATCTTAATCTGCTTAAATCTTATTCGTTTATCTAATTGATTGATATATTAACTCGGTTACATACATGTAGGCTATAATATTATTTATTCGTGAATATATTTATTTTTCCCTTTCTTTTATATTTATTTATTTTTTTTTTTTTATTATTTTTTTTTTTTTTTTTATTTATTTAATTACTTGTTTATTTTATTTATTTATTTATTTTTATTTATTTATTTATTTATTTTTTTTTTTTGAAAATCTTGATGTCATTTGTAGCGTGTGCGTACCTGTCTGAGAATAAACTACATACATGTACTCTTTATATATATATAATTTTCTGAAATCCGAATGTAAAACCTTTCTTTTTGTTTACATAATATAGGCATTGATTAATTGTTTGTTTGTTTGTATTTTGTTTTGTTTGCATTTTCTTCTTTCGTTTGCTTATGTCTTATTTATTCATTGTTAATGTATGCAAAAATGCAGAGTAAGATATCTGTCTTATTCTTACTTGATAGTTAGTATGTAGCTTATCATGGGAATTCATTAAAATTAGATCCACTAAACCGTAAACGCAAATGTGTTATTCTGTAGTCGTACATTTTTTCTTGGAATTGAAAAGCGGGAACACTCGAAGTTTTATTTTAAAGTATTATGAGGATGGTGCCTTGAGCCCGTATATTGACACATTGAGCATCACTTTTAACGACGTGCACATCATGACTCTGACACACCCTTCTACATGTGCCTAGGTGTGCTTGATTATGGGGTATGAAATTTGGGAGGGGTTTCAAAATTAATAATGTTTTTACTTTGGATCCGATGAAACGTATCGACCTGGAGGGGGGGGGGGGGGTGTTTTATTTATTTATTTTCTTATCTATAAATTTTATTGATTTATTTGATTAATTTATCTATTTTTGTAAATATGAGTGGTGGTTGATGATTTAGATTCGTAACAGGAAGTGTTATTTATAAGGTACTGTTACAGATTGTAAGCTGTAGAACGTCGACAGTGTAGTTGCCTTGCAGTAATGGATCTCAACTTTTTGTAGTTGAAATATGAACGGGCTGATTTAGTTTTTATGGTCAAACGATTTATAGTTATTTTGGAAGGAAAATTGATACCTGTAGAAAACTCTCAGGATGTGTTAATCTGTGTAGTTAGTACCCACTGATTGTGTGTCTTATACAGGGATAATCCTGGGTGGGGCAATTGTGAAATTATGAGAAAACTATTCGAGATAGGAGAAATCTGACTTCAAATATGAAAGGGCCCCCTATATAAACTATCCAAATATGCATTTAGTTTTAGTCTAGGACCCCAGATAAGAGTTCATCGGCCCCATGATTTGGCTGAATGGCCCCTTATTTTTTCAAATGGCCCCTATTTTTGTCAATTTTATATACATTTAATAAACAGAGGGGCCATTGGCCCATTTTAATGGCCCCTGCCTTTACAAATCCAGGTTATTCCCTGCTTATATTTAGAATTAATTGTATATTTATTTGTTTATTTATCCATTATAATTAATATTTATCTCTCTATTCGATCAGAATTTGCAACTTTATAATTCGGAAAACTCGGGGAATCCTTTAGTCCTATGCGATATTCATTTGTAGTTCTATATTGAGGTGACCAGGGAAACATACTACCCCCATGGAGGGGGGGGGGGGGGGGGGGGGAGTTAGAAATCCGGGTTGACCAGATGCATCGATATTCATACGTAAAGTTCACGTAACCTATTCAACACTGTACGATATTTGTGGATGGAAATTATTTTTCCTGTATTATAGTTTAGAGGTTATGTTAATTTATCTATATGGTTCTTTTATTTTATCTACACGTATAAATGTGAGCCCAGTGGTACTTATATGCCCATTGCAGTTTTGGCTTTATCATCGGAGTATGACTTTAATAATTTTTTGTACATATTTCTCTATTTCTAAACAATAACAACATTTGTTTACTTCTTGCATGGGGCTGTTAATTTCAATTGAAAACATAGATATGACCGCCTTCGGCAAGTTCAATGGATAACGTACAAGTTTGATGTATGCATGTTCCCACTATACATATTTTTTTTTTTTTTTTTTTTTTTTTTTTAATTGGAATGAACAAGTCGAGATCGAGACTACTTACATGCCTAGGCATGCGCACAGTTCTATTTTGCAGCACTTTTATTTCATTTTATTTATTTATTTTTTTGTTTGTTTGTTTGTTTGGTTTTTTTTTTTACATCTATTAATCGTTTTACCTCTATTTTTTACATTTCTTTTTATTTTATAATTGTTTTCATTTATTTATTTTTTTATTTAATGAATTTTTGGTATTCCAGATATTTCAGATAGAAAGGGCACATGTTCAGGTTAGGTTGTGAAACTTTTGCCCAATTTCCATTTCTGCACTAAGGTTACTTACCAACTCGAACACACAGAGGTGCTATGTGAGCAATAAGATAACAATTGTGAATGTACATTGTACAAACAATATATGACAAAGGCCTAAATAAACATTACTACACATAAGATTTAGCAAAACAAGATATGAATAAATTTGATTAAATGATTAAAGTTAACCACACTTGATTATTCGAAATAAAAACTGAAGTTACATGTACTGATGTAGATCAACAAGTTTGTGGTAAACATTGGAGATAATTATGCAGTGTTTGTAAACACAGTACAAAGAATAGTCATTCAGATTTCATGTGACAGATTTCTGCCAATCTTTGCAAAATAACTGAAAGGAAAATTGTGATCCTACCTTTAATGTATAGGTAGATAGCTAAGGAGGTGAAATGACGAGACTTGAACGCTTATGTTGACAAGAGAAAGGTACATGTGAGGGTCCAAGGTCGTAGAGAAGGTCTCCAGTTGAAATGATATGAAATACAAAGAAGTATGCTATTGTTAGGAGTTTCTTCGAAAGTCAACATAAATAAATCCATCACAAAATTCAAGAAACCATGAAAAATCGATGTAAAATAGATACATGTATCGTACCTGAATCTGTATATCGCAAAGTATGCATCATGAAAGATCAATGTCTGAAAATACTGAGAGAAAATCCTACAACATCGCTAGATTATGAAATTAATTGAAAGAATTGAGATCCAAAACATATTCTTAAATATTTTATGAATCATTTCTTAAAAGATTTGATGTAAGGATGTAATTCTAAATGTGCATATTCAAACATTTCCTAGCTTAAATTTTCAATAGGTCTGTTACCTTTAGTTGAATTCCAGAAAGAGGTCGCTCAAGGACCCGTATGTAAAACATGTGCTTTGTGACGTGTACTGATGACGTAGTACATAGGGGTTCAAGCTTGGAGGTCGATGTATGAAAAGCGAGGTAACTCGCACAGCCAGTACGAAAGGCCACATATAAAGAAATCTATTTGCGAACTAGCGTCTTAATAGATTTTAATATATGTCGTCAAGTAAAGGAGGAATTCACATAAAAGAAATGGGAAAAAATGAGAATGTATACAAGCGCTGATCTAGGGGGGGGGGGGGGAGGGGGTCAGGGATCCCTTCTATCTTGGTATTAGCCTAAAAGCCTGCTTTTTCACAAATGATTTTTTTTCGAAGGTGGAACCCCTCCCCCGGAAAAAATCTATACTCATTAAATATTCTTAAATGAGATTGTACCTTAAAGGTAGATATTTTTTCAAATGTTTTAAAATTCGGCTGTAATTAAAGAATTAACCTTTATATTTACAAACTTGCAACTGAATGAATTACAACGTCCATAAATTTTATTAATGTACATAGTGTGCGATCATCGTAACCCGGTAATGTGTCTTGTGACAGATTTCTAAAATATGGTTTTCAGTGAATTTTTTTAACTTAAAATATCGAGTTAATGTCTTCATTAAAATGGCAAGGAACTGAGTAACTCTACAGCCATATGACTCTGTATTGACAATTTCCAGATGCTTTCTGGTATACAAAATTTCTTTCATTTCAGAAAATTAAATATTTGTTGAAAAAAAAAATATAGATGGATTTTATCGACTCTTTAGTCTAATGAAATAGTTTAACGAACTAAATTCCTTTTCTCCTTTTTATTATGGTTTTAGTGAAGGAGAGTATCATATTAAAGAATTGCATGTGTAACTTCTATACATCAGACCCAAAGCGGACCCTTTTTACAATGTATTTTGGGAATCGAGCTTTAAATGGAATGGGTATCATTGAATTTCTTGATCAAATGATTTTGAAGTACATATATAAATTGGAGCAAATATGTGGGACAAATATGTTAATATCTGTTTATAGTACGAAGATGTTAATATCAGTGTCAAGGGCGGAACCAGGAATGTATGAAGATGAAGGAGCATATTTAATTTACATCTAATTTGAATGAGATCAGATACTCGTGGACCCTTTATATGTGCGTGTGTGTGTGAGGGAGGGTGTGTATGTGTGTGTGATTTGTATAGAAAAGAGGGACCAATTTTCATGCGGTAATAGTGGAAAACGAGGACGAGTTACGAAGAATTACTGGTCCGGTCTCCTCGTTATCATTGTAAGAAAACACCCGCCCCTCCACCACCCGAGTTACACAAAAACCGCGGGATAGCTCGCCTTTCTTTTTATGCCAAAAGAAGTTATGAAATGAATCTCGGCCAATCACAACAAGCGTTACAAAGTAACTTTAAAATAAAATAAATGGGACATTTAAAACCCGAAATTTCATTGGCTATCGTCTATGAGATAACTGTATGACGTAAAAAAGAGATTTTTAGCTCGCCTGGACGAAAAAATCCGGAGAGCTGTCGCCCGTAGACAAAACTATAACCTGGGCTATATCTCTGGCTTATATCTTCTCTTGAACTATAAGGGCTAGGGCTTTGATATTTCACATATAGATACCTTGTGACGAGACCTTTCATCTGAAACCATGGCCTTTCACCTAGTGACCTTGACCTTGGACTTTGACCTACTTTTCAAAAACTTTAACCTGGACTATATCTCTTGAACTATAAGGGGTAGGGTTTTGATATTTCACATGAAGATACCTTGTGATTAGACATTTTATTTGAGACTATGTTTTTTGACCTTGTGACATTGACCTTGGGCTTTGACCTACTCTTCAAATTTTAAAACTTTTTCTATATCTCTTGAACTATAAGGGTTAGGGCTTTGATATTTCGCATGTAGATTCCTTGTGATTAGACTTTTCAACTGAGAGCATGGCCTTTCACATATAGTGACACTGACTTTGGCCTACTTTAAATGGTAGGGTTTTGATATTTCGCATGTAGATTCCTTGCGACGAGACCTTTCATTTTAGACAATTACCAATAATGTAGTGACCTTGACCTGAACCTTTTACCTACTTTTTGATCAGTCATACTTATGCTGTATTTTTTACTCTCTAAGGGAAAGGGCTAATACATGTATTAGATGCATAGACTTTTCATGACAATACTTTTTGGATTTTAGAAGTTGTTTGAGTTTTGACAAAAACCTGCTACGGCGAGCTATGTAATCTTTGATTACACATTGTTTTACAAGTTATATCCCTAACAGCGACACCTCGAAATAATTACCTCTTGTGCTTTTTGAAAATATGCAAATACGCAAATTGGAGAAGTTTCGATTATAAGTTGACATAGTAGCGAATTGGAGATTGCAAATATGCAAATTGGAGAAGTTTCGATTTTAAGTTGACATAGTAGCGAAAGATTTATCTCGTTCTCTTGAGATATTAATCTCCTGAACTCGACACAGTCATTTCGTTTATGTACTTATCTTACTCGATTGTTCGTTTATATTACATTTGCAGAATTTTTTAAAATCATCCCAAAGATTTACAATCCTTTTTTATTCGGAATTAATATGTAGCTATTTGTTCCTACATTTTAGAAAGTGTTTCGCAGAACATATGTAATAGAATCTCGTTTCATGTGGATCAATATAATATGATAAATAACAATGAACACTCTCTATCCACAAATTTTCGGCCACTCGGCCTTTATCAAGTGGAAAAACACGAATACAAAAGAATTCTACGTAATATCCATATCTGCTGGTAAACAAAGCCCAGCGTAAAAAAATTTTATACGATTTTATATGATTTTTTACGCTGGGCTTTGTTTACCAGCAGATATGGATATTACGTAGAATTCTTTTGTATTCGTGTTTTTCCACTTGATAAAGGCCGAGTGGCCGAAAATTTGTGGATAGAGAGTGTTCATTGTTAATTAATTACATTAAACTTCCCTACGGAGGACACTATTTCATTCAATATAATATGATTTTTGGAAACGAGATAGTAGGTGATGTGAACTACATAATCAAGGGAACAAGATAATATACCATAATAACGAGATAGTAAGTGATGTGAACTATATTATCAAGGGAACAAGATATCATAGTAAGAAATTAAGTTAGAAAGTAACGTGAACTACATAATCAAGGGAACAACGAGATAGTAAATTATGTGAACTACATAATCAAGGGAACAAGATATGTCATAGTGACGAGTTAGTAAGTGATGTGAACTACATAATCAAAAGAACAAGATAATACACCATAATAACGTGATATTAAGGGAACAAGATATTATTCCATGGTTACGAGATAGTAAGCGATTTGAACAACATAATCAATGGAACAAGATAATATATTATGGTAACGAAATAGTAAGTAATCGGAGTATATATCAAAACGCCATTGGAACGAGATAGTAAATCTTAAACAACGGGATAGTAATGCGGACGAAATAGCTACTTTTTTCATGGAAACAAGTAAGTCGTGTAAATAAAAAGCTTAGTCGTATGGCAAGTATAAAGTTATCCTCTCACTGAACAAGGTCGAACGTTTTGTTGCTTCTTTTTGACTGCCGTGAAGTAACGTCAGTGTTCTGTTATCCTTTCGAACAATAAACATAGACGTTGAGAAGTTTATAAACGTACCTGAATAAACATAATTTAGTGTAATTCACATGAGCTCAATAAAATGTTGGGGGTATTACATGTCCACAGTTAGACAGACGTAAGGTAGTAAATTGCCGGCCACTTAGTCTGGTCATTAATGTTTTACTACTGCTTGCAGGGTTTCACTGGACGGTACGGGGTTTCCGATCAAAACGTTAAAAAGGAAAGGAAAGTTTTCCTGGTGTTTAAAACAAGGTCTATTCAGCGCATATATGGAAAAAACTTATAATATAATACAAGGAGCATTGCCAAACTGTGACTTTATGATGAAATTGACAATAGAATGTTTATATCTACTTTCTGGATAGATGGTTACTTCATTTTGTACTTTCATAGGATAAATTGTTGGAAATATTTCAATCATAAAAGGTAGGACTTGGATTGTTTACATAGATCATAAATATTTAGTAAACATGCGCACATAAAGGAAATAATTCATGAAATAACGTCCCTATTGTAAATCAATTATTCAAATCTGAATTTTTACATATTGACACTTAAATTGTACGAAGGTGATTTAACAATGCAGAATAGTTTCTTATCTTTACATATTACACAAAAGAGAAGAAACTTTTCGAACTTGTATGGTCCATTTAAAATTTAAAACAGAAAATGGACTGTAAAAATTCTAAGGCTGAATGTTGCACTTTCTAACATCAATAACAAATAAGGAATGTTGGCTTTCGTTCAGACATCCTCACTTTAATGTTTTGTAACGAATTATACTCGTACATGTTTTGAAAAAAAGGAATACTTTATATCTTATGTCATCCTTTATAGCAAAATCAATTTTATAGTGCAGTTTTATTTTCTGTGCAACAAACGGTCAAACGGTGAAAACAAGGAAACAACTGGGACTGTATAAATTTTATGCTAGGACTTTTATATCATAAGTAGGGAAGTTAAAATTTCTAATAATTGATGGTGAATATGATACACCTCCTTTATAGGTGAATTTTATTTTTAATCTTTGATCGAAAAATTTAGATAATTACGGATGAAATGCTCCTATATACACGTACACGTACATTTAAAAAAAATATCAGATTTGTTCATGAAGTGATAAAGCTAAAAGAGTTTCAACAGCGCCGTAAAAGAAAATAAACCATGTGAGATGTATATCCTATTTTGCAGGTTGGATATTTGCTCTTTGACGTTGTCCAAAGAAGAATGACCAGCGTACCGGAAGTAGTGGAATTTTTCCTGTGACCTTTATTCAATTCACTAAATAGGGAAAATGTTTAACAAAAGCAGAATGGAAGAGAGACGAGGATCACACGAGAACCTTGACTTACATGAGAGTTACGCAAAAATCCGAAGCATGTCACGCCGAAGATGGTCCGTGGATCACACTTCTATGCACCATCTACCGCTTTCTCTAAATTTGACAATGCGGTCAAAAAAGCGTTCCCTTTTTGCAGGAAATAGTTCGGAATCTCTCAGCCACGGTCATTTAGAAAGTATAGACGATGTTAGTGAAATGGAACATAATTTCTTTCCGAAGGGATTTCGCCAGACCCGGAGAAGCAGTCTTCAGAAACTTTTTCATTTTTCGCCCTCGAAAAAGAAACACCACGATCCAGCACTGGCATTGGTGTTCCACGAATCTGGAAAATCGGTTTTGGTAAGTACGGATAACCTCTATTTATTTATTTATTTATTCATTTATTTATTTTATATTTATTTATTTATTTATTTATTTATTCTCAAAGTCGTCTTGAAGTCGCACAAAGGTTTTGTTTAGAGATAAACACGGAAGTGTTCCGAAATAAAATGGGATAAACTTGGAGTTTATCATAGAGCGTAATGCATTAAACTTTTAAAATATGTTATCTAGATTTTAACGTTTATGAAATGAACAAAACTATCATTCATTGAAGGAAACATTGGTGAACGAGCTCTTAGCTCCTCAAACTCCAATGTAATAGCAAATTTGAATATCACGACTTTTTCACAGGGCGCAGTGATAGATCTAGAAACACATGGCGGGAATCATGATATGCGACCAAACCGTCTTCATGAATTCATATATTTATTTCATTTATTTTCATTATTTATTTCATGTCATTTTTATATAGATTTTTATTTCATTTCTACATGTCGTTTACTTGTACCAATTACTTTAGCAAATGGAATACAAGTATGTTCAGAAATCTTAATACATGTAGTAATTTCTTAATGTTGGTAATAACAGATCTATATATACTATTTCTAAAATATGTATAACAGGTGTTTTACCTAAATCATCAGTTTTTTTTTTTTTTTTTTTTTTTTTTTTTTTTTTTTTTTGATCATAAATTAGCAGAAATCCAAGCGGCCGAAAAAATACGTACTTTTGAGGTTGAGTTAATTTTCTGACCTTGTGGATAGACACGAATAAGAAGTATTTCGTTCAGGTAAATTAGATCAGGGGATGCTACATCTATGTTTCATCGTATCGAATTCATTATTTTAGAAAAACGAATAAGAATTTGATATATTAGCCTGAGGTCGACTCGATCTCTAAACAATTCGTTCCGGTATCTTCGAAAGAAAAACATACTCCCCATTCAATATACAGACAATCTGGCGCACGTTTCCAGTGAATTTTTCGGCGATTTTAATTTCCTTCCGATATATCATGGCGACTTAACCATGCATTCCATCTTTCACAACCTTCCTCCCCAATATGCAATGAAACATAACTTAAAAATGAGATTTATCAACAATGGGACTGAGAGTGAATGCCGCTCTTTATGTTCCGGAGATTGAAAAGATAAATGCCTGTTTTTATTGGCTATAGGATTAAGTCGGGATCTGGGATACAAATATGTAAGACTTTGTAACACGTCCTCCTTGATGTATAGTATTTTGTAATAGTATTAAGGGATGTCACGCTGTTTCAGGTGAAAGTGACATTTTCCCCTCTTTTATCAGTCTCCGTTGATCTCCATATTCGAGAAACTACACCCAAAGATTTTCCGACTCGTCATCGATCAACAAACTCAAGGAACAGGACTCAGAAGTTCGAAGCCAACAATCTTTACTGCAGGGTTCTCACTCCTATTTTTGGGACGTTGAAATTGGGAAAAATAGCGGCATTTTCTAAAAATTTGGGGAAAATTTAAAATAAGTTTGGATGCCTTTTGACTAGCAAATGATAATTTTTACCTAATTTTGTTGAATTTTCTTTGAGCTAGGTGTCAAATTGGGGAAAATTGTCAGTAAATTGGGGAAAAAAGATACCATTTTGCGGTGGGACTGGGGCCAAATAGGCTGATCGAGAGTCCTGCACTGATATCGGCTTCTTCGCATTTCGTTCATCCTTAGTATAGAGGCGGATATGACTGTTTGTAGTACGATGTAGGCCAGCTAGACTTTTAATTTTCATAAAGGTTTTCCAACGCGGACGTATATTTACGTATGTCATTATTCTTCATTGTTCAAATTTATGCAGTACAGGCGTACTTTTTACCTGGTTCATGTTTTTTTTAATATTATTTTTCTGCAATCTGCAATCGCGGCACAGAATTTATGAAGCAATTACTTTTGTGCGTTCCTTTTCATAAAATAGTAGAGGCAGTCTCTAAGTAGAGATGGTCTCCAATAGATATGATTCGCTGGTCTGTAGCGCATCTTCAACTTCTTTTCTTCAACCGTTCCACAGAAATGTTACTTAAAACTTCGTCAATCTCTTATGCAAACAAAGGGCGCTGCGCTACTCTCATCTTTTCGAAAAGCGTTGCGCACTCTACTTCAAGGTCTACCTCTGTGTTTTCAACTGATACGTCCAATAAAAGGCCGCAAATTGATCTGTTTCAATGGTTGGCGTTTTTTCAAACGTTATTTCAAATTGATGTTAACTTGTGTGGTCATCGTACGCGTACAGTGAGGAGACTATCAGACACAACAATTGTGCGGTGAAACTTCTTAGAAACTAGGCTGATACCCGTTCTTGGTTCCTTCGTTTACGATACGCTACTCATTAGTTTTCGTAGGAAATAAAAACGAACTGAGAAAACCAAGAACGGTTCCCAGTCTACGAGGCCACCGGGTATAATCGGACAAGTTGGAGGGTTGTGTGCACATAATCCGGATAACAACACAATTTGCTACTAACGTTGTAGATGGCCGTCCTAAGTCTGCACCAATTGATCATAAGTCTTGATCTCGTTGGTTTATGTGTTGTCTTTTGTGTTTGGTGTTTTGCTGTCGTCTTTGGTGTTTGGTCTAGTGTATCTTTGGTGCTTGGTCTAGTGTATCTTTGGTGCTTGGTCTAGTGTATCTTTGGTGTTTGGTCTAGTGTATCTTTGGTGTTTGGTCTAGTGTATCTTTGGTGTTTGGTCTAGTGTATCTTTGGTGTTTGGTCTAGTGTATCTATGGTGTTTGGTCTAGTGTATCTTTGGTGTTTGGTCTAGTGTATCTTTGGTGTTTGGTCTAGTGTATCTTTGGTGTTTGGTCTAGTGTATCCTTGGTGTTTGGTCTAGTGTATCTTTGGTGTTGTGTATCTTTGGTGTTTGGTCTAGTGTATCTTTGGTGTTTGGTCTAGTGTATCTTTGGTGTTTGGTTTAGTGTATCTTTGGTGTTTGGTCTAGTGTATCTTTGGTGTTTGGTCTAGTGTATCTTTGGTGTTGTGTATCTTTGGTGTTTGGTCTAATGTATCTTTGGTGTTTGGTCTAGTGTATCTTTGGTGTTTGGTCTAGTGTATCTTTGGTGTTTGGTCTAGTGTATCTTTGGTGTTTGGTCTAGTGTATCTTTGGTGTTTGGTCTAGTGTATCTTTGGTGTTTGGTCTAGTGTATCCTTGGTGTTTGGTCTAGTGTATCTTTGGTGTTGTGTATCTTTGGTGTTTGGTCTAGTGTATCTTTGGTGTTTGGTCTAGTGTATCTTTGGTGTTTGGTCTAGTGTATCTTTGGTGTTTGGTCTAGTGTATCTTTGGTGTTTGGTCTAGTGTATCCTTGGTGTTTGGTCTAGTGTATCTTTGGTGTTGTGTATCTTTGGTGTTTGGTCTAGTGTATCTTTGGTGTTTGGTCTAGTGTATCTTTGGTGTTTGGTCTAGTGTATCTTTGGTGTTTGGTCTAGTGTATCTATGGTGTTTGGTCTAGTGTATCTTTGGTGTTTGGTCTAGTGTATCTTTGGTGTTTGGTCTAGTGTATCTTTGGTGTTTGGTCTAGTGTATCCTTGGTGTTTGGTCTAGTGTATCTTTGGTGTTGTGCATCTTTGGTGTTTGGTCTAGTGTATCTTTGGTGTTTGGTCTAGTGTATCTTTGGTGTTTGGTCTAGTGTATCTTTGGTGTTTGGTCTAGTGTATCTTTGGTGTTTGGTCTAGTGTATCCTTGGTGTTTGGTCTTGTGTATCTTTGGTGTTTGGTCTAGTGTATCCTTGGTGTTTGGTCTAGTGTATCTTTGGTGTTGTGTATCTTTGGTGTTTGGTCTAGTGTATCTTTAGTGTTTGGTCTAGTGTATCTTTGGTGTTTGGTCTAGTGTATCTTTGGTGTTTGGTCTAGTGTATCTTTGGTGTTCGGTCTAGTGTATCTTTGGTGTTTGGTCTAGTGTATCTTTGGTGTTTGGTCTAGTGTATCTTTGGTGTTTGGTCTAGTGTATCTATGGTGTTTGGTCTAGTGTATCTTTGGTGTTTGGTCTAGTGTATCTTTGGTGTTTGGTCTAGTGTATCTTTGGTGTTTGGTCTAGTGTATCTTTGGTGTTTGGTCTGCCTTGTCACTTTGGTGTCTCTTGTTGTGCTAGTATATCCTTTGTTTTCACAAAGGGGTATTTCTAAGTTTTACTGTGGATGCTCATGCTCATGTGGACGCGTTATAACGCGTAAGTTTCGCGTTATAACGCCTAAGTTTCGCGATATAACGCGACACTTTCGCGTTATAACGCCTAAGTTTCGCGATATAACGGGTAAGTTTCGCGATAAAACGCGAAAGTTTCGCGTTATAAGTTATAACGCGTAAGTTTCACGATATAACGCGAAAAAATAAATTTCTCAGCTACCAATTGAGCTCAATAGGCTTTCGTACTATTGCCCTACGATATCTTACGTAGTATAACGGGGAGAATGCCGTGGGTTTTCGACGATGCGGAAACCGACGACCTCTCTCTTCGATTTTGATATATCCTAACACAATTCAAAATGTTGGAAATTTGGCGCTAAAATACAAGAAAAAAGAAAGAATCGAACATTGCATCAAAGAAACATGATAAAACTATAATAGATATATATGTAGATTCTATTAATACGTTTTTCATCCAGAAAAGATTCAGATAGATGGAATCATGAGGGGATAATTGCTTAGAAATACATCAGGCTATCAACATGTCATTAAACAAAATAAATCAAAATAAAAGTGCTAAAGCTTATTGCATAACCAGTGCATTAGGAAGAATTTACGGCTTGATTTCGAATTCGAAAAATATTATCATTTGATATAAAAGCAATGAAACGGAGACACTCGTATCTACTTATTTTTGCATGCAAACGAGTATATCTGTTAACGAAATCCTAAAGATATTCCATGACATATATAGACTGAGTGCAAAAAAGTCACAGAGCGAGTGAGCATGCGCTTTGAGAAATGAAAGAACACGGTATAGAATAACGAATGAATTGATTGAACGAAATAATAAATCGGTGAATAAAACCGAAAATGATTATTTAAAGGAATGAAAAAACAAAATGAGTGAAAAAAAAAACAACTTAATAAATGGATGAATAAATAAATACAATATAATTATGAATGAGACGAACGGATACGAACGTGTTTCCATGATAGAAAGTCAACGAATCTCAAATTTAGTTTCCTTTATCTGTTTTTATTTGTCTTTTATCTTTTATTTTTCCTTTCTTTTTTTTGGGGATAGAAAACTTTGTTTTCTTAGACATTTTGAATCATTTGTAAAGTGATGAAAAATTAACTGAATTTACTAGTGTTAGTGCCTTGGGCAAAGAAAGGAATGAAGATGGTAAAAGTATGTGTATCGGGTTTCATGATACTTATTAATAAATCACTCACTGTAGAAGTTCAAACTCTATCTGTTTGGTATGAAGCTATGATTTATGATATCATTGGCCTGATATACTGACCATTTGCCGGTCAATGGTAGTAAATTATTTATATAAATCATTCTGGGATTACGACGCATCATCATTCTAAGCAATCAATCAGTCACAGGTCATAATCCGGCCCTGGTGGCCTTGGAATTTTATATATTCTGGACTTATTAAAAGAGAAATACATGTAAATTAGTAATCTAGAGTTATCTCTCTTTACACTTTTCAAAATATATTGGGTTACAAGCCAAGCAAGAAATCATGGATGACCAATAATAGTTACTTTTTTGGTTAAGTCCCTAGGCGAATCAAAAAATGTAATCACGATAATAAAATAATGAATGATAGAATGAATCTTGGTCGTTTGTTTTTTCTTAAACAAAAAAACAAAAAAAATCCAGAAATAAATTTGATAATTTTCTTGCAACATAATGAAATATTGAAATGCAGTCACGATATTGAGTGTATTAATTTTACACTTTTCCTATGGGATATGGTACATAGCACAGGGGTGAGGTGTCTATATATAAAATGAATGTATAAAACATATCCAAATTGAAAATTCATCCTTAAAGATGCACCGGTCGAGTACAGATCGATAGTTCTAAGTGGAAGCCACGATCGAGTACAAAAAAAGATATATAACTATTATATAGGAAGTGTCATCCCTTGGGGTTTTTAATATGGACATATATATATAGAGAGAGAGAGGAAAGGGTTTGTGACCAAGCGATGATACCTCACCCCTGTGATACATAGTAAAAATGGTACGTAGTAAAACGGGTGAAGAACCAATGAAGGCAATAAAAGTAATTGATGTCCAAATTTTTACGACGACGATGAACATTATGGACCTGTGCTTATGTTTACTATCAAGTATGCCGTATCTCTCTGTCTGATTTCCTCAATATATCTAACCAGATAAGACGGGGACATCCACCCCTTCTATGGTAAACATTCCCCCGACTACCCGGTCCCTCCGCTCATCATTTGATAGTAGAAGAATGCTAATCGTAACTTATAAACTTTGGCACCTTTAATGAAAACAGATTAAAAGTGGAGCTGACCTAACCTTAGATACAATGAAGTGAGTTCTATGTTTGTTTTCTTTGTGTATCGCCTATAAACCAAAACACAACAGCATTATTAGTTACCCTGCTAAGGATTAATTAGTAAGATCAGATTTTGACCCCATCTTAATAATGAACGTCTTTTAAAAGATGTATTTTTAGATCCAATGCTTCCGTTTCCCACCAGGGGGCGCGGCACAGGTGGGCTCCTGTAATTATATTAAAGTATGTAATTAATTAATCCTGGAACTCCTTGATCTATATCTAGTTAATTTTGTTTTTAATGAAGATACACCTTTCTCATCTCAGACACAATCATCCTCTTGCTTTTGGGATATTACAGTGGTACAAAAAACTCAAATACAAAACAGAATATATTTAAGGAGGGAAAAAATCATGTATTAAGATTTGAAGAAGAAAGACGAAATAACATACTATAAATCTTTGTGTAAGTTTACCTTAACCCTTTTTATTATACGCCCGTCATTTGACGGGACGTATTATGGTATGGCGAAGTCCGTCCGTCTGTCCGTCTGTCCGTCTGTCCGTCCGTCCGTCTGTCCGTCTGTCCGTCCGTCTATGGAACGCAATAACTTGAATACGCGTCAACGGATTTTTATGACATTTATACATGGTGATCAGTCTGTGGAGAGGAAGCCGCCTTTCGATTTTCAGGTTCATCCGATTTGTCGTTACAGAGTTATGGGACTTAGATTTTTAAAATACAGTGAAAATATACTAAAATATTTAAAAATTATTTAAAAATCTATTTCTGGTCGAAATGTTTTGAAATTTGGTATACTTCAAGTAGAAAGGATGTTCTTTGACATATGTAACGGGTTTTTAATTTTTTGGTCGCATAACCGAGATATTGTGCGTAATGGGAAGGGGGGGTGGGTTATATGCACATACATTTTAAGCTAAGGGCAAAATATAGGCGCATGGAACGCAATAACTTGAATATGCGTCAACGGATTTTCATGATATTCATACATTATGATTGGACTGTGGAGAGGAAGCCGCCTTTCGATTTTCAGGTTCATTCGATATGTCGTTACAGAGTTATGGGACTTAGATTTTTAAAATACAGTGAAAATATACTAAAATATTTAAAAATTATTTAAAAATCTATTTCTGGTCGAAATGTTTTGAAATTTTGCATACTTCATGTAGGAAGGATGTTCTTTGACATATGTAACGGGTTTTTAATTTTTTTGTCGCATAACCGAGATATTGTGTGTAATAGGAAGGGGGGAGGGGTGGGTTATATGCACATACATGTTAAGCTAAGGGCAAAATATAGGCGCATGGAACGCAATTACTTGAATATGCGTCAACGGATTTTCATGATATTCATACATTTTGATTGGACTGTGGAGAGGAAGCCGCCTTTCGATTTTCAGGTTCATCCGATTTGTCGTTACAGAGTTATGGGACTTAGATTTTTAAAATACAGTGAAAATATACTAAAATATTTAAAAATTATTTAAAAATCTATTTCTGGTCGAAATGTTTTGAAATTTGGTATACTTCAAGTAGAAAGGATGTTCTTTGACATATGTAACGGGTTTTTAATTTTTTTGTCGCATAACCGAGATATTGTGCGTAATGGGAAGGGGGGGGTGGGTTATATGCACATACATTTTAAGCTAAGGGCAAAATATAGGCGCATGGAACGCAATAACTTGAATATGCGTCAACGGATTTTCATGATATTCATACATTATGATTGGACTGTGGAGAGGAAGCCGCCTTTCGATTTTCAGGTTCATTCGATATGTCGTTACAGAGTTATGGGACTTAGATTTTTAAAATACAGTGAAAATATACTAAAATATTTAAAAATTATTTAAAAATCTATTTCTGGTCGAAATGTTTTGAAATTTTGCATACTTCATGTAGGAAGGATGTTCTTTGACATATGTAACGGGTTTTTAATTTTTTTGTCGCATAACCGAGATATTGTGTGTAATAGGAAGGGGGGAGGGGTGGGTTATATGCACATACATGTTAAGCTAAGGGCAAAATATAGGCGCATGGAACGCAATTACTTGAATATGCGTCAACGGATTTTCATGATATTCATACATTTTGATTGGACTGTGGAGAGGAAGCCGCCTTTCGATTTTCAGGTTCATTCGATATGTCGTTACAGAGTTATGGGACTTAGACATTTTAAAATACAGTGAAAATATACTAAAATAGTTAAAAATTATTTAAAAATCTATTTCTGGTCGAAATGTTTTGAAATTTTGTATACTTAAGGTAGAAAGGATGCTCTTTGACATATGTAACGGGTTTTTAATTTTTTGGTCGCATAAGCGAGATATTGTGTGTAATAGGAAGGGGGGGGTTATATGCACATACATGTTAAGCTAAGGGCAAAATATAGGCGCATGGAACGCAATAACTTGAATATGCGTCAACGGATTTTCATGATATTCATACATTTTGATTGGACTGTGGAGAGGAAGCCGCCTTTCGATTTTCAGGTTCATTCGATATGTCGTTACAGAGTTATGGGACTTAGATATTTTAAAATACAGTGAAAATATACTAAAATAGTTAAAAATTATTTAAAAATCTATTTCTGGTCGAAATGTTTTGAAATTTTGTATACTTAAGGTAGAAAGGATGCTCTTTGACATATGTAACGGGTTTTTAATTTTTTGGTCGCATAAGCGAGATATTGTGTGTAATAGGAAGGGGGGGGGGGGGGTTATATGCACATACATGTTAAGCTATGGGCAAAATATAGGCGCATGGAACGCAATAACTTGAATATGCGTCAACGGATTTTCATGATATTCATACATTTTGATTGGACTGTGGAGAGGAAGCCGCCTTTCGATTTTCAGGTTCATTCGATATGTCGTTACAGAGTTATGGGACTTAGATATTTTAAAATACAGTGAAAATATACTAAAATAGTTAAAAATTATTTAAAAATCTATTTCTGGTTGAAATGTTTTGAAATTTTGTATACTTCAAGTAGAAAGGATGTTCTTTCACATATATAAGGGGTTCTTGAATTTTTTGTCACATAATCCAGAAATTATGTGTAATGGGGGGGGGGGGTTATATGCACATACATGTTAAGCTAAGGGCAAAATATAGGTGCATGGAACGCAATAACTTGAATATGTGTCAACATTTTCATGATATTTGTACATTTTGATCAGACTTTGAAGAGGAAGCCGCCTTTTGATTTTAAGCTAGGTTCATCCAATTTGTCCTTATGGAGTTATGGGACTTAGATATTTTGGTGTTGTGAAAAAAATCCCAACGGGCGTATCTTGCTGCGTGAGCGTAGGCTTTATTTCATTTTGAATCATTTTATTTTGATTTTTTCTGTGCTTTTTGTATTTGTTTTGTATTGTTTTTGTTTGTTTTTATATAAACAAGCATACATTTCTTTTGCGTCTCATTTATTCATATAGAGAGAAACTATGAACTTTTGTGAACATAGATTGTATCCAAATACTTGAACATGTTTTTGAAAATATTAACAATATTTGAAGATATTTCGCAAAGTTTTCTTAACCGGAAATTGGTTGAAAAATATGGTTGCCCCCGTTTCTAGCCGGAAGAAGACCTGCAACCATTGCGACAATTTAAAAAAGTTTCATTTTAAGCCATAAAATGTTATTTCATTGACGACGAAAGTTGAATATATGAAATTTGAGAATCCTGTTTGTACTCATGCCTTCTTAGTAAAGTCCTCCTTACCTGTGACCTCATTTACTTTCAATTTGTTTATCATTTGATCATTAAGAGGACGTTAAATGGACACTAAACCCAAAGTTTAGTATCGCCGAAGAAACTTATAAAGTACCGTGACGCTCTTGTTGGATGGAATTATACATGGTCTCCCCCACGCTGACCCCCATAAAATCACGACCACGGCATTATTGGATCACAGAATGATTAGGGAATTACAATATAGATCAACAATAAATAAAGATGACCATACACACTGTGTACTGGCCGGAATCACTCAGGGATGACATAGAGGATTCACACCTGAGCGAATCAACGTGTCTATCTTAATGGTGATGGTCTGGCATTGTTATCTTTTCTTCCATTTTCTTCTTGGTTTTCCATTTTCAAAGCCTATAAACTGAAAATTGTTCTGCATGACATTGGAATAGTTAGTTTCAATATTTTCACGCTGTGATATTGAATATTCATTATTTACTTCGATTAGAAGACAAGAAATCGTTAGATCTTCGAATTCATTCATTTTCACATTGGAAAGTGTTATGTAATTGTTAAATTGGATTTTATCAGAAACGAGAAATTCGTTTTAAAACAGGTGAGTCCTAATTTTACACACAACACAAAATGAACACATATTATATTACGTATCTATGTATTTTAAATCTCGACGTTGATTGGTCAGCACGATTCCATCTTTTCTTTGATTTTTTATAACATACAACAAAAATCTTTTGAAAACAAACTCTCTTCTGGAGATCACAAACAAGTCAAATGTGAATATCTGTATAATTTAATTAAGCTATATCAATCAATAGAATATACCACAAGAGCTTTTTCTAGAAGCGCAAAGTGTGTCTGTCTGGCAATTGTCACATTGGTTCTGATGCGATTGCCATCACGAAGAAACGGGGGGGGGGGGGGAGGGATGTCGGGGTGTCGTGCTTGTAAGTTCCGATTATACAAGGTAAATTTTATTCGAAATTTGTTAGAATCAGGACTTTGGTCAGGAAAAAGTTTGCAACTTGCATGCAAGTTCTCATCTCACATACAAATACAGGAAGGTAATAGAAATCAATATTACAGAGCCATTAATCCGGATAATTACATCGCTTACAACTCACTAACTGGCAAAGGACTGTCTAAATAGACGGCTCCGGTTACCCAAAATATTTATTTTTGATTTATAAATTGTTTAATATTTCAATGTTTTGAGTCTCTACAAGTCTTGCAGGAGGATGTCATTGTTACTTAGACAATGAAAGCAAAATTATTTCAAATTGATATCCAATATACTGATGATGTTATGGGTCAGAATACCCCAAAACGCCAGCAAAAATCAGACAAAGACAGAATATAAATTTACAGGTTTAATTATGTACAAAATATATATATTTGAAATGATTACAACTTACAATACAATGTCCGGATCAAAGTGTCCGTTACGGTCCACAAAGTCTATCGAATGTATGGTTTACGGTAATCACAAACGTTCTCGAAAGATCAGTGTCCAAACGTTGTTAAATGGATTAAAGTCTCAACAAATAAAGTGTCCCAGAATAGATGAATGAATCGTGTCTACGAATGTGTACGAATGTCCCCTTAACACAGTTCCTCAGAGGTATTTATACTTAATAACAATGAATTAACCAGAAGCTTCTAGAACAATGACTCATTACAAATGATTAACAATAGAGTAAATTCTAGAAATCACAGTCATGTGATGACAATGATGTAACAAAGAACAAACTGGAATATTCTCTAATGAAATAAACATGACATAGTAAAATCTAGAAAGAATTATTATGAAATCATTAAATAACATGACTAAGTACATGTGTACCTACACATAAAGTAAAACTAAAGTAATACATGACCCACAACACCTCCCCCCTTAAAAAAGTTTGAATGTCAATGAAAACTTAGGTGGTAAATTCTTCAAAAATCACTCATGAAACTCTCGATAGTGCATCTGCAATCACATTGTCTTTGCCCTTGATATGGTTAATAATAATATTGTACTCTTGCAACAATAAACTCCACCTTGTAAGTCTTTGATTCTTGTTTGACATTTTGTGCAAAAATGTGAGAGGGTTGTGGTCAGTATATACAAGAATGGGATGTAAAGTAACATTCAAATAAACATCAAAATGTTGTAAAGCTAACAATAATGCAAGACACTCTTTTTCAATAGTAGAGTAATTCTTTTGACATTTTGTCAATTTCTTTGAAAAATAACAAACAACTCTATCTACACCATCATCATTTTCTTGAAACAAAGCAGCCCCGATTCCTACGTCACTGGCATCAACAGTAAGCTTAAATTGCTTATCAAAATTTGGAGCTGACAGGACAGGACTATTCATAAGAACACATTTGATTTTCTTAAAAGATTCATCACAGTCATTGGTCCATGCAAAATTCACTCTCTTTTGTAACAGATTGGTAAGTGGACCAACAACTGACGAGAAATTTGGACAAAATTTTCTGTAAAATCCTGCCATTCCCAAAAATCTCATTATCTCTTTCTTATTGGTAGGAATCGGGAACTTTGAAATAGCTTCCACCTTGGCCATGATAGGAGTAACAAAACCTTGACCTACTTTGTGACCCAAATATTCTACAGTCGCATGACAAAATTCACTTTTCGCAAGGTTCACTGTGAGGTTTGCTTTCGCCAGTATGTCGAAGAAGGTACGCATGATTCGGAGATGGTCATTCCAGGTGTCGCTGTAGATGATGACGTCATCGATGTACGCCTCGCATCCTTCGATATGATTTAGGAGCGAATGAATCATCCTCTGGAATGTGGCTGGTGCGTTTTTCATACCAAAGGGCATTACTTTATATTGGTATAGCCCATCTGGAGTCGCAAATGCCGATATTTCTCTGGCTCTCTCGGTAAGCGGGACCTGCCAATAGCCTTTAAGCAAGTCAAATTTACTGACAAATTTTGCACTGCCAATTTTATCGATACAGTCATCGATTCGTGGGATCGGATAAGAGTCAGTCTTGGTGACTGAATTGACTTTTCTAAAGTCCGTACACAATCGGTAAGTTCCGTCTGGCTTCGGAACCAGAATACATGGGGAACTCCAATCACTATTGCTGGGTTCAATAATGTCATTTTCGAGCATGTATTGAATTTCTTTCCGCATGTATTGAAGCTTTATAGGGTTTAACCGATAGGGATGCTGTTTGATTGGTGACGCATCACCCACAATGACGTCATGATGAGATGCATTCGTCTTTTTTGGAACGTCCGGAAAGATGGTCGTATATTCCCGCATTAATTGATGCACTTCCTCTTTTTGATGCACGGTCAGATGTCCGAGTTTCACTTCCGGATTTGTCAGAATTTCAGAATTCTTCAAACGGACACTTTGAGCGAAGTCTTTTTCGACAGTCTCTTCATTACATTCAGGTTCAACACAATTTTCTAATGTATTTACATTGGCCAAAGTGGAAACTGGTTTTACAAAATTTCGGTCACTTCTATCAAAATACTCTTTCAACATGTTAACATGACACACTCTTTTTTCTTTTCGCCGACCTGGTGTCTTAACCACATAGTTAACATCACTAATTTTACTCTCAATCTCATAAGGACCGAAATATCTAGCTTGCAAAGGATGACCAGGGATAGGCAAAAATACAAGAACTTTATCGCCTGGTTTAAAAACTCTGTTTCTAGCATCTTTGTCATACCATGTTTTCATTTTCATTTGTGATGTTTTGAGATTTTCTTGAGCCAATTTGCAAGCATTGTATAATTTCTCTTTGAAATTAGACACGTAGTCTAAGAGATTCAAATCGCTAGTCTCAGTCAACCATTTTTCCTTCAATAACTTCAATGGCCCCCTGACCGTATGCCCAAAAACTAGCTCAAAGGGACTGAACCCCAGGGACTCCTGAACCGCTTCTCGTGCCGCAAACAACACGAGGTGAACCCCTTCATCCCAGTCTTTTTCATACTGGTGACAATATGTTTTCATCATAGTTTTAAGGGTTTGATGAAAGCGTTCAAGTGCCCCCTGGGACTCAGGATGGTACGCAGAAGACTTATACTGCCTGATACCTAGCTCTTGCATAACCTGCTGAAACAATCCTGACATAAAATTCGAACCCTGATCTGACTGAATAGCCTTGGGAGCACCTACGAAACTGAAAAACTTTGTAAGGGCCTTAACTATGGTCTTTGCCTTAATATTCCTAAGAGGTATGGCCTCAGGAAACCTAGTCGAAGTACACATAATCGTCAGTAAGTACTGATTCCCTGACCTAGTCCTAGGCAAAGGACCTACACAATCAACTAACACCCTACTAAAAGGTTCCTCAAAGGCTGGAATCGGTTGGAGGGGAGCAGGTGGTATCACTTGATTGGGTTTACCTACCATCTGACAACTATGACAAGACTTACAAAACTCAGACACATCTTTTCTCAACTTAGGCCAGTAAAAGTGACTTAAAATCCTATTATAAGTCTTATTGACACCTAAATGACCTGCCATGGGTGTGTCGTGAGCTAAACTCATGATGTCCCCGCGATACGCTACTGGAACCACTATCTGGTGAATGACCCGCCACACGTCATTAGGAGGTGCATCGGGTGGTCTCCATTTCCGCATAAGGATGCCATTTTGTATGTAGAAGCACTCTCCGACTTTGTCCGCTTCTTCTCGGGGAAGGGCCCTCTTGCTTAGTCGGATGATCTCCGGATCTTTAGTTTGCTCGGAGAGGAGCTGCTCACGGCTTAAGGCATCTGTATCTCTGTCTAATGGCGGATGGTAATCATCACCAGGTACCGTCGGAGACTTGTCAACATGAAGTGGTACTGACGTCTCAGGTACGTTGTCATCAATGGTAGACATGAATGTGTCAGAAAGGTCTATACTTTTGGAGGGATGGTCCTCGTTAAGTGCAAAAGTACTCTCAGCCTCTTTTTGTCTGTTCCTGGCCATTGCCCTGGTAACTGCGCAGGCTGGGTACAAGTCGTCGTCTTCATCATCGGACACGACATCGGACGTGATTTTCTCACAAACAATCGGATCGGCTACAACTTTGCCGCCAGCTAAATCGTTGCCAAGCAACAAGGAAACGCCTTGAACGGGAAGAGTAGGTCGAACACCTACGATAACAGGTCCAGTAATTAAGTATGACTTCAAATAAATTTTATGAAGGGGAACATCAATGACGCCTAGCTCCACACCCTGTAATAAAACTGACCTACCAGTAAAAGTGTGCTCAGACAAAGGCAATGAACCCTCTAATAATAAAGTCTGGGCAGCACCAGTATCTCTCAAAATCTGAACAGGCAACGCTTCGCTAGAATCACTGAGTGAAACAAATCCCTGTGACAAAAAGGGCTTATAATGATCCTCCACAAAATCATCAGAACTGGACTTAGAACCCTGAATCTCAGGAGTGTCAGAACAAATCGAATCTAAGGCTTTCCTATCATTTCTAACAGACGCACAGGCCTGTGACTTAAGTTCTTTTTTCTTCTTAAGCTTCAAACACTCACCAATAACATGACCTTTTTTCTTACAATAATTGCATGTAGGAAGCGACCCCACCCCTGGGGATGCCTCAGAACGCTCGGACCTAGGACCGGACGTAGAACCACCTTGAGATGGTGACTGGGAACTAATGGACGACTGAGACTCTTGTAAATTTTTCTTTGGAAAATCTGACGTTTTTGCGCTATCGCTAGATTGAGTTTTGGACACGAAATTTTTCTTATGAGTGAGAGCATACGTATCAGACAAAACAGCGGCTTCTTCAAGAGTTTTAACATTTTTGTCTTCCAAATGAGTTCTTAAATCTTGATGTACACACTCTTTGAACTCTTCTATCAGAATGATCTGACGCAAATTGTCAAATGAATTGGGAATTTTTTTAGATCGAAACCACTGATCAAATAAATCTTCTTTTTCTCGAGCAAATTCAACATATGTTTGATTTTCAAACTTTTTGTACTTTCTAAACTTTTGTCTGTACGCTTCAGGTACTAACTGATATGCTCTCAAAATCGTGTCCTTGACCTTGTCATAGTCTGAACTCTCAGCAATACTGAGCGCCGAGTACACTTCAGCCGCTTTGCCAATAAGTACGCTTTGTAACAAAGTTGGCCAAAAATCACGTGGCCACTTCAGATTGGCCGCGATTTTCTCAAAATGTGGAAAATATTTGTCCACGGACTTTTCTTGAAATTTTGGTACTAATCTGATGTTTTTGGCGGCGTCGAATTCAGACTTAACAGGCGAAGGAACAGGATTTTCCTTAGCGCTTTTCTCTAATTTTAACTTTTCTAACTCAAACTGGAATTCTCTCTCGTGCATACGTTCCTGTTTCTCTCTTTCAAATTGTCTTTCTTTTTCTTCTCTTTCAAATTGTCTTTCTTTTTCTTCTTTTTCAATTTGAAATTGTCTTTCTTTTTCTTCTTTTTCAAATTGTAATTGTATTTTCATTTTCTCTAATTCAAACTCATATTTTGACATTTTGGTTTCGCTTGAAACAGGTTCAACAGGAAAATCGTATGACGAAAAGATTTCCTTAGCTAAAAGCTCTTTAGCCACAATATTTCTAATTTCTTGTTTTCTCATAGAAGATTTTACATCTAACTTTAAGTGAAGACCTAAACCAATCAAATCATCTTTTTTCAATGATTCGAACTCATCTACAGTCGGCGATTTCAAAAATTCAGTGACCGAAAATACCATGATTGATTTCTGCTGGCAAAAGTTTGGAGAATTTTCCTTTTTTCAAAAAACGAACTTTTACGTAAAAAT
Source organism: Pinctada fucata (assembly GCA_028142955.1). Classification (NCBI taxonomy): domain Eukaryota; kingdom Metazoa; phylum Mollusca; class Bivalvia; order Pterioida; family Pteriidae; genus Pinctada; species Pinctada fucata. Next base: position 15,675,410 of record AP027104.1, read on the forward strand.
GCAAATATACAGAGATTACGATCCCGGACGAGCCCCCAATTCTGTTATGGGTCAGAATACCCCAAAACGCCAGCAAAAATCAGACAAAGACAGAATATAAATTTACAGGTTTAATTATGTACAAAATATATATATTTGAAATGATTACAACTTACAATACAATGTCCGGATCAAAGTGTCCGTTACGGTCCACAAAGTCTATCGAATGTATGGTTTACGGTAATCACAAACGTTCTCGAAAGATCAGTGTCCAAACGTTGTTAAATGGATTAAAGTCTCAACAAATAAAGTGTCCCAGAATAGATGAATGAATCGTGTCTACGAATGTGTACGAATGTCCCCTTAACACAGTTCCTCAGAGGTATTTATACTTAATAACAATGAATTAACCAGAAGCTTCTAGAACAATGACTCATTACAAATGATTAACAATAGAGTAAATTCTAGAAATCACAGTCATGTGATGACAATGATGTAACAAAGAACAAACTGGAATATTCTCTAATGAAATAAACATGACATAGTAAAATCTAGAAAGAATTATTATGAAATCATTAAATAACATGACTAAGTACATGTGTACCTACACATAAAGTAAAACTAAAGTAATACATGACCCACAACAATGATGAAGAGGTAGAATTGAATTCTCAAGGTCAAAGGTCGCCATGGTGTATCTGCAGTAATACGATCATACCAAGAGCTCACATGTTTGAATGTTTTTTAAAAAAAAATAACTTTCAGAAAGGGTAGGATAATTCGAGGGTTGAGAAAAAAGAGAAGGGTGCTGAATTTGGACGAGAAGGTTGAACTCATAAGGTCAAGTGACTTCATACTGTACATGTACCATACCTGCTGCAGACATGGTCATGTCTTAGGATTTGAACTCTCAAGTTTGAATTTTAAGAAGAATGATTTTTTCGACAAATTTGATAATTTTGATAGTACGAGAAGGGGGGGGGGGTTGAAGTCTGTGATGCAATCATTAATAACTTATATTCTAGTAGTTTCTTACGAAAGTTTCTTGGAACGTTATATCTTCATTCTGAGGGCAAATGACAGAGACAATGTAGGTTTGTGGTGTATTAGTGTAGAGATTTATATAAACCTGGCCACATTTGTCGTAATAATGTGTTTATAAGGTGATTGTGTCGGTAATAATATAGAGAAGGCATGTCTGGATATGACAGCCGTTAATGTTCCCTTACCATAACGAGAATGTGTATTTGATGTCCCCCCTACAATACACAACTCGTCCACTTGACATAATACAAAGTACACCCATCTGTAGATCTATTCTAGTCTGTTTATTCTACATAATAATTCTTTAGTTATCATTGATTTTCATAAAATGTTTGAAACGTGCTATTGCAGGAATACTTTTGTATGTTTTGACTTTAGGAATAAGAAAGACCACTTTGAAATAGGCCAACAACTTTTGGCTTGGGATGGGGAAGGAGATGCTAGGTTAGCCAACGCTGGTCAGGAGTCAAGCGTCGCTTGATCTTTGGAAATTTTGGCATCAAATTATGTCTGAACTTAAATTATTATCTCCAAAAATCCATAGTTGCGATCTCTTACAGAATAGTTGCGAAACATCCTCTGTGTGTAAGACGACGTTAGAGCAATTAGAGGCATAGAATAAGGGGGGGGGGGGTGTCAATAGAGCCTGACCCTCTCTCCGTTAAGGTTGCCCGTCCTGCGGACACCTTCTTATTTTAGTATCATTGGCTAACGTTCAGATTTATTTTCGCACGATGTATTGTGTACAAACAGCGTGGTCATCATTCAATATTGACCATACCTGATGATGAAGGGTCAGTGGTTTTTGTAGTGGACATTGTTACGTCACCAGGAGTCCAGGTGGAGACCCAGTCACAGTATGTCCATTGTACATTAGTGAACTTTAAGAGCTTGTACTCGGAGATATCTACAAAAAAATTATGTGTGTTTCATAAACAACACGAAAAAACGCAACAGAAAAGAGCATCCTCAATTTAAGAGGCTTATCATGGGCGGACCTAGAATTTTTTCAAGGGGGGAGGGGAGTCCAAGTGTCCGGGGGTATGGGATGGTTGGATGTTGGTCCAGCTTATGATTTTGAAAAAAAGATGAAAATCCGAATTTTTGGTAAATTGGGAAGGGGGAGGGAGAGAGGATTCCCTTTACTTCTCCCTCCCTTTTGATCAGGGTTTGTGTCCTATGACATATTAAAATTAAAATTTAAATATGCGGTAGTGACGACTTTAAGGCGTCATTACTGCATATTTAATTTTAATTTTAATACATGTATGTCATATGACACTTGCCTATGATCGAACATGAAGTCAAATCTAAGACGTCAGTGGATCCGTGTCATTGTACTCATCTGCCCTTGTTTTATTTATGAACCTTTCAATAAAGGGAAACCTTTCAATAAAGGGACATAATTAGGTATCTATCCTGTGTTTGATAGGGGTTTATTTGCCATCTCAATTGGTGGTTAATATCCTCGGTGTACTCTGAAAAGTTGGGAGTGTGAAGTGACCACTCAGACTGGAGTGTCCAGTAGGCAGGGTAGGAGTCTTGGGAGTGTGAAGTGACCACTCAGACTCGAGTGTCCAGTAGGCATGATGGAAGTCAAAACCTCAAAAGAATCAATATATACATTGAAGGATTCGAATAAAAAAATAGAATGGAGTCTTCAAACTTTCAAGAAGATTTTTTTTGGGGGGGGGGGGGGGGGGGGGGGGAATCTTAAGTTATAATATTGCGCATTTGAACGGTATTCACAAGACCTTTCATAAAACTATTTTTCCTTTCTGTACATTGAGACCTTTCACGTACCTCATGTAACCTTGATGTTTGATACTCGATATCACCTTAAAGGATGGACAAGTTCTTTGTGAAAACCTGTACACAAATACACCCCCCCTCCCGAAGGAAAAAAAAACAAACAAACACATATACTATTCTAGTCTTTAAAACTAGTCTCAATAGTCTTTATTCTAGTCTTTAAAGCATACAGATAAAATGTTGGAAATCGTCTGATTGAGTATCTTCGGAAAATCAAGGATAAAGCGTTTTCTGAGAGACATTTTTTTTTCATATCTTAGTTCTTAACAGTAATTAACCTATATTAAAATGTCCTCTTAATTGTGTATCCCCGTGCCTGCCTCGTGTGAGGACCCATTCTATTATATTTTCTTATCTGCCACAGTTCTTCTTTATAATCCACTATTACTTATTATGATAACTACCCACACTTTAATGAAATAATGGAAGCAAATCTAAAGAAAGCAGAAAAAGGCGGACCGTATAAATCCCCATGTATTCATAGCATTAGAATTCATAGTAAGAACTCGCTGGGGCATGGGTGTCCAATAACACGCTAGGAGCGCTTACGTATCGGGGTGACAAAATATACCAGGTGGCGACAATCCTGATCGGGTCAGAGTGGAGGGGAGATCACTCCGTTTATTTTTTTATTTACATACTGATAAATCTATTGTTTGCGTTCAATTTGATATGTTTTCATTAAACTGCTTGCGACCTCGAAATTTTTAACGTCTTGAAAATACATGTTACTCGTATAGACAGAAGTAGAAGACGAAAAATGCATACATGTATTTGAGGGAAAGGGGGGGGGGTTAAAATGTATTATGATTATTGGAATATGGTGTAAAATGAAATGCCGAAAGTTTCCTAAAATTATGATTATAATACGCAATGTTGATATTATACAAATATGGACTTGGTCGAGGTCATTATGTCATTATAATGACCCGATGAGATTTGTAATATTGACCGAGGCCGACGGCCGAGGTCAATATTACAAATCTCATCGGGTCATTATAATGACATAATGATCGAGGCCAAGTCCTTATTTGTTATATTATATAACGAAATGTAAGACGACATATCATTAAAATAATGATTCAAATCATATGAACACATAATTTTTAATTAAAACCTTAATGATTAATTGCACTTTTTTGTGAAAAGTGTATCTAAGCTTTTAAAAGTAAACAAAATAACTATCTTCATTTTTATTGTTAATACTGAAATCAGGACAAATACCACACCGAATCATTATCTTCCGTCAGCGGTCATTATCGGAAAATAATGACTCGCGCTCCAGCCAATCAGAATCGACGTTACATCCTGGTTATATAATATTATTCGATATCCTTGGCCAAAATATGATATTGTGACCGTTTTTTCCAGTACTAGTATACATTATTTTCCTACCACAGAAACCATGACACTGCATGTCATCTCTCAGAGATGTTTTCCTCCATCAATTAACAGTTATCATCTTTTGGCAATGATTATTGCGATTTGAAAGACATAACTATTTTTCATATATGCTTGTTGATGGATCCACATACATGTATATAATTGTATCCAACAGCTTCACCTTGGAAAAGGAAGTACAGTAAAACGGCTGAAAAAAAGAGAGTTGAACTTCGTTTTTGTTTCCTTTTTCTAGATTTTAACTTTAAACTGTTTTTCGCCATAAAGGAATTCAATTAAGTGAAATCGGCCAATTTCTGTCAAAATATGTTCTTCTATCGATAACAAGGACACATAGAATCAAAGTGAACAGCGAAATAGAAATCATCTAAATGGCTTTTGGTCGAGTTGTCTCGAAAACGGTTCATCGATACAGAACTAAATAGGTCTGATTATATCTCCCTGTTTAACACCATAAAAAGGAATGAAATTCTCCTGACATTGGTCAAGAAGTTCATCGCTGATGGGCAATGGAGATAAAAGAAATCACCGGGCTTTAATGGTTTTACGAGAGAATCTGATTGTAAATCAACGTGTTATGTATTGCCATCTACATGTATATATATAAATGTTGTCCGGTTCATTTAAGATGGAAATTACGCATCAATATATCGTATTATTGTTTGTTGTTTTAATTTTGAAATGAACCAAAATAGCAGATTGAATTAAAAAGTTACAAAAGCTGATGTTGATGTGTGTTGGAATGAACACCTTGCAAATAAAAAAGTAAATTAAATACATTTGTATCCTAAATCTTATTCCATCATCTCTAAAATTATAAATGACAGTTATCGAGTGATTTAAATATCACTTAATATCCATTGTTATTTCTAAGAAACGATGATTCTAATCGGCCAAGAAATTTTGTTGATACCTGAACAACGTCATAAGCAATGTCGTTAGCAACAAAATTTCAAAGCTGCAAATAAACATTGAAAAGCGACTAAATTGTAATATTGTTTTGGTTGATCGCGCACGATACAGTTTTCCCTCAGTTTTTGCGTTGATACCTATAACAATGATTTCTTAATTAATCTCAAGAATTTTTCAAATGTAATGTTATGTACGGACTTCATTCAGGTGAGCAAATCTGCAATTGTACTTGACTCCTATACATGTACATGTACTTTACATAACAACTAAGCCACACGAAACAGATTATTGAAGACAAACAGTCAGACAAACAGACTCTTCTAATTTCAGAGTATCTATAGCTCGTTCCAGAGCCGCGCAATAACATAGGCACGTGATATGTAAATTCCACATGTTCTCTTCTTGCACTCATATCTACCGTAAGGTAACGATTTGACGTTTGATACTTTCCTGGTGACATTTATGTACATACGACATAGCATTGGAAGGTACTCATTTGAATTTATGTTATATTCCTGACGGATACCATAAGAATAAAACAAATCAAGACGCGCACATTTGGCGGGTCAGTGTCGTGTCAAGGTCGCCTCGGAAGGTAGAGTCAGGGTCAAGTCTGACCAAAATAAGACGTGACTTACTGGTATCTGCATTATGAACAGTCGCTAATTTGTAAGCCAACTCAAATTCAGAATGACAGACTACGGAACAACTTCAACAAGATGATTTTTGCTATCTCAAAATTTGTATTGTTTATTAAAGGTATCATGTAGGTCAGTGGCATGAAAAACCATGTAACACAAAGTCTTGAATTCTCGTTTGAGTGATCATTTCCGTTTGTCCTTCTGTCTGTCCAATCATTACTAATCCAGTTTTAGGCTTATTTTTTTTTATGATTTAGAGATTCTCATCATTAGTAGTAAAAGTAACATAGAAACTTGAAACTATGCTTGACCTACTTTTGGATGAGTAAATCGCCTTTAATCGTGGAATGACTTGTACAATATTTAAAACTTCTGACAACAAAGTAACAGAAACTCGGCCCATGTTCTTCCTATTCATATTTATCGTACAGATTTTCATATCATTTTTACTATGTAGACCTCTAGCACACTTAATTCATGGGCAGATCCAGAAACTAAAGGGGATCTAGTCCCTCGGGCGAGGGGGTCCAGTCTACAATTAAAATGTTTAAAAACGGAAAAATTAGAATTTTTGGCACATTCCAAGGGGGGGGGGGTCCTGAAATTTTTAACCTTCAATCTCTCTTGATCCGCCCTTGTAAATTGTCATTTTTTGTGATATTAACATGTAATATGGCCGTCCTTTGTTTATTTCATTTTTAACTTGGTCGTATATAAGCACGCAAAGGCCAACACGGTGGCAGGTGTAAGTTTCACTTCTTGCTCCCATGCACAATCAAGTGGTCTCCAAAAAGGGGGCAATTTTCTGCAACTAATCCCCAATGCATATCACACAACAATATAATTTCCTTACAAATCTGATTAAAATTAACAGTTTATTGTTTATTTCATTTCTCACATCTAGAATTAAAACCAAGATTATGTTTGTCTGACACTTGGAAACATTCGGCAACTAATCCCCCTCAGAAGTTTAAAAGTCTCAAACTTTTGTTATGAAGTACCTCATCCTTAGGCATACAGTCATTCTGTGGGCATATTAAGTATTTACTTTGGGAAAGTATCACAGGATTTCAAATTAATTTGAAACGAACATTTCCATTAGTGATCAGCTGTGAATGTAAGTTTCTTCCATGGACCCGATTTAAAGAAAGGAGAAAAGATTAAATCTGAATGTGATTTTTTTCTATAAAATTATGGAAATTTATAATTTCATCATAATGATCAGCAAACAAGGTATGTATAGAGATTTTGACTTGATGTATAAAGTGTTAATTGGATTTATGATAAAAACTCGAGTTTCTTTCTTTAAAAAAACCTATTTTTGTCTTCCATGGTACACTTGATACATACTAAAGCGTTATCCTATTTTCTTTTAAGCCCATCGTCCGACGTTGATATCTGAATCATGTATGTCTGTTACACAGCATTTGACCATTTTTGTTCAGCAACCTGCTCTCTGACTGCAGTGTTGGTATCCTTTGTTTTCTTTTCAGTGTTCCGTGCTTTACTTTTACTGATGTGGTTTTTGGTGGGAAACATCGCGTCTTCGCCATACAATTCCGCGAAGAAGCGAATTTACAACGCGAAGTTTCGATACAAGGCGAAGATGTAAAGTTTAGATGCAGAGAAGTGAACTTACATTATGCGAGGTTACGATACGTATACGTTCAAAGAATTTTCCTACCAGCTTCGCTTCTTCGCATCGCAACTTCGCTACTTCGCGTTCACGAACGACACAAAGCCCAAACCTCTTTGCCTAAAAAGAATCCGAGAATAAGTGCTTCCCGATTTTGAGTGTTTTTAAACACTGATAATATTTGTCACTTCATCATTGTCGATTTCGTTATTGTGGCATATTTTTGTCTCTTAAAAGAAATGAGGAGTAAAATCCATAATTATGCGGGCGTAGAAATCGTCTTATCTTAACCATAAATATCTACGTTTTATACATCGGAAAAGCGAGATTACACATAAAAATCGGCGACTCGTAATCGATTTCTTAAACATGAAAAATCATAGTATAGAAAAGGTTGACATTTATGCTCCCTTAATAACTTTATCTTAATTTGACCAATGAAGCTTGTCCTTCTATTGTTTTGACGGATCACGTGACAATTATGATGGAATCTTGCTACTTTCATTTTGCTTCTTCTTTCGAGATGATTCCCAATTCGTCAAGTGTGATGTTTTTATGATCTTTGTTCCTTTTTTGCGTTTTTTCCCTTCCAAAGTAGGACGTATAGTGTTTTGTATTTTCCGATTTGTAGTTCTGTGCCCGTTTTGTCATACAGTACGTGGAATGATTTATTTTTGGATTATCAAGAGAATGGATATGCTTGAATTTCATTGGATAAGTACAGATTAAAAAGGCTAGCTACTAGTATGTATTTGGACCTTATTTCGTGCGTTTCCCCCAGGTCTTCAGTTAAGGTAAAAAGGATTTCAAAGATTTTATTTCAAAGTGGGGTAAGAGAAGACAAAGAAAAGTCATATGAGTAAAGAAGGGTACTTTCATATTGGAGTAGGCAAAAGAAAATCTGATTCCGAAAAAAAGATTATCAATTTAAAAAAATGACAATGACCCTTCTTCCTCTATATAGCAATCGATGTAATTAGCTTACAAAAGCTAGGGCTAGTTTCATCATTAAGTTAAATCGTAAGGACGACTCAACCCTAGAAAAAGTTTCACAAAGGGACAGGCGGACGGGAAGACGAACGGGCGGACGAACATAAGAAGTTGAAACCTCTTGTCTATTTAGGATTATATCTATCAGTAAGTGAAATTATGAAGTGTTTTGGAATTTCCAAAAAAAAAAAAAAAAAAAAAAAAAAATCCTAAAAGCTACAGCAGTATGCGGATTACTTGCTCCTCCAAAAATCTGACATATTTGTATCCATAGAGCTTTTTTGCTTTTGTACAATCAATTAGGATAATGGATGAAAAGTTTGACTTTGGTTTAATTACCGCGACTTTCCAAGAATAAACTGATTCAGTTGCAAAGTATGAAATATGTGTCAAGGAAATTATGCATTGGCAGATTTCAACAATGTTGGTGGTCTTAATAATTACATACATGCTGCTAAAGATGATTTTAAAGTGTTAATTATCCACCAAATTGTCTTACTAATTCAGTAGGTAGCAAGATTTTGATATCTGTTATAAAAACTGCAAATTTTTGTAAGGTCTTTTTTTTTCTGTCCGAGGGTTTATTTCTCTATAGAAGATTAAAGACGGTTATCAAATCAAAGGTGTTTGACCCTCTATCAATTTCAATTGTATGCAAAAAGACTATATATCTAATGAAAAATTCTCATTGTGAGTCAAACACCTGTGATTTCTGAAAGCAGTTGTTATAGAAGACCTTTGGGCAAGAAAACTTTGAAAAGTTTAAGGTATTCATTGCATAAATTCAACTCTCGCGTGCAAGTCCCGTACATTTGAATTTTACCGACTTGTCTGATGTCGGTAGTTTTCGACTATTTTCATGACAGTAAGAGAGGCTGGCTGTTGATCTTTAAATATTAAGAGGAAGGCATTACTGATGTTAAATTACAAAAAAAAAAAAAAAAAAAAAAAAGAACGAATAAAAATACATATTCTATATACATGTACATGTACATGTAAATCTCATTCGTAAATGAAATACCGGTATAGCTTAATATTGCTGACTGAATTCCAAGAAGAAGATGATGAAGTATTAATGGAAGATAAATGGTAGAATAGAGACGTTTGGAAACATTAGAAATTCCGAAAATTGGAAAAACAATTATGTTTTGATAGATTAATGATACTTTATCTAGAAGGAACAATGTCATGCACGAGATCGAAAATATATACGTTAGGGACGTGAAACAATTTAATACGAATCCACCTGCTTCTTCTTCACATATTTCATGTCAACAAGGCTACAAAAGTGCAAAGTTTTCTTTATTTACAACCCACTTACCATGCTAACACCTTGAATAGCTGCTCTATAGGAATGTCCCGATCAGATTGTTATAATTGAACCCAGAATTAATGGATATCATCTGAGAAGAAGGCGGAAAGCTCATGTTATAAATATGACGAGAAAAGATATACTTGTAGGTAGGACGAATTATGACTGAAGTATTTCAATTTTTGAAATTCTTTGAAATTCTCAGTGAAAAATATATATTACGAAACAGACCATTTAATGCATAACCGGAAGATAGAAATTGCACTTCCGGTTTGCTGTGATTGAGCTCTTGTCGACGATGAACGGAAACAGTCGAAAAAATATATTACTAGTTATTCAATGGCAAGTAACGGACAGCCTAGAAAAAATGTTGAAGAGAGGCTAGAGGAAATCTCAGGACTTGAGAAATGAAAATAATACTTAGTAGTCCATTGCCCTTTTTGGACAAACGCACATTCTCTTACACTCAGAAAGACTCGACAAACGGGAAAACCGAATTTTTTTCTGAGTGCGTAACGGAAAGATCCGAGAATGCGCGATTGCTAAAACTTTTAATGATGAAACTTTCTACGAATTATGGTATATTATTTGAATGCTAGTTGGCTTTTGATAATTATTACAAGAGGTAAAACAGATTTGTGTTAACGACAGACCCAGTTGTGCAGGTAAAAAACCTGGAATTTTGACGCTAAAAGCAACATGGAATCTGTTAAATTAACAAAAACCATGCTCGCATGACGACATGGCAATTTATTTTTGGCAACTAGTTTGACATCAGTTTTGCTTACTTTCGTAACACGTCCTCTAGGGTGGGTATACCACATGTATCAAGGGGCGGATCTAGATTTTTCCAGGGGTTACAACCTGTCCGGGTAGGGATGGGAGTTCCAGTCGATATTATTGCATGACAAAAAATAAATAAACGTTAAAATGGGGAAACTTCTGGCCATCGGAAAATTCCAGGGGGGGGGGGGGTGTCCTGATCCAAAACACTCCCCTCTAGACCCGCGCCTGTGCATATATAATATTCTGTTATTTTGGCTCATGGATACTATTGTCATGTCCGAGTAAATGTCCATGGATGATTGATTGGATGCGGGTGACTGGCCCTGTCCAAGGGTCTGTAATTTGTTGCTGATGTTTTCTTACATCCAACATTGTTGATGACGCTCCAAGAATTTCTAGTTTACCCCTATTTATCACAGTGTGCGGTAAAAAAGAAACCGATAGATGTGATCACTTTTATATAAGTGCTAGTAACAACAGCTTCTGTAATTTAGCTGTAAGATGATGCGCTAAGACACTATAGTTACTGAATAAGGCGCAAGGGTTATGGAACCATTAGATCGAGATTTAGACGGCGCTGCGCTACAGCCGCGCAGAAAATTGCGTTTTAAAAATCAGTTGCATCGCACTGCATTGCTGTAATATTTCATGTGCTATTTTCAAATGAAAGAATATGTCTATAGGGAACGGAACATTTCCAAATATTGGATAGATTTTAAAAGTCATGGAATGATCTACATGTATGAATGAACTTAAGGTTATTTACCCACGCTCTATTTCGATAAATTTAGTTTCCGGATGTTTTGGATATAGATAGGAAACACTGGTTTCATTCCGATTTCCGAAGTGATTCAATGGTGGATCGATGGTATATCAATGTTTTGATCAAGGAATAATTGAGAACAATGCGATTGAGAAAGAAATGATCAACCAAATATGAAACTATCTGAAAATGGTAAAATTTTGGAAAGTTCCATCCCAACGGACACATCATGAATAATTTTCATCGTCGATCCTCCTGGGGCCGTCGTAAATCGAGGGAGGGACCTAAAATCCCCAGGAGGAGGGTCGTCAGCTTTGCTGGAGTTGTAGAGGTCAAAACGGTGAGTAAACGCAAACGCCCCTTTTAAGAATTCTTCGATCTTGTTAATTTGGAAACGTCAAGCGGAGATTTTATCATTTTCTTTAAATCCATTCGAACTCCCTCTCAACAAGTCTTTAGATTTTTTTTATTCAAGACAGCATTTGTTTCTATTAAACAACGATACGTTGACCCTGTGATTCTATCCAACTGTAAAAAGGACAGATATTTATAATTAATTTGTTGATTTTTGTAATCTTACAACACTCTTTCCCATTCATATTACAAATTCGTTCGTTTTCAAGGCTTTTGCGGGAAAACTAAAGGTGATCATACGAAGTATTAAATTTTTGATTTCTTCTCTTTTTCATTTGTCGTGTATATTCTCATTTTTCTATCAATATTAAATAAAATTGACTTGATCCATTTCAATAAATCAGTGGGTGGACGGGAACAAAGGGGGTCAGGTGAAATCCATGAACGTGTATCGATTTAGGGCTGTTTATATTGAGTTAGAATTAGCTGGATTATTTTTGGTTTAGCCAGTTTTAATACTTACGTATAACCTCAGATCATTACAAACCCCTATGAACGTGGCAGGTTGTAAATAAAGAGGGGATAAATGTGTAAGGAAATCAGTCCCTACAGGTAAGATCACAGAGTACCCTAATAATTATAAAACCATACAAGGGTTGGGGTTTCGGAAAAAATGGGGGGGGGGGGGGGGTGTTCGTCTCATTGCTCAGTGAAATTAAAGGGGGCAGCAAAGTAGATTTTGAAGAATTTCAGCGCCTGAAGAGGATATATATCAAACGTCCGGATAACCTTTTCTGTTGTTTTCTCTTATTTGACTTTTGAAATCGTGACGATAGTAACTGAGCACAAGTAGTACGCGAACCATGCCTGTTTTATGATCATGTACTGTATAAGGACTATTGTGTCCAGAGTGGTATCTGTCCCATACTGAGTAGAATTTTGAAAAAAGAAATTGGAAGAGAGACGAATGTGGTGGGATGGAGAAGATGCGGAAGAGGGGGGGGGGGGGGGGAGTTTACTGTAGTCTTATAATTGTTGAACATCTCTTATTCTGGGATGCTTTCACATTATCTGCTTTTTTTAACCCCACCTTTCCCTTATCCCATCACGAAAATATACTCACACACAATTTTTCCTGAAGTTTTATAAAATGAAAATTTTACTTGGTATTACCTTCGAGGATGCTTCAAAAGGTTGACAGTATATTGAACTTTAGAGTGAAGCTGAAAAAAATAAAATCTTCGAACTGGTCCCCCCATTTTTTTTTGAAATCCAGGATCCGCCTCTGTGTATCAGTAGTGTAACCGGTGTCCCTCAAATGACGTGGTTTATGTTAAAAAAAAGTGTTACACTGTCGCACTATAAAAGTAATTTCGTACATTTTTGGAAGTTGCTTAGTTTATTGTTTCATTAACAATATAAGTTATTAGGGTCGAATCTTAAACTTGACCTAGAAAGATAATGATCAAGGTCAGAATTATATTTCGTGAATGAATAATGAATTTCTTTGTAGATTTACAGATCGAGAATTAGATCTACTCGTATTATTGAATGAAACCTTGATCTTATTCAGTTTTTTGCGTGTAGTTAACTTTTATTGCTAGATCAATGTCAATTGAAATATAAAAAAAAGTGTGTTTAGATTTGTAATTACATATCAATCTCCTTGTGAATAAAACCATACAAATGCTCATAATTATGAAGATATTATACTACGAGCGTAGTAATTCAAGCTAGGAAAAAAAAAGAGAAAAAAGTACATACACATCTTCTGTCATTGTCTCCCTATTTTCAGACCTGTCTCTGACCTGTCTTATGAAGTATTCTGTATTTGAGTGGGTGTCTTCTTACTTTGAATTATTCAGAATTAACTACAAGTCGTCAATAATTTGATATGGGTATTTAGAACTTAAAATGCCATGTCTCGGGAATTATAAAGTTGGGTCATATTGCGCCGATCATTAACATTTCTTTCACAGTCTAGACTCGTACAATTGATTATGTGCATTTGGGTAATTCGTAAATAAATGCACTTTGGTTCTCTGATCGAGTGTTTGGAGATGTAGGTTTGACATCTTTGTTGTGCTGAGGAAATTTTTTTTGGAATGAAGAGGAAAAGTTTTATTTTGGATTTGTGAACTTCGTATCATTTTCTTTCTTTTTTTCGGAACTCAAGTGGAGTAAAAGTTCGATCTGTATGAAGCTTAAACTGTGTTCACGGTAATAAACAAGTGAAATAAACAACATCCTATATTTAACATGACATGGACACACTTTTCTTGGAAACTTTGATTGTTTAAGTACATTATTTATGATATTCGAAATATTTCGGAAAAATGAGTGAAAAACACTTTAAAACGAAGTTCATCGAATATCCAAAATATCACAGAAAAAAGTTTTCTCATGTTTTTCCCCGCAACAGGAGTCTCGATAACATAACCTGGAGTGTTATATGCACCAAGGACTAGGTAACTGGGAATTATTCCATTATTTTGGGTATGTTAGAAGACGTTTTTTATTGTTTTCCTACATTAATACCACGTGGTATGTTAAGAGGTGATTTAATCCAATTAAAACGTTCATGTAATACACTCTGTGATATCCCATCTGGGATTTGGAAGAACATTTTTGGCAAGTATATTCATTCATAATTGGATTAAGGTACGATAAATTGGAACTGAGACAAATATTTCTTGGTGCGGTGAAAGTTTAATTATAAACTGATCAGTGAATATCCTCCATTCTATTATTATCCAAACAACAATACATGTAAATGTATGTAGACGACATTATAGTTTTCCTTGAAGCATAATAATGACATCCATTGCGCGACGACTCTAGCAATATAGGCTCTATCCCCTCGTTTCCTTCGTCATCCCCAAATATAGATTCCAAAACCTTTTTTGTGTGTGTGTTATCCAAACTTCTACCAGCGATTCCTTTCGGGGGGGGGGGGGGGGGGGGGGGGCGCTCGACCGGGGAGTTTGGTGTGTTATCAGGTTGTGCTAGCTCCCTAATGTCCCTTACACTTACAGTATACCGTCCCAAAACTTTATGGAAAGACAACTATCTGTCATTACGTCACTCAAACCCGTACAATGATCTGAGCGTCTGTAAGAGAAGACATACGTAAAACAAATACGTACATGTGTTCAACATGGGTGCATCATGGAGTCCCGTACGAATAAAGTGTAAGTCAGCGTGTAATTTCTTTAATATACCGTATACATGAACAGGGAAGTGTAGTATGTATATATAGAAAGAGAGAAATATCTGTTTGCATTTTAAAATAAGTCAAGGAGACACAGGATCAGCGTGACTGAGACCTAGGTTTATTTGAAATTGCATCTCGGACGAAATAGATACGAAGGGGGATTGCAAAAACGGTTTACACGTATACATCTTAAATGTCATTGCAGTATCTTTGATACAGACATTCAAAGTGCAAATTCTTCACAAAAACTTATTTTAGAAAACCAATCTTAATGACATATCAAAAATCGTACATGTATGTCGTCGAAATGAAATGCTATTAGTGATTTTGTGCGATCTCAAAGTGACTTTTTATATCAGATATTTATCGGATATAGCTGACCGAAATAGGTTTTGGCATTTATGAAAACTTGTAAACACAGAAAAATAAGAGGTATATTGGAAAAATACCAGATTTTCCTAGTAGTAAATAAGTCTAGAGAAAAGGCTGTAGGCAGGAATTTATTTCATCTTTTATACCTCACTTAGTTATCGTGAGCTTAAAGATTAATTAGCATCCAATATTTAATTGTTAGGGCCATGAGGATGTTTATCGATTGACAGATTTAGGTATCATTGGCGTTCATTTCAATGTCGATGTCCGTCAAGGAATTTCTGAAATAAACATTTGATAGCAATCTCTCATATTATACGTAAACAAATCTCTTGTATATGAGATACGAGGGCCATTGGCTTATTTTCCTACCATCATAAGAATGATAAGTTTAGATATTTTTATAAATATATTATTTTATGACCAAATAGAAAATGATGCTGACCAGTGTATACTTATGATAAATAATGCATAGATAAACAAGTGAATAAATGAATCTTGATAAATTTAAAAATAAACACAAAAATCAAGCATTGTTTAGCTGTATTATTATGAGAATTGGTGAAAAGATGAAAGATATGCATAGATGCTTCTTTTTGACTGATGGTGATTCAGAATATTTTGATTTTTGTTCATTTACTATTACTGAGATTTTATAATTTTGTGTTTTATTTTATTATTTTTGTTTTTTTTTTTTTTTGCAATTTTTTTATCGTAACAATTTTTACTTTTTACAGAATTTAAATTTATTTTATTTGGTTTGGTTTTTTTTCAAGGGGGGGGGGGGGGTTAAAAAAGAAAAATTAAAAAATGAGACATGATTTTATGATTTTTTTTCGTCAAACATCATAATAATCACTCGTATTCATTAAAAAATTGAAAATTAAAAAAAATGTATTATCTTATTTTACTTTCTTTTTTATAGTTAAGTAGTGAAGATGGCTCCGGGTTGAGGGAAGTCCTATCTCAGGCCAGTATGGAACACAGGATCAGTAGCTACCGGGTAATCATGGACACCACCCGGTCCCTCCTTAACTCCGACTCAAGCTCGGGATCCACCGTTCTAGATTCTGGCCTTGAGGACGTGTTTGACGAGCTGACTAAACCAGACGACTACGATCTACCCAAGGGTGAGTAGTATAGCTGAAATCTCAATCAAAAATTTCCCCATGCTCTGAATCCCCCTTCCCCTTATATTTTTTAGGTGTGAACTCTTATTGTCACTAGTGAAGAAAAAAAGATCATGATCGGTCAGTTTAAAATGAGAGACCTGTTAATGATATACTTTGAAAAGACAGTTCCTTTCCCCCATGAAGATATAAAGGAGGGATTATCCATAATAACGACTTTGTAGTGATCACAGCGGAACACACACGTGTGAGATGAGAAAAGGGGGGGAGGGACAAACAGACGGAGACAATGAGAACGTTTGCATACCGTAATTAAAACATACAGGGCAACACTACATTTATTGATATCTCTACAGAGTTCCTTTGTAAAAACGAATTTCATTATAGGTGAACTGAAAATAATTATTGGGGTGCTGCACAAATTCAGAATGGTTCAAATAAATACAGAGAAACAAATAGAATCTGTCGGACTACACATCTTTAAGTCAGCTACAACTGAGTACAAGTACTGCATAAAAAAAATTCACTTCGTTTTCAAAATTTCTGGAAAAAACTGAAGAAGCGGGAAGTAACTCTATTTACTTTTGTTGAATTACCCGTCGAACCCGAGACTCATGCTATCAGGTCCGGCCACAATTTCAAAATAAGAGGGAAATATTGTATAACTTCAGTGTTTACTCTCAATTTCTGAAGTACACTTCACAAAACCAGCTGCAATCTCTGATAATCTCTTCAGAAATTTTCAAACATATTTGATGACTTTTCATTGTATATTTCCTATGCTTCATTTCAACGATGAACGCGTCTTTGATATGATACATCTAGGAATAGTGGGGTAAATTACATAACTTATCCAGAAATAGCTCTACTTTCATTATATGACATATCATACCGCCAGTCCTTAAGGGCTTCAACAGCTGTAAATCTTTACCTCTTGTGTTTTCATTGTTTGTTTTCATTGTATCGGAAATAGGCCGTGTCCCCATTTATGATTGGAGAGATGGATGGGTGCCATGCTGATATTCTTTGATCTTACATAATGTACACTTCGTTGCTTATTTTCTCAAAGTTATAGAGGAATTATAGATCTTCGTATACTAATAGATGTACAAAGATAGGGAAAAAAGATAAAGGGGAAAAATAATTTGATGATAAGGTTGGGAGTAGAGGGACAGGGTGTCAGTAAAGCTAACACGCGAGTTCGTAAAATAATAACCTATGACATAACATAGAAAAAGAGCTGTTGAATTTTTGGCATGTTCTTGGTTTAGACAGAACATTTCATTGCAGAGGGCATTTCCTTGATATTTGGTCTTGGAAACTGAAAATCCACTTTCACCAAAAATGAATGAATAAATGAAATTGAATTAAAAAAAAATTGTTTAAAAAAGTAACTGTACCCAGTCATCCGTTGTTATCTATTTCTTATACTGAAATAAATTTGCTTAAAAATAATTGCATGAAACCATATAATAAGACGATCAACCTTCTATTATCATCTCAGATAGTTCCCTGAGTATGCCTGTATGGAATTAACAACATGTGCAATATGAATTGTGGTTAAGTGCCAATATTTCCCCATAAATCTATCGTAAAAGATACGATTATGACTGCTAATTATCATTAACAATATGTGCTACTTCACATAGATGGGAAAACCCTTCGCAGGAATTCGGTCTACCTTTTAAAAATGTTCTTTTTTGCTGAGCGAAAGGTAAGAATGGTCATAAGCATTTTAGAGTTATCTTTCTTTCAACACATTATAAGGCCTTTGTACTATAGAAAGAAATGCCGAATAAATGAAAATAATATATATATATATAAAAGTAGATAAATGAATAAATAAATAAACAAATAAATGAATAAATAAATTGATAAATAAATAGATTAATCAATAAATAAATAAATATAAGAAATGATAAACAATCCAGATCCTAATTTAGATACTAATATTATGTTACGAATTCGGAAACCTTTAAGTTTAATATTTACCCGTAATTGTGTCAGAAGTGTCATTGATTGTTTGTCCTTTTTGGAGATAATCTATCAGCAGAATACCTTTTGCATCCCCAAAAACCGAAGCTCACAACTTATCAATCAGCCCTCATATATATAATGTATGCCAAAAAATCAAAGTTTGCGGAATTTCTTCATTGGAAGATGATTTTATGTACACGAACATGTATAATGTGTTATACATGTATAAAGGATATCAATCCTAAAACTGAAAAACCAGTATATGTCTTTAACGCTTATTACAATTTCATACCTAAAGATTTTAATAAATCCTTTATGAATTTGATTCTATAATATATTAAATTCTTCTCTGTTTCTTTCAGTGCCCGATAATCGACGTGACATTGTACAGGAATTACTGAAAACAGAAAAGGAGTACTGTAAATCACTACGGGGCATCCTGGATACATACGCTGAACCTCTGAGGTAATATCATCATCACCCTTGCCCCCCCCCCCCCCTGCTCCTCCCGCTCCTTCAACTCCTCCTCCCATTCCTCTTTTCCACCCACTCCTCTTTCTCCTATTCCTCTTTTTCCTCCTACTCCTCCCATTCCCGTTCCCGCTCCCACTGCTCCTCATCATCTTTATATATCCTTCATTACTAAACCTTAATCTTCATTTCTTCAGTGAACAGATGAATTTACCAATCAGCTCTTAAAATATAGTTTTAATTCACCTTTCGTTTATTTATTTTCAGGAAATTCTCGTCGTTGACCAATGAGGACCATATGATATTGTTTGTGGGCCTGGAACCAATCATCTCCTTCAGTCATATGCTGACCACTAAGGTAAGTCTAAACCCATATTGTATGTGTGCTGACCACTAAGGCAAGTCTAAAACCATATTGTTTATGTGCTGACCACTAAGGTAAGTCTAATACTATACCATATTGTATGTGTGCTGACCACTAAGGTAAGTCTAAAACCATATTATATTGTATATGTGCTGACCACTAAGTAAGTCTAAAACCATATTATATTGTATGCGTGCTGACCACTAAGGTAAGTCTAAAACCATATTATATTGTATGTGTGCTGACCACTAAGGTAAGTCTAAAACCATATTATATTGTATGTGTGCTGACCACTAAGGAAAGTCTAAAACCATATTATATTGTATATGTGCTGATCACTAAGGTAAGTCTAAAACCATATTATATTGTATATGTGCTGACCACATAGGTAAGTCTAAAACCATATTATATTGTATTTGTGCTGACCACTAAGGTAAGTTTAAAGCCATGTCATATTGTATATGTGCTGACCACTAAGGTAAGTTTAAAACCATGTCATATTGTATATGTGCTGACCACTAAGGTAAGTTTAAAACCATGTCATATTGTATATGTGCTGACCACTAAGGTAAGTTTAAAACCATGTCATATTGTATATGTGCTGACCACTAAGGTAAGTTTAAAACCATGTCATATTGTATATGTGCTGACCACTAAGGTAAGTTTAAAACCATGTCATATTGTATATTTGCTGACCACTAAGGTAAGTTTAAAACCATGTCATATTGTATGTGTGCTGAACACTTAAGTAAAATCCATGTTATATTATATTTGTGCTGACCACTAAGGTAAGTCTAAAACTATACCATAAAGGATGCGGATATTATGAAACTATTTGTATAGGGGACGGTGGGTCTTAAATGGGATCATGGATTATTGAAGTTTACTAGTATTACAATGACTAGATGCCCCAATTACACGATATTAATGTAAGAGTCATAAGCTCTTTTTACAATGAAGGTCTTGGAGGCTCGTCCCCTGTCACTGATTGGAGGATTTTCCTTGATCTCCCTCCGAGGCACCGTGTTTTGTAAGACATTTCTAATGACGTTGCATTATCTATTTCACATAGAAAATATCTTCTACTTTATTTTTCCATAAACCTGTAAAGTTTTTTTTCTGTTACGAAAGTCCTTTCGATAATTTATTCGAAGCCTTGAACTTTTGCTGTTTCTCTGCGCAGTTGAAATGAGGTTTGCTCAAGTTCAACTACCCAAGATGTAATTTCAATCAAAACTCTGGTTACTCTAGATTTATCCAATTTAGTTGGTTATTTTATATTAATTCAATTGGTGTCACTTTGTGTACTCGTAATGTAATGAATTCCGAAAAGCTCGGTTGAACGAACTTCGACCTTTTAATCCCGAGGATGTAACATACTTGACCGGATTTCCTCTGCCACCGATGACCAATATTTACATACTTGACAGATACTGAAAGTAACGTTACGTGAATCCGAATGACTATATTAACTTTAAATGTAATGATCTGTAAAGGGTGGTATAAACCTATATGACGAGTCGTTTCTGTATGACCTTTTCAACATAGATCATAAAGCACGTGCAGAAATTGAATTTCCATAGCAACAAAAATATGAAATTGATGAAATCCTCAATCCTTTTACTTGTACATGTATGTATGAAAGTATGAACCATGTTGATAGAAGACGACGGACTTAGAAAAAAATCTTTGTCGCACGATTAGGCACGGTCCATTTGATATTCTGGGGGGGGGGGGGCTTGGGTTTTTTGTCGGAGCAAGATTATTTTTTTCGCACTGGACCGGGGCAAAATTATTTTTTTCTTGCAAAGTTGGAGCAAGGAAATTTTTTTAACAAAGTGATGTGCATATATATTAAGAATGTTTGTGTTTTATCAATAGATATTATTTATATTTTTACTCAAAACTCTAAATATTGATATATACTTTATTTTTATGCAAGTATTCAATTCAATTCTAAATAGAATTTATTTAAGGTACATGAATATAAGAGGGTCTTCTAGACTTTTAAAATGTAGAATTGTAAAATGGTGAATAACTGAAGTTCTTCCAAGCTTACAAGAACATAAAATTGAGACTCTATGGGATACATGCAACACGTATTAATAGTTATACATAAGTTTTGTTAACACTTTTGATATCTTGAAATATATGAACTTTGACATTAGCATTTAATGATTGATAGAAAACTGTGGCGAGCGGAGCGAGCCAAAAATTATTTGATAGATTGAAAACTGCGGCGAGCGAAGTGAGCTGGAAAACTTTCAAGAATTTTCGTAAAATTTTATTGTAATTCTTCAAATTCAGATTATTTGTAAGAGCAAGATTATTTTTTTCTGTCACACCATAAGCAAATTTATTTTTTTCATAAAAATTCAGAGCAAAATTATTTTTTTCGAAAAAAAAACCCAAGCCCCCCCCCCCCCCCCCCTCAGAATATCAAATGGACCGTGCCTTAGTGCAAAATTCAACAGATTGTAATCATAGAAAATTCTGGATATTGTATGGTTCCAATCGGAAAATGTAGTCAGAGGAAACTCTAGAACGAGGATAATAACTTTTTTGAAGCAAGACGTCTCTTGGAAAATGAACAAGTGGCAGATTTACTATTATAGCAACTGTTATCTTAGTCATAGGTCAAAGTACGTATGTCATACTCAAAGGTCAAGGTCACTGTGTCAAAAATTTTGGTATCATCAGAAAAGTATTGGCACAAAGAATATGGTATATGAAAGCCCTATCACTTTAAGTTTTTGTACAGATTGACAGGCAGGCGGATAGAAACCACTAGAACATGACCACTTCGGCCTCGAATCATGGGTACCTGTAAAGTGCGAAACGAAATAAAAACGAAACGAAACGAAACGAAACAAATCGAAACGAAACGAAATAAATCGAAACGAAACGAAACAAATCGAAACGAAACGAAACAGATCGAAACGAAACGAAACAAAACGAAACGAAACAGATCGAAACGAAACGAAACAGATCGAAACGAAACGAAACAAAACATAAAACTTATAGAAAATGAGAAAAAGAGGACAAATCGCCGAAAACGAATATTTCAAGAAAAGATCTTATTGAAGGGTTAGGGGGTACCACTCTCCTTCTGCCGCCTCCCCCCTCCCCGTGGGGGGGAGGGGGTCTTTGGCGGTCAAGACAAATGTTTCAGTAAACTTTTAAGTGTAAATTGGTGCAATAGTGAAGTTATTTGGGTTATTTCCTTTTTTAAACCTTGAAAAAAAGAAATAGACCTGTTTAGATGAAAACTAAGTTGAGCGAAGCGAGCCTGAAGTATTTGAAAAATGAATTGAAAATTGCGGCGAGCGAAGCGATCGGGAAATTTTTTTAAGGTATATATAGATGAATTTCGTGGTAATTTTTAAAATTGAGATTATGTACATGAACACATAAGAGTAAGATTATTTATATTTAAAAAAATTTGTTCAAGAATATATGAAAGTAGATTTCTTTATTCACAAAAAGAATTTAAAAACTGAATATTTTGACAAGAAATGGAATATTTTTGCATCTCTCATGAACTAGAAATACTTTATTTTATGAAATATAAACATTTACATGTATCTGTATGAAGGTGTGAGTGAAAGTGTCCATTGATTATGTATTTAAATTCAAAATCATATTGTCATATAGAAGAAACTGAAAAAAATAAAATAAAAAAAAAGATTATTTATATTAAAAGTAATTTCCTAATTTTTTGGGGTTACTGTTACCCTCCCAATCATCTGTCCCTCCTCTCGCCCCCTTTCCTCTCCTCTGCCCCCTTCTTCCCTCCTCCCGCCCCCTTTCTCTCCCCTCCCTTTGTCCCTGTCCACCTCCTCATCATTGCCTTCAACCGTTAGTTCTTGTGGCTGGAGGGTTTTTTAAAGAATCAAAGTTGACGATTAAAACATAATATATACGGTATATATAGCACAATTGCATTTTAAAGGAGAGTGATTGGGATGAATAACCTCGTCACAGACGGAAAAATATTATTTAGCAGGGAGGAGTCTAGCGCAGAGGAAACGGAACTGTTCTGTTATATGTATTTGAAAATTTTATCAGAGAACAATTAAAAACTGGGGGGGGGGGGCACATTTCGTTTGAAATAGGGTAAGATTTTTTTTCCTGAAATGTGCCCCCACCCCGTTTTATGATCTCATTACGGTGTCATAGCGTGGTTTTCTATCCCCTCCCTTTTATTCCTCTTTAAAAATACATGAATGACATTTGACATTTACTTTTTTTAATTGTCAACTTTGACTCTTTCAAGAAACCCTCTCGGCACTAGTTACAAATGTAGAACTCTTGGATTAAGGCAATATTACATGCTGATCTTGTCTTGAAATATTCGTTTTCGGCGATTTTTCCTCTTTTTCTCATTTTCTTTAAGTGTTATGTTTTGTTTCGTTTCGTTTCGATCTGTTTCGTTTTGTTTCGATCTGTTTCGTTTCGTTTTGTTTCGTTTCGTTTCGATCTGTTTCGTTTCGTTTCGATTTGTTTCGTTTCGTTTCGATTTGTTTCGTTTCGTTTCGATTTGTTTCGTTTCGTTTCGTTTCGTTTTTGTTTCGTTTCGCACTTTACAGGGACCCTCGAATCATTCCCGTATCAAGTATCATTGAGGGGATGGACAGGGTGAAAGGGAGAGGAGGAAGGGGGCGGGAGGAGGGAGAGAGGGGGAGGGAGGAGGGAAGGACGGGGGGAAATGGGAGGATGGGGAGGAAGGGGGCGGGAGGAGGGAGGTGAGGGAAGGGTGAAAAGGAGGGGGAGAGAGCAGGGGCGGGAGGGTGAGGTAAGGGAGTGGGAGGGGGAGAGAGGTACCCCCCTGTCCGCCCCATCATTGTTCAAAGAGACATGCCCCATCACTTTTCTAAATATGCATACTCTGCACAAAATGATAAAGCACATTCCTTTTGTAAAACCATATCATTGCCCAGATATTTTTATTTAACGATCATGCGTAAACTCACTTCAGTCAGCAGAGCACAGACAGCCGATCAGATACACCCTGTTTGCTTTTAGTATATATATACCATTTTCCCATTGCATTCGTAATTCAGCGTATACTAGTTTTTGTTACCTCATCTTACAGGAAGGAAAAGGCAGGGGGAAGGGGGGATGGATGAGTTTGAGAAAGGTTTGACAGATATTCTAATTGCAGTGACCTTCCTCGGCAACATGCACAAAAAATTTCATCGCCTACAAGTGAAAAATTCCAAACTAAATTTGTGGTTAAATCAAAGCTATGATGGTACGATATTGAGATAGACATTAAGGTACAATCAAGTTGTCATGGGTGAGGGATCGTGACTATCTCTCCGGATAAGTGGACGGGATAATTGGAGGGTACAATGTGTGTAGATTGGAGTCATCTTGATCTAGAGACTTTTCGCTCCATCTCACCTTCGTATTGTGTATTTACTTTTTAACTCATCGTATTCTTCGTTCTTGTTCCCGTTTACTATGACATATAGTTTGAAGAATTGTATCATATTTTCTGAGTTTCATCTTCGGTTTAGGGAAATTTAAAGTACACTTCAACAGGTGAGTTGCAGTTGTTCTCTGAAATTGACGAATTGTTTGTGTACTGAATCAGAAGAGTATTAAAATGGAAAAAAAATCAAAAGATTTTTAATAAATATATTGTCTTCGAAATATTCATTTTATGTAAGATTTGACATTAACAGAAATATATCAGATACAAAAGCGGAGTTTTTTTTTTTTTTTTTTTTGTTGAATTGGACTTTCATATATTGCAGTTTTAGAATCACTTGACGTCATTTGTTTTCAGAAATATGAAAAGTAATACCGTACTCTGCAATGACCTTTTCGTGATATTTATTTTTTATGAATATATTTATTTTATTGATCAGGTTGAAATAAAAACAAAATTATTTTTGTACAGTGACCATTCCGCATGTACTTGTATTTAGACTTTCTTATGCGTCAAACACTATTTCCGTTCAAAATAAACTTAATTTCACAATTTTATCATTGTTTATGAAAAGTCACCCCTGATTAATAGCCGTAAAATACTTTAATATCTATAGATAAAAGAGTAGCAAAAACACTCTCTTATGATTTACTGCACTTAAAAAACAAGAGTTCATTTATGTTTTTATTGTACTTTTAAGGTTGAACATGATGGTTAAGATAGATAACTTGTAACATACTTGTTTTCCATGGTGCAAAACTTTAAAATGTCGTTAAAATTCGTCTCGGTTCGCCCGTTGAACATAAGAAAATGATGTTTACATGTTTGTATAATTTCATTTTTAGTGT
Organism: Pinctada fucata; assembly: GCA_028142955.1. Taxonomy (NCBI): domain Eukaryota; kingdom Metazoa; phylum Mollusca; class Bivalvia; order Pterioida; family Pteriidae; genus Pinctada; species Pinctada fucata. Next base: position 15,700,853 of record AP027104.1, read on the forward strand.
GAATACCGCAGTAAAAAAAAATTTGGTATTTGATAATTGATATTGTGTCCTCGTTCTATCCGTCACAAAAATACAGATAATTTGTTTTGCACTTATAATGAATTATGCTACGAAGAACTTGAAGGCAAATCTGTACGTCGATCAGTCCGTCAGTCCATCTGTCTGATAGCCACATCAGTATTTGGATATGTATATGCATGAATTAGCAGGTATCAAGGGAATATCATTCACATTCAGTCAGAACGAAGTGGTGGTCAAGGTCAATTTCAAGGTCAAGGTCACACAGATAAGGTCAAATATTTCTATTAATTGAATTTAAGATTATATATAACAATGTATCAAATGTAGCAAATGAACAAAACCGTAGGGAATAAAGAAAATGAAAGTAGAAAGTTTGATATGGAAGTAGAATTAAGGACTGGACATGGTCAAGGGTAAATTTCAAGTTCATGTCATATGCATTGCAAAGAATAGGAGGGGTATTGTCAAACATAGTAGGCAATGTTTGAGAGAACTCGACAACAACAAAAAGTTATATTTATCAATTCAGTCAGCAACTAAAAACATGAGCAGGGGAAAAAAACAGAAAGAAATGTTTCTGACTCACTTTTCGACATACGATTTTCCTTTTCATCATGGTAGATGCTTCGTTAATTTCGTGAGTGTGTTAATTTCATATGTATCTGATTACATCTTGTTAGTTTCCATTTTGACGGGTAGAGAATGCAATCCGGTTTAGTCAACAGAAGGACCTTAAAGATTACAAACTGATAATGCATTTATATTGTTACCCTCTAAAGAGCTTTTAAAATGTCGAATTTATGTAGACCATTAGAAGTTTCTGTTTCACACCATCTTTTTACTTCAAGTTTTTGCCTTAAAGGTATCCTTTGCTGACCCTAAGTTTTGGTCTGCAATTTGTAAATTATAGAACAAGCGCGGTTCTAGGGGTGGGGGCTTGGAGGAGTGTTCAGGACACATGATCCTGATTCTTTTCCCTCCCCCGACGGGCTGGAACCCTCCTCCTCATAGAAAAAAAATCTGGATCCGCCCATGTATATTAAGCAGATTTTGATTCAGTAGCTAGTATGCTCGAATGTATAGAAATTCGGGGTCCCTGGGCAAAGGGCATTTACATATGTGTATATTTGGGGTGTAGATTTCAATTAAAGCTTTCGGATCGAATTAGAATAGAAAAACAAACACGATGGTTAGCAAGGCCAGTTTACTTTATATAAAAGGGCTTTGACTTGATTGTTAGATGTCATTGATGACAAGGTTTGTTACTTTAAGGTTTTACTCTATATCATAACTCGGTATTTGCCGTCAGACTCCGACGAAAGGTCAAGAAATTTGTTTCATGACAATCTGGAATATTTTTGGATAATGATGTCAATGCAACCTTTGTGTGAATAAACGGTTTTCCTGTAGGAGAGTCACGGAATAATTAAGTAAGAAGTCATTTGGATATTAGATTTTTCAGCTTTCGCTAAGCGATAGTGTAGTCAAATTTTCCTCTTGCTTGTGATAACCTCGAGAAAATTATTGGTGTATGAAATAACGAAGAATGTAGATCAAATAGTGTCTTTTTCTAACATTGCTCACTTGAAATTATTCAGAATTGAAAATTAGAAAAAAAAATACAATAGTTAATTGAATCTATTTCATTAAAATGTTACATGGATTGAAAAAAATGATGAAAAAATGATGAATTCATCTTTTTTGGTTTCAAAGTAGAACGTGATTTTTTCGGTTTTGATATTATAATAATTTCTAACACTATGTTATTTTCAATAATTCTAAGAAGTTTGAGAAAAAAGAGAGATACCTGGAAGTTATGCGCGCTTTCAATGTGTTCATTGGATACATATGTGCCGTCTGTTATGCCTATGCCATGGAAGTCGATGTTCTTTTTCATATTCTAATGATCGTTTTTTTCTGTCTGTAGATTGAGGACTGTCTCAAATCCTGGGATACACAGTCAACCCAAATAGGTAAGTACTACACCCCCATACAGTGCTTTTTTTTTACCGATATTACTGGTTTTTACCGATATTACTGGTTTTTACCGATATTACTGGTTTTTACCGATATTACTGGTTTTTGATCGAAATAGGCCACTCCTTTTTCATTTCTGTTTTGCGTCTTCGTTCTGGCGAGTGTTGAATCAAGAAAACAAATAAAATGTAAATGATAAAATCTCTACAAATTATTTGTGTTTTCTTCTAAAAATGAGAGAAATTGTTAAATTTCTTTAAATGCAATGATACTGCAATGATTCTAATTTATATCTTTTCTTAGATAATATTTGGTTATGACTAGATCAAACAAGAGTACGTCACATTTCTTGAACATTGTTCTTCTTCCCGTCCGGCTGGTGGATTTTCGAATACCGAAATAACGCAAAACAGAATCAAAACAAGAAATGACCTTCATACTTCAAGAAAAAGTTGAATTATTAAAATCCTTTCTTTACATAAATTTCACGATTCCACATGGTCAGTCCAAAGATATATGTAATCTATGTCCTTGGACTCTGGCCATTGACCATCAGTGTTCAGATTGGTTAAAATCGTAAAAATAAACAAATGCTTTCGGCCAATTTCAAAGCTGTGATCATGTTCAGCTTAAATCAAAATCTTTTTGTAAGGAATTTCAATGTTTTTACAACCTATGAGGATCCCCCTATCACTAATACTACCCTGTAGGGAGGTTTGGTCATTTTAGTGTATTATGATGTAGATTTAGGTTGACGCCATGTCACACGCACGCGCGTTCGTAAATTTATGAATCACGTGACTATTTGACGTGTTTTTGACTGTTTTTCTTTACTTTTTGTGTTATATTATAAAGGGAAATACTTTAAACAAGTGGTATGTATTTTTATTGACGAAAAATGAAATTTACAAAAATTGTTTATTTAAACTTCGAGAAAAGAAACAGATTTAACATCGTTTCTAAAATCATTGTTTTTCCCGAATTTTTATCAAATATCCGGTATATGATTAGTGTATATATATTCAATTGTCTGGTTTTTTTTTTTTTTTTTTTTTTTTTTTGCAGTATTTTTGATGGAAAATTCCTCTCTTAGTTTATATCAAAATATGCATTACGTGTCTTTTTCGGCATCCGTGACAGTTTGCACGGACTGGTCAAGTTATTGTTGACCAAGTACTTGACTTTTTAAAGTGCCTACTTCCACCAGAATTATGTGATTCTATAGAATCTCACGACCATGCCATCTCTGTTGACGCTTTGGTTAATGACCAAGTGTTATTTATCATACCACTCAAGTAGGTTCCGTGTGAATTATGTCAAGATCAAACTCAAATTGATGTCATAATATATGAGTAAAACCCCCCTCCCCCCATCATCCGTCCCCCCCCCATTCTTCAAAAATATCGTATATTGAGTTTAAATCAACATGTTAAATTCTACATAACATGCCTTCAAATTCCGTTCCCCCATTCACTAAAAAGGTATATTTTTCTAAAATAGAATTAGAAAAAAAAAACTTATTTCTGAAAGAAGGATGTCAGAACATTGAGTGTTTCACCTGTTAGATTGCCTTATTTTGCCGTTTACAAAGAGCTCCTAAATACCGGTGGTTTCTTTTCTATTTAAGACTGGTTTCAAAGCGGAATCCGTACGATTATTTTGCTATTCTCTACAACAAATTGTTTGTGTTATAACTTTAATTTTGGTTCTATTACACAGGAAGTCTATTCAACAATAAGAAACTTTGGAGTGTCCACGAAGAATATTGTAGCGGCTTCCCCAAAACTAAACAGTAAGTCGGACATTTTATCTTAAAGTACATACATGTACTGAAAGTTTGAAAAAGACAGTACTGCCAATATACTGTATTGGTACGTAAAGTTGTACATCTGTATCAGTGCAGTATTTGGTACATGTGCATCTTTCTTGGCATTTTAAGTTGTTCGTTTGTATAGTTAGGTTCAATAAGCTGCACATTTGTATTGGTACCGTGCATTATAGTGTTCTGAAAGAATCTGAATCTGAATCTGTTTGTGCATTGTTATCTAAGCCCTCATGATACTTCAGAATTGAGGAATAAAGGTTTTTTGTTTGTTTGTTTGTTTGTTTGTTTTAGGACATTGTGTTATTTTTTCATCATTGCATTTATCGGCCTTGACTTCAAACTGGATTCGAAATTTTGACATGATAAATTCTCATATCTCATCTACAAATTTTAATTAAAATTGAAAAAAAAAACGGCAAATGATGTGAAAAAAAAAATTGGGAGAATGAATTATTGGCTTGATTTCCTAGAAATATAAATAAGATTTGTATTGCAAGATTCATTAGAAATTTCTTGCAAGGGTTTCAATTAGATTCTTTAGATATTTCTATCTATCTTTAGAAAGAACTATTATGACATTCTGACCGATTTATTGAAGCAGTAACCTAGGTCTTGCCGCTCATAACCGAAAAATATAAAACACATTTATGTACTAGATTTTACTGCGGATTGATAACGATCGAAAGTGAATTAGCAACTGAATACCGGGGAATCTGCAAACTGAGAAACCAAATGGGACCCTTTTATTTCCGGCGATAAAATACCACCCATAAATATGATAGAAAATACCACAGGCATTTGATGTAGATGTTTTATGACAAGGGGTTATGCAAAAATGTTCCCTTTCTACTTTACTTAATACCATATCAAAGACACGCTCAGATATCATCTAGAAATAAAAACCTGTCATTAAATGCATAAAAAACGAATATGATGACCTAATATTAGAATTAAACAGATGCAATGTGTATTGAATATGACCTTCTTCTCGAATTATCTTAAAATTATATCATCTTTTGACATACTTTTAGGCAATTATGCGTTACTAATGTTTCTAGTTCTGTAAAGACAATTTTTCTGCATTCAAGCTTTACGAACAGGTCACATCTGTAAAAGAAAAATGTACCGAATTATTCGGGAAATTGAGAAAAGATATGATGAAAAAGATCATTAGATGAGTAATTGAACAAGTGAACGTCAAAGAAAAGGAAGAAACCATGTTGATTCCGTCCGTTTCGTCCAATTCTGGCGTAGGGATTCATGTATATTTTGCATAGATGATGATTCAAAGAAAAGAGTACATTTGAACAATACACATATAGATATAAAGTATGTTCTTATTTTTGATTGTCCCTACAATTTATATCAACTTGATATATTACTGTGTTGGGTTCCATGCATATTTTACAAAAATGACGATTTCAAGAAAAGAATATACGTGTGTATAGAGAGTATGTTCTTATTTTTATTGTCGTTACAATTTGTATTCAATCAGCATTTGAGCCTGTTCCTTATAATATGTCTTCTATCAGCATCTTAGTGTACTTTTCCACAGGTTCCTAGACCAGAAGCTGGCGTCCGACGACTCCCTTGTCCAGTTCTGTAACCTCAGACGAGGTCAGGCTACGCAAGACCTCCAAAGTTTACTACGTCTACCGGTAAGTACATTAGGATTGATTTAAAGTTTTGGAGCACATGACAAACGAGCAGCAGAGAGTTCAAAGAATAATTGAAAGCATAAAACAATGACGAATTTTCCGACAGTCTTGAAACAAAGCAGTATTCCGTCCTTGTCATTGGAAATCCGGAATGTGTGGATTGTCCGTTTTCGGATTAACAAGACATGACTGTATGTTCTGAATCGTTAATCTCTGTTCCTCAGAGATTAATGTAATAAAATGTAATTAGCTTGCTTTACTCTAAGTTATTCAGTAATAAAATAACTTAATTAAACAGAAACATACAAAATTAGTGGCGACAAACATCAGGTCTATCTCGAAAATCGTAATATTAATTTTGTCCTTGACTTGAGTTCTGTAAAGTACATGACCTCCCCTAAAATTTAGTTGATACCCTTGCCCGTGCCATGATCCGGTTAGGGGAAGACAATTCCTATCCTCCTATCCTTTTAACGGGGAGGTGTTGATGTATTACGTATTAGGGGGATAAGGCCATTCGTAACAGTCTTTTACGATCATATCAGAGGCCAGTCAGACTACATGCTTTTTATAGGATCGTGTAGAATTTCATGATCTCCCTTGAACTGTCCGTAACCTCGTCAAAAGGCGAAGATGTATCATTCTTTAATTATATGTATCAAACCACAAATATTTATATGTTGTATGTTCAGCATTAATCGCTCTCTCCTCTGTACTTGCACTTAGCCCACAGATCCCCTTCCCCTTAAATTAAAAAATATATATATATCCGGACCCCTTCCCCCCTAAATTTGTCAAAATAACCGTACCACATGATATTAACTTGATGTCATTCTTTCAAGTCTTCATAAATACAGTGTCCATAATGTATGTTTTAATACTAGTATTCATGTGAAAGAGAAACAAAGGCCCAACTCAACTCTCCAATTTTTTGTGCATAAGACCCAAATGTGATAATGCAGCTTTACGCAAAATATGAAAATGTAGTATGATGTAGCTAGCAAAATCTAGTACTAGTAACTAGCAAAATCCGATCTAATGAATTTAAAAGAAAATACTATGGAATCCCTATCGCTGATAGAAATAATTTCATGTAAAAGAAAATTTGATTGGAAATTACGATAAAATGCGAAGAGGAATTTTAAGAGACAATATCGTGTATACCCTGTGTTAAATTCTCTATGCAACGATACCCTTGTTAAATCACGCTGAGTCTATCTAGGGACTTGAACATAGTGTCATCGAACTTACGGTCAATAAGGTGTGGGGGGACTCATTCTCCCCCTCCCATTATCCCCCGGGCCGCCCATTACATTAAGGACATTGTGAAGAACTAATTGTCCATTATACGAAGTGCGGCTCTATTACTACAGTCAAAAGAATCAAAACATAAATTACACGTATTGGAAACAAGGACCTTGAAATAATCGAGGTATTTTGTCCATCTCGTAATTAATCTATTATTTATCACCATACAAGGACTCTTCAGATAGTTCAAATGTTCTCATACCTTTCAAATTGACCATGGCTATGTAATTATCAGTTTAAACGTCGTTTTAGAATCGATCACGCTTTACTGTAAGGGTTATTGCCCTTTGCCTTTCGAATTCTTCTTCACACCTGTTTCTCAAGTAGGCTTAGAACTTTCAAACTGTTGATTTTTTGTTGAATTGCACTCAAGTCTTATTATATATGATACATTTACACGACTCAATCTACTTTCAAGAAGTATTTAGATTGAAAGTTTAGAATAAACTCATCCCATATACATTTATGGCTATTCACGTGCGTACTATAAGAAAGTTATCTCTTAAGATATGAAATAATGTTTTCGATTATAAAATGGGCCAAGTTTACTACTTTCAGATATAAATCTATAAGGTCCGTCTTCCAATAAATTCATTGCGTGAAATATTTACGTCATACTTTTGTTTGGCGCTCTGTTGGTCTTGATGGCGTCAAAAGAAAAGTTCAACAGAGTTAGTATCTATTTTGTCTGTTATATAAATAAAGGTGCAGTCGACAAATCAAGTGTCAAATTTTCTTTATGAAATGAAGTGTCACTTTTCACTATTTGAAAAGTAAACCGTTGGATCTATCATATTTATGTGCAATCGTTGATATTTTTAACTCCTCTCATGTTATTTACTATACATTGTCTTGGATATATTCGTCCGTCTCGAGTACCCTTTCGTTCGTCTGTTCGTCCATTCTTTCTTTTTATGATCATGGTTCATTAGGTCCAATTGGACCATATAATAAGGCCAAATCGCATCAAATGTCCATTATCGGGCCTTTTCATCGCAAGCTCGTATTTCCGAAGTTGCGACGGAAACGTACGAGAATGTGCGAATGCAAAAGGTTTAAACATGTCAGGGTCGACGTGAGAGAGGTCAAGGTCAACCAATATGAATTCAATGTCGGTGACACCTGAAGATAGAATTGAAAAAAAAGTATCATTATAGCTTTTCGGTTGTGAGAAACATTGATATGAAAGAGTAAAACATTAAATTTGTTTTGGAAAACCAGAATGTTGATATTTATTTGTTAAAAATCAAAATGTCGGCGTAATCTGCCTGAAATATAAAAACGTAATACATACATGATTTTTTACATCTTTATTGTGCACTGTACGTACAGAGTCAACAAATGTATGAAATGTAAAATGAATGAATGAACTCCGAATGAAGGAGTGGTTTTTTTTTTGTGTGGAAAAGAACTTGATTTGCACCGAAAAAGTATTTATCTAGAATATTTTCAAAAACCTATATTTGCGCACTCTGTTACAAAAGAACTCATCGAGTTATGACAAATATACTTAGATTTGTACTCTTTGACGGGGGAAAATTTGATGAAAATATTCGTTAATTGTTGAAGTGACAGCGTCCGCCTTGCACTGTGTGCATTATGAGTGAAATGTTGCCATCAATGAATTCTTCACCTTAAACTTGTTTTTTCCTGATGTCGTACATGATAAAAGATTTATATGTGTTCCTTTACGCCAGACTCGTGAGTTTTTAGTGATTGATTAAAACTATTTTTGAAGTCAATGAATTGTAAAATTGATTGAGCAGGGTTTATTATGCTAATGTTGCTTTTTGGGGTTAGCAGCACTTGAACCGAAGACATCATTCTTACAAGTTTGTCGATTGAAAATAGGCGGTTGTCCATCGGTCGAACTATCCGTCCGTCCAGCTTGTTGGTATTGGCACAGGGACAAAAGAAAAAAAACCTTTTTTTTTTTCTTTTATTCAATTCTATAAAAAAAAAGAAAAAGCAAAGCAAAAACAAACTAACAAACTAAACAAAACAAAACAAAACAAAACAAAACCAAGAAAAAAAAAATATGTATCACAGCCAATTGTGCCTCATATGAAATTCATGTGAAATTTACATGAACTTAACATGAAAGTTCACATGAAATTTATGTGAAACGAGCCCGAACATGAAATTTACATGAAATTTTTCACATAAAATTCATGTGAAGATTTTTACATGGATGTTATGTGAATTCAGTTTCCTGTGAAGGTTACATAGAAAAATTCATATGAAATTCATGTGAAGGAAATTTATGTGAAATTCATGTGAAATATTTTTCACATAATTCTTATGTGAAATTTATATGAATTTTACATGAACTTTCATGTGAAATTTACATGATGCTCATATCATATGAATTTCATGTGAGGCACAATTGGCTGTGTATATATCGGGGTAATTTTGACAAATGCTTTAAGGAATTCCAAAGTTTTTCGTTTTTTTGTTTTGTTTTGTTTTTTGTTTGTTTGGTTTTTTTGTGTGTGTGTGTAGTGTTTTGTTTTGTTTTGTTTTTGTTCTATGTTGAAATGTTTGTGGCGAAAATCCATATGAAGAATTTTTGATAGAGATACATTGTATGTACTATATGAAATGTTTCAGCAGGTTGTTGAGCACTTGTTTTATGTCTCGAGCAACACGGATCACGTGTAAAAGAAAATAACAATTTTTTTTTGCATAAGCTCATTGGCAACGGAGACCCACTTGTGAGTGTCAAACATAGACAAATGGGTCACCCCTTTCCTTAAAGTTCTAAAGAATGTTCAGTGCTCTATTTCGGTTAACCACAACATACACAATATCAGTGCCATATTTTACATCACATAAACATTGCCCCAAAGCCAACCTTCTGAATGAAATACTTTTTTCGGGTCTTTGTGGGAAATTTAAACCCTCCAATAACTGAAACTTCAAATCTCTATTGCCATTTATTTAATTGTAAATCACGAGGCGTATCTTTGACCTATATATTTCCCAATTCACGTCGAAGCCATCTGTAAACATAATGCTTAATATCTAACTCCTACTTTTCATAATTTGTTAGTATTTAATGTAGCATATTCAGAAATTGAATTAAGAATTAAAGACCTTAAAATTTAGGTCGATATTTTCGGTAATTGATGTTTGAATTAGAAATTAAGGCTACGACCCCAAAGGTCAAACTTGTTGAACCATCTGAACCCCTAATTTTTTGTCTGGTTAGAATGTAAATGTGGCTCGGTGACATTGTGGCTAAACATACCACTTTAATGGCCACTCTATGTTCCATAATAAATACATGTTTGTCATGAAAGTAACTTTTTTAAAAAATTAAACTTCAAATTTTTGTACTTGTTTTTGTACTTTGTTACTATGCATGCGATCTTGTATTTATTTTAATATGAAATTTGAATTTTTCGTAATTTTTGGAATTTTGACTAATATTTTGGTAAAATAAAAGATTTATATACATGTAAGAAAGCATAAAACGCTTCAGCTTCAGCCTCAACTCACCCATCCCTCCCCTCTTGAACTCTGTTTATAGTATACTAGAGTTTCTTTGGTTCGTTTTCCATGCACTTACAATCAAAACTATGAGTTTTACTGTCTGACATTTGGAATATCAAACGCGCCATAAATCTCCCGTACTTTTCTCTACCAACAGATTTTCTATTTTAACATGATGTTCCATCACAGTTTCCCTTCTTGTTTCTGTGCAATCCATCATATTGCTACTCTATATAAAAATAAAATTTGTAACTTAAAAGGATGTTGAGGTAAAACAAGAGTTTAATTGATAATATAGGAAGATCTGAGAGACAAAAAGTCACTTTATCTGTCTTTGTCAATAAAGGAAGTGTGAAATAAACAACAGATTGTACGTTTCACTGAATTAGGACATTTCGTAACGATGATAAAACTTGTAAAAGTATATGTATATAGATTTTCTTGCGATCAGATGTTATTAAAAAGGAACATTTACGTGTTTTGTACATTTGCATATTTGACCAATTTTTTATGCCCCCGGAATCAAAGATTCGGGGGCATATAGTTTTTGGCCTGTCCGTCTGTTTGTCTGTTTGTCTGTTTGTCCGAAAAACTTTAACATTGGACATAACTTTTGAATGGGAAGTGATAGGGCTTTCATATTTCACATGTGTATTCCTTGTGACAAGACCTTTCCATTGATACCAAAATTTTTGACCTCGTGACCTTGACCTTGACCTTTGACCTACTTTTCAAAAACTTTAACATTGGGCATAACTTTTGAATGGGAAGTGATTGGGCTTTCATATTTCACATGTGTATTCCTTGTGACAAGACCTTTCCATTGATACCAAAATTTTTGACCTCGTGACCTTGACCGTGACCTTTGACCTACTTTTCAAAAACTTTAACATTGGGCATAACTTTTGAATGGTAAGTGATAGGGCTTTCATATTTCACATGTGTATTTCTTGTGACAAGACCTTTCCATTGATACCAAAATTTTTTGACCTCGTGACCTTGACCTTGACCTTTGACCTACTTTTCAAAAACTTTAACATTGGGCATAACTTTTGAATGGGAAGTGATAGGGCTTTCATATTTCACATGTGTATTCCTTGTGACAAGACCTTTCCATTGATACCAAAATTCTTGACCTCGTGACCTTGACCTTGACCTTTGACCTGCTTTTCAAAAACTTTAACATTGGGCATAACTTTTGAATGGGAAGTGATAGGGCTTTCATATTTCATATGTGTATTCCTTGTGACATAACCTTTCCATTGATACCAAAATTTTTGACCTCATGACCTTGACCTTGACCTTTGACCTACTTTTAAAAAACTTTAACATTTGGCATAACTTTTGAATGGGAAGTGATTGGGCTTTCATATTTCACATGTGTATTCCTTGTGACAAGACCTTTCCATTGATACCAAAATTTTTGACCTCGTGACCTTGACCTTTTACTTTTTAACCCAGTGACCTCACATACATGTACTTAACAGAAAATAGTGTTCATACTAACAAAGATGCCACCGGGGGCATTCGTGTTTCACAAACACAGGCTTTATTTTTTCTTCTCCTGTATTATCACGAGCTGCCTCTTTCATTATCCATAACATATTTTCATTGAATCTAGAACATGGTTCGGGACACCAAATATTCTTTTATTAGGGAAAAAATGCCAAAAACTGATCGAGGACAGAAAGCGAAGCTTATATGTGATAATTTATAATGTAAAACCTGTATCATAAATCTATACTTCTGTGAAAATTATTCACATACCAAAAAGTTATGAACAGGTAGGTATGAAAGAAGCAAATATTTACATATGACACACCGGTGCAGTGTCAGAACTTTCAATGTGGAGGTGGCTAATTTACATCCCTTTGAGCGCTTTGATTATTTATCGGCGGGTATATTAAGCCCTGCATCACGAGCTATCTCTGCAGGTTTCGGTAATTTGCTATAAATTAGAACTTTATGACACATTTTTTTCTCATTTTGATGTTTACGCGGTTTTATATGGACATGCTTCGCTTCATTGACGTAACGCCGAGCATTCAGGATGCTGATCGACTTTTTTTCCACACAAACAAAATCTTAATTGTTATTTATCCCAATTTTGAGACAATATTTTCACTTTATCGCCTTATCCCCCTCTTTCACTTACTTCCCCTCCCCTCTTAGTGGATTCCTTTATTTGGAGTTCAATATGCCGTAACTAAAGCCAAGTCTTCTCTAACCTCGCATGCCGGATGAATATCGTCAAGTATGTCCATATGTTTGACTGTCCGTCGTTTTGACGTTTCATTTCCTCAGGAAATGCTCCACCAATGAAATCCCCTGGAATTGAATTATCTTGCAATACAATGGAAATATGAACAACAATGTTGAAACTTGGAAAGATTATTTAGTTAAACAACGTCCACAAACACCCGAACTTTTTGAACTTCCCTATACGGCTGAAACACCCGAAATTTTTGAACTTCCCTATACGGCTGAAGTGACGTGTGTTTCCATCTTGCATTACAAAGTCATAGGTTCACACTGTTCTCAATACATTGTAATGAAGCGCCTAGCGGAATGAGATGCTCCTTGGAGACCAAGATGGTGTGTTTCTAGCGAACATGAGATGCTTACTCTCCCCGGGCATCCCATCTCATTGACTTTTTCCATTGCAAAATGCGCTTGTTGTTTCGTTTGGTTTTGCATTTTCCCTGGTTTTGCATGTCAATTGACTGTAATTTTGAATTCTGGTTTGGGATTTCTGTTTGACTTTCACTCAATGACTTTGAAATTTTGTGGGCATCGTTTTAGGGATTTTAATTTACATTCCAACCATAAATAGCTCAACTCTTTGACCAAACTTCTATGTGGGCTGCAATTTTCAAAATTCGGGTGCAAGAAATAAGCATTTGGGCAAAAACTTGAAAAATGTCTGAATTTTTTATGTATTGGTCATGCATGCGTTACCTTTGCACGTTTCCCTATCATATATAGCTTTTCTACGTTCTAGAGCAACGACATACAAAGTAGAGCAGTACAAGAAATCATCCTTCCTGTGTATAAGGCATAAAATACATAATTATATTTGAAATGGAGACATTGAAATGCATTATCGATGTTTATTGCGCCATAAAATTGCATAACTATCATATTTGCGATGCTATAAACGTTCTTATATCTGCATATTTATCGTAATTTACATGTTTCTATTCATTATTGTAAGATGAACATGCACTTTCCCTTGTCATGGCTCATCTTAGCGTGCTGGATGGAATATTTTGATATCACCAAAAATCACAGAAATTAGATTTAGAACTGTTTCATGCGTTCTTAATGTTGATAAGACCTGATAAACTATCGAAATGAGAGACGTTTGAAGTTTTGATACGAAAGTTTAGAAGTTATGTATATTACATATCATTACACGTTCAGCATGTGGAACAGTAATAGATATGAATGCCCGTCTTTGCTCTTTGGCTATGGTGGATAGACAGTCACCAATCAGAGCTTAAAATGAAAATATCACTAACGGAAAGCACCGGTGGATAATTCTGGTGAACAATCAGCCACTGAACAGCTCCAAACGCCAATTTTGTTGAGGATATCGGCAATGAAGAAGAGTCCCAGATACTGACAGAGGATATCGGCAATGAAGAGTCCCGGATGATGACAATCTTGGTGAACATAAGCTACAAGCGAAAATATTGGTGAGCGTATCGCCAATAAACAGATCCTAGCGAAAACTTTTGTGAACTGCCAATCATGCTGAACACATCGCCAATAAGTAGATTAAACGTCAATTTTTTGGTGAACACATCGCCAATGAATAGTTCCTGGTGCCAGTTTTGGTGAACACATCGCCAATGAATAGTTCCTGGTGCCAGTTTTGGTGAACACATCGCCAATGAATAGTTCCTGGTGCCAATTTTGGTGAACACATCGCCAATGAATAGTTCCTGGTGCCAATTTTGGTGAACACTTCGCCAATGAATAGTTCCTGGTGCCAATTTTGGTGAACACATCGCCAATGAATAGTTCCTGGTGCCAATTTTGGTGAACACATCGCCAATGAATAGTTCCTGGTGCCAATTTTGGTAAATACATCGCCAGTGAACAGTTCCTGGTGCCAGTTTTTGTGAACACATCGCCAATGAATAGTTCCTGGTGCCAATTTTGGTGAACACATCGCCAATGAATAGCTCCTGGTGCCAGTTTTGGTGAACACATCGCCAATGAATAGCTCCTGGTGCCAATTTTTTGTGAACACATCGCCAATGAATAGTTCCTGGTGCCAGTTTTGGTGAACACATTGCTAATGAATAGTTCCTGGTGCCAGTTTTGGTGAACACATCGCCAATAAATAGTTCCTCGTGCCCATTTTGGTGAACACATCTCCAAAGAATAGTTCCTGGTGCCAACTTTGGTGAACACATCGCCAATGAATAATTCATGGTGCCAATTTTAGTGGACACATCGCCAATGAATAGTTTCTGGTGCCCATTTTGGTGGACACATCGCAAATGAATAGTTCCTGGTACCAATTTTTGTGAACACATCGCCAATGAATAGATTCAAATGACAATTTGGTGAACACATTGCCAATGAATAGTTTCTGGTGCCAACTTTAGTGAACTTATGAAAAGCTGTAGATGTCATTTTTGTTGGTCAGAGCGGCATCTGACCATCTTTACAATTCACCAATCAAAACTCCAAATAGTCATCTTCGTTCAACTTTTGATTAATTTCCTATAAAATTAAGAACAACTTTGTAATCATTTCCCGAAGGTCAGATGTGAAAATGTCGTGTATGAATGCGTGATTTCCGGAACCTTTCATCGTTAGATCGTGTTATTATTTTCATAACGAGCATAACGAGCGATGGATCAAACAGCAAACGATCTTAATTTGCATAAAACATGTTCGTGTAGGTTTTTAAGTTTACGTTTGCCCGATTCACCCCTCTTCTAAATGATTGGTGTAACTTCCTGAAAATAAATGAGCAGTAATGATGATTTCGTTATTAGATTGGTTTTTAGTCATCGCATATCTAGAACATGTACAGTAGTAGAATAAAAAGAAATGAAAGTAATTTATTCTAATTCGTAAAAGTCATATTTTAATTGGTTAACGAGCATCAAGTTCTATTTATAGAAACTTAAGTTTTGAGCCAGTGAAATAAGATTAATGTGGAAAGGCCATGCTGAAATTCCCCGTGACATTTTCGTTTTTGGTATTTTATACATGTACATATTTACATTTGACTTGCCTACTTCTGTCCGAATAGTGGATAATTCTGGTATTCAGATTAAGGAGAAATAAAACAACTATATATAGTTTTATCTTGATTATTCGTTGAATATTTGATGATACATTGTCGATATAGAAATTGTCAACATCACTCTACCCCAGAATACGAAACTGAAGTGTCCCCTAACCCCACGACGTTCCGCATTGAAACCAAACAGTCACAAAAAGGTGTCTGTGTCTTCCTCCTGCCCAGCGTGAGATGTAAGTGACACAAACAGTCAAGTGTTGTCTGTTTCAATTTATTAAAATTTTATCAAGAACGAACACAAGATATCAAAGTTCTTCTTGAGAATGTGATAATATTTTGAAAATACAGGCTTGTTCATCGGTCATAGTTATATACAGATGAATGAAGCACAGCGAGATTGTTTATACCAAGTTTGGTCAAATTCTGATCATCGTTTTCGTGGAAGTACAAAGTTTGGGAACGGAAAGATAAACTTAGCGGTCTTACAAGCAATCCTCGTTGCATTCCAGAGGACCCCCGTCGTAATAAATTTCGATATAATTTTAGATCCTCCACAATTCCTACGCTGCTGCGAAACTTACATAAAACAGGTGCGCAAAGGGTGGGTATCATCGATGTCCAAGCTATAATGATGCTTTGTTTTCCAGAATGCATATCGATGAAACTTCGGATGATGCATGTTATTCAATGCCACACCTTTATACAAGGTCACGCGGCAATGTTCAAGGTTGATTGATCATTTATAGGGTACGGCAACCTTCAAAACAATATCGTTGTCTCTTGTACAATCAACACGCGAAGGCAGTCAATGATATGCGGAAGTGACGTCAGACGCCTTGAGTTAAAATGGGTCTCAAAATCAAACGAGTATTTTTTAGGGGGAAAGATGGTAGAGGAATATTATTAATGTCCGAATTATTATCACTACCGCACAGGAGCTCGATGCCAACGATCCACAAGAATATCCGCCCCTACTTTCAAGAGAGATGGGAAGGGGATGGTGTCATTGAGGGTTGTTGGCATCGAGCTCCTGTGCACTACCGGTATGGTTTTTGCAAGTCTCGTAGATACATGTAGGATGAACCGATTCTGACAAAAAATGACCACCACACCTGAAACTAAAGTCTTGATCTGCCCTTAATATTAATCTTGTCCAGCCACTGAATAGTTCACATCGAGATGGACAAAGCAAATAAATCCGGTATGCTGGGCTTTGGATTTCGAATCTATTCAAACATTCAAAAAGAATTTATGCAGCATGTACATGTACATCAGCATCAAATCGATATATAGAAGATTTTTGTTGTTGAAAACTTTCATCACTACTTGTCCTTGTCGAAATTAATCCAACATTTGTTTTACTTCTGTGATGAAATATTGTGCTTTTATGGAATTGATTGAATTTGTGGCGGCCATCATATTTAGAAAAGTCATTCGTGTTTTATCGTAAGATCTTCATGCAGCGTCAAGCGAATAAATTATTTTCAATGTTTATGGTGTTGACACCGATGAGGAATTTGCGCCACCCGTTACACTGTCAGAGCACCTCGTCACCCCCGGCCCCGCCCATCCGACCGTCCGTGTCGGGATGGCTCCTTACAAAACCACTGACTTTTATACTTTATTAGGGAAAATGAAAAGAATACCAATAAGCGTCCCCATATCATGGTGAAATATCATTTATGTTCATTTAAGCTTGAAGTTTGACATAGTCGTACGATGAGCATTCGATATGGCTACAGAAAAACGATGCTGACGCGAGGACAGGAAATATCATATTTACCTCCCTTTTTGTTTTCGATTATTTCTTTTTTATTTACCAAATATTTTGTGGTTTTTATGTTTGTTACAAATAATTGGGAAAGTATCAAATTGAAAACGTTAAAGTGCAAAAATTCTGCAAACATTTCAGAAAGAAGTTCATTTACAGTATCGCATTTCAGTAACTTTTCAAAAAGGATGGTTGAGAGGGATTTAAAAGGGAACCACATTAATTTTGAATCCCTCCCTCCTTTTGAAAATTACTTACTAATCGTAGGTAGGAAAAAGAGTTGTTTCGTGAGAAAATATTTCGGGTCGCAGAAAATGAAAGAAGGGTCAGATTCAAATTTCTCTTTTTGTCTTGCTCTGTAAAAGAAAAGAAAAAGACAATCGTTTTGAATTCATGTATGAATTTCATAGTTAGAAGTAAAGGTGAAGTTTGGAGGGTCAAGTTTCACATAGAGTCATAATGTTCAGTGTAAATAAACACAAACGATACAATCTAGATGGTAGATAAGGAATCCTCATTATTTAACTCCATTATAGGTATCATATCTGACTTTTGCTGTCACCTTCATAGTCAACGGCTCGCAATGCTAAGCGGAGTTCAGTGAAACTTGGTATGTAGTGTCTCAATTCTATCGTGTTTTAGAGTGGTTTGAGTATCAGTTTGGACTGTTTTGTGCGAACTTTGTACAAGAGTTTCACCCCCACTCGTTTCTGTTTTTGCCTTGGAAACTTAAGAATCGTGTAAACTATGTAAGGAGGTGATTAAAATAGGACTATGTACTAATAATACCAAATTAGTGAAACTTTTTTCTCAAGTGTCAATTTTAAGTGTGACTGATTGTAGAATCGTAGGAAGTTTTTAAAGTTTTATGAGTGCCACTTAACACAAGAGGAAGAATACACTAACTGTAGCCGTTCTAAAATTTACCAATTCCTGCGAAATTCCAGTTTTGAATATGGACTAATGGCAAATAATCGTAATCGTTGAAAAAATAAACGACTTGCAAATGTTCACATCTCCGACAAGGTCTAGTTTTATTTTTATTCCCTGTGTTTTATAGTATGTAAATAACGTCATAATTCATAAGTTATGATTACACCTGGAGAAATTAGCATCAATATGTATGTAAACGGATCACAACTAGGCTACAAAAATGACACTTTCCTTTAAAGTTTAAGCTTCTAGAATTTGTCATTATCATATTCTAGTTGTGTATGTGATGTGACGGAGAGATACTGTATAAACTGACTTTGAAATAGTAGTAAGAAAAGATCTAGTACTTAGTGTGGAAAATATGTACCCATCCCTACCTACGTCTTGTGTATTCATTTCACTTGATGCATGGTTGAATGCATCTTAAATAGTCCCAACTCAAATCCATCTTGCCTTCTTTCAAATCTGTAATGAACAATAACGAGTGTGACATAGACATCATGCGATATGACTGAGGCAAGTATGTGAAAAAAATGTAAGTAGGAAAAAAAAGTGGTTGTGAATTTCACTTGGAGATTTACATCGATCTGAATGCATGCATACCTGGACCAAGCTGTTGTGAAAATATGCGTTTTCGGACTTAATCCAGCTTCTTATTTATGCATTGTGTGAATCAGGTAGATTTAATATATTCAAGACAGGTGTAGGGTTACGTAAAAATTGTGAAATAGAATCTCTGTGGATGTTTTGATATATACATATATATACAAGAGCAAATAAAACTCGGTGTCGACTCGTAAATTTAACTGTCATAGTTTGGAGAAGGGACAGTGAGTGATACATTCAGATGATACCTGTTGTTTATTCAATTAAGCTAGCGTGAAAACAATCTACCTTAACCCTGGAGCGAATCATTGGCAAATCAAATAAGAAAAAAAGACATTGAGGACAGTAAAGCGTAACAAATTTGTTCCTTTTATGTACTTTATCCTTAAATGCGGGGAGTTGAAACAGAGTTGACCGTGATCGAAAGAACCTGGCAACGATATAATCCCTAAATCTTCATTAACAGGTGATTGGACTAAATTGTTATCTTTGGGAACCAGTGACACCTTAGAAGTTGTTTTTTGGATATAACAATGAACTGAGGCGATTCTGGCGACCGCTGCGGTATCCACGTTCGCACACGTCGCGTCGCAAAGTTAATTTTTGGTGATAAGTAGATACGTTGACTTCTTGGTCAGGGAATGATTCAATGGACCAAATTTGCATAGGACTAGCGGACCGAATCCGATGAAACTGGGTATCTCTATTCATTGACGCACTCCAGAATTGACCAGTGGTGTTCATTTTGTGAAAAAAGTTCCTTTCAAAAAAGGTCGAGACTTTGACGTATGGCTATTGAAATAGGAGATACTGAATGAGTGAATTGAAGAATTAAATCTGGATTTAGATGCTCTGTTGGTTCAGAGATTGAGAGAGGACTAACAATATTGTAATCCAAAACTGTTCTTTCTCTTTCGCTACATTGACTCTGTGGATTCACGACAGACAGTGTGTCGCTGACAAAATACATATTTGATATACTTACATACCAAGGAGCACCCGATGTTTTACGCTGGAGGGTTGTTTTAGGGAAAAATTAAAAGATAAACTTCTTATACTTTGGACGCTGTCTTCGTATATGTTTATGTTATGATGAACATTTTAATTTTTGTGTTGTAAGGAGTTTATCGATAGAGTAATCTAAAATACCTGTTTGACTAGTTTATGACACCTACACAGTGCACCTTGAAATTGATGTTACTTGCAACAGATGACTTTACATGAAAAAGGTATCTAACAAAAAGACCCCAATATGGATTTGTATCGGATGACGAGTCGATGTAGGCTTTGATAAAAGTTTTCTTATCATCGTTTTCATACACTTGTTCTATAGTCTTATAAATAAGAGTGGTACGGGTTGTTTATGAAAATAGAATATTAAGTATAGTTAAAAGCGGAAAATTAAAACGATTTTCAAAGGAGTGTAATTGGAAACTATATACATTTATGAAGTTATAGTTGAAGAGCTATAGAGTTGAAGACCTCGAGCAGAAAAAAAGTGTTTTTGAAAGCAACTGCCAACTTATTAATAATCTGTTATGTTTAAAAGGATCTAGGGACGTGTGTGGAACCTTAAGTCGGATTATCTGGTGGAAAAAACAGCTGTTCCTCAGTGTTTCCTTGTAGCACCCCTCATATACAGGTAAAACTATTGTAGTCAGTGATAATACCTGTACGTCCCGGCCAGGACAATAATCCGGACACATCCGAGTGCTAAATATCTACTTTTCTATTGTGATTTGATAGGTGGTCAGTGTGCTCCTGACCGGACAATAGACCAGCCTAATGACCAGTGCTCATGTATACTTTTTAAAAGTGTCCGTAACTGTTAGGTGTTAATTTCGGGTGTAACAATCTCGGTCCTTGTTTACATTGTAATGTCTGGTGGTGGCGAGTTTCTGATAATTCAGTAGAGGAATTTGATCATTGTCCCCGAGTTTAAGGTATTTTCGGATGGACCTTGTTAAGTGGGGGAAGTAGTAGGAGCGACTTGAATTATTTCTACTGTCTAGTGCTATGTACATATGCTATATATAATTTCGCATTCAAGATGGATTTTGGTGACAAGTGTGTAAGGAATTTCACGGGTTTTCAAGGCTGGTTGATCACAATAGCGAACACAGCATAATTCGTCGTCTGCTTTGACCGCATGATGTACCTTATAGTATACTCTACACCTGGAATGAGCATATTTATTCTTACCTTCAGCTTCTAAGTTAAATATGGCGCAAGAATTCCGCAAGTTTATATCGGCGGGTAGTCTGGACATTGTAGAAAGGGACGAGAGTCCCACCCTGTCCCTTAGGAGCGAACCTGCAAGCCGCGCAAACTTTATGCTGAGTTTCCATAGTGACAGTGATCATGAATCGCTGGCGTCGTCTACAGAATTTCTGGACAGTATTTCGTTAAACAGGATGTTTTCATCGGATCTTGCAGAGACGCACAGTCTATCTGACTTGTCTCCGATGTCACTTCCGGAAGGATCACCTCTGCACGCGCCTCTGCGATTAAATTTCGGAAAGAAGCGGAAAGCGCCGCAACCACCCGTCATTCAGCATCGCAGAGAAAACTCGGAACCTATATATGAAGAGCCTCGTGAAAGACGGTTGGCAGCGTCTAAATCCGAAGAAAATTTAGACGAGATTTTGTGGAAAGAACGAAAAAGACGTTCAAAGTCTTCCGATTTTTTTCTGACTCCTGATCATCGCCATGATAGGTCAGAGTTCAAGACTTCCGGTAGTCGGCGCATGAAAATCAAGGCCGTATTTCGGATGTCAGCGTTTCATGGTACATCTCCTAACATCAAAAGGAAAGAATCAAAGAAACCTAAAGCTAAAGATGAAACGGACAATTCACAAAATAAACTTGGACGTACCCGCAAAAATGGTACAGTGGAGCCTCCGGATTTGGATCTTTATAGTGGTGGGGCTGGTATTTTACCGGATCACCTGGCTCATACTGATATGGAGTTTGAGGTGAGTAACCAGGCTACCATTACATTTGAACACCCTTCCAATCCCTACTCTTGTCTTTGAATTGTTTGAATATTCACGTATTAGTATTCGCTGATCTAGAGGGAGGGGTCGAGTTGTTCAGACGCTCCTCTCCTTTCCCTATAAAATTTGTTGATATCATGATGCCATCCCCCCCCTCTTTCAGCAGTTCAATGTTTCTTCGTATTCTGTTGCTTGCTACTAATATGATGATGGCATGCATCATTACGTGTATTATTTGGATGTAAAGCTCAAAGACCAATAAACGAAACGAAAAAAAAAAAAATCTTAATACATGTATAGGCGTTCCAATGCACTTGTCTGCAATATTGCAATTAGATACAGGCGGATCATTTATACGGAACATCTACTGTCATGTTCATTGCAAATAATTGTCAATTCTCACTCGTATCTCCGTACAAAGGCCACAATACTGCACTCTAATACCGTCAATTTCTATATGCATAATCTTGCAACTACAACTTGATGATCTTTAGAAATGTTGTGGGTGATTTCAGTGTCAAGTGGAGCTTACTTTGCGGTCATTGTCTTATTACAATTTCCTGATATAACAGACCAATTTATACGCAATAATTAGTGATTTATTGACCTAAAAACTTAGATTCATGTGAACAATGTTTGTTTGACGGGGAATTAATGTTTGGGAGGGTTATACCGTAAGTGTCAGGGGCAAACCCCACCGTATCATCCCGCACAATGTTTCGGTACAATCGTTTGGTTATGATATTAACATATTGTTCGTTTCATATGCATATTGATTGTTATTGACACCGTATCGATGACATTAGCGTCAGGTATCAAAATCAATACCAATGGAACTATATTGTTCAGTAATGACAATAAAGTCATTATATTTATTGGAGAAGTGTCTATAGGAATGTGAGGGTTAGGAACTGCAAAATGTAACAGATGTGGGGTGTTAAAGTTTGTCATGCAATTCTAGACTAAGCTAGTCCAGGCCAAGACTAACACATGAAAACAATTTTGGCCTGTCTTCGGTCTAATAGTATAATAGACTATTGACTTGTTGACAGGGACCTATTAAGAGCAAAATGGCACTGACCCCCCCCCCCCCCCCCCCCCCCCCCCCCCCCCCTCTGTCTCTTCAATGACATGTATTCGGTTCAACAGGATAATAAACTATTGACATGTATACTAACATAATTGAGCAGAAAGTACCCCCCCCCCCCCCCCAAAAAAAAAAAGAAATAAAATTTTTTTTGTGAAGTTGGAATTTCATATATATCTCATATTTTGTACCACCTGCTGGATTAGAAATAGTACGCACTGATTGACTGAAGTTTGACTCTATAATCATTTTATTTCACGATCTGAATCAATGATGGACATTATTCATATTCTTACAGGATCTGTCTGTTGCAATGCTCATTTCTGAAGGGATCTGTTGGTTTTAATCAGAAAAATATTAGTTTGGCAAAAATCATGGAATTTAATCAGTAAAACATAAAAACAATAGGCCTACAGATCTGTCCTTGGATATAGAATGGATGTATCCTCGCCCCATACAACACAGGTACTTTTTAGGTTGTTACTAAATAGGTGGTCTGTGATTTCGGCCTTTTGGCTATGAAGTTTATGGCGCTAATCGGACGGTGACTTCGGGTTTTATGATACATGAAATTATTGACAATAATACTTGCTTTCAAGTAGTCTTTTAGATGTCAACTTATCAAAATAGTTTGTTTTACTGAAGGTTAACCGGTTTTCATAATAGGAAAACACATCTATATAGGAAGAAGAAAAATTTTTAAAAATACGTAAGCACCGCTATTACTTTCTATTATTCGTTCGTAAAATATTTGATATTGAATTCATTTTCATTTGAGCTCAAAAGAGTTTTTCTTTTTCTTGATATGTTAAAATTGGAAAATGAAAGTGAGAATGGTAATTATGATAATACCGTAGTACGAAGTTCGTCGGGTATTTTGATATCGTACCATGTTCCCCATCTATAACATGAATACGTCGATCTTGTGGTAAAAAAGGCGGTATTTGTTTTCAAATTAGTTCCACACCTTGGTGTATTACCGTTTGATTCCGTAGATAAGAATCATGATAGAATGTCCTAGCTAATCTCTGTCCGAAATGATGGAGCATAGAGCAATTAGTTACACTGTGTAACGGTTAATGAAAGAAGGGGTGTGACAGGGAGATCTCCTGACCCCTTTCTTGTTTATTGTTTAAATGATAAAAGATACAAAATGTATATCAAACGGATGACAAGATGTTGATACAACCAAAGAGCTATAAAATTAAGGAAAATAGTAGTGATTCATGTGATTAAAGGACACCTGTGAAGTGATACATCGGTCTAGATCATTGAAACAAGTTTGGAATTAAAAGGCTATTGTAAATGTGTATATTTTATCACGGGAACTGAGTTTGGGGTAAAATGATCTCTTAATTTTAAGGGGAAATGATGTCACCTTGAAATTACTGGATTAACTAGACAAATTGATGGTAGAAGGGGGAAATCCGATCACATTACATCAATTAACAATACTTTTCTTATTGGTCCTGTTTGCCGACAATTCAGTCTCGTGAATCACAAGATTAATCGTTGATTTTGTTTTCAAAATGACTAGAAGTGTGCATCGCTTGTAGATTCATCATTCCTTTCAATCTGATAACATACACGTGACGGTATTGCATGTACATCCTATATGCTTTTGCGAAAGACATGATAGAAGAATCCACTGGTTCCGCTCTCCTGCACGACTATGATTTTTTTTTTGGGAATATCATAGCTTAAATAAGGTAGATCGAGGCGAGACATTTGAAACTGATGGAATATTTAGATAAATTTCAATTTTGAATGTGAAGTTAACCGAGAATCTTATCCTTTGTGGATGACGAGGACATAATTGTAGATATTAAGTCTCGTCTATTTGCTCAGATAAATCAACACCTTTGTGATTCTGTAAAATATGGCTGAAGATAAAAGGCGTCGTGAGTTGTGTGGTGTAATATTGGGTAATTTTGAAAATTAATGAGTCGTATGTATATGCATTGAGCTTCAAATTTCAGCTTGCTTCAAGATTCATTCATTCTTAAAGAACAATGCTCCTTTCAGTATATTATTTTATGATGCAGCGTCTTCAAATTGATTTTCTACGTATATAGTGTCTCAGTCAAATTTGGCTGGGTATCAATACTTTTACTGATTGTGATAGTGATTTTAATCCTTGTTATGTAATATAGAATGTTTTGATATGTGACACTCAAATAGATAAATTCTGATTCTGATTCTATAAAGCGTCGGGACATGATGGAGTATCTGACGAATTGTTGAATTGTTTATTTTACGTACCTAAAAGAAATAAAATGATGGGAATTGACTTTTTCTTGTAATATATAACATTACAATCGTTACCTTTGTTATACCGGAGAAAAAAATTGATTTTTCCTTAAATTGATATTCTAATCTCTGATAGATGTAGACAGGCAAAATACTCATTAGACTGATATTTATACTGATGTATGATAGACATTTATACTGTGTAAATTGACCGTTAATTGGCTGTTAATGTATAAAATTAGTTGACCAGAACGTGTTATTTGAAAAATAAATCAGTTTTCAATGTCACGTTTCAGTGAACAAAAAATAATGTACATGAAAAATGTCCCAAGATTCACGTGACTTGGATGGAAATTCAAGATAGCCACCATGAAAGGTTCAGTTTCTTTGTCCTTGGCGTCTCATTGTCATGTCATACTGAAAGGAAGTGTCTTTTTAAGGATTATATGACATATTAGCAGTAAATGAAATGTAATTTAGATTATGAAGAAGACACCAAAGAAGTGTCAAATACCTTCATTTTAATATTCATTGATCATTTAATCGTTGTGTATAAATATAAGTTTTGGCCTCTTTCCAGACTGCATCAGAATATTTACCATTACTGACATTTTTAGATACATTGTATATATATTTAAGTATGATACAAAATATACCAAGGATGGTGATTTTATCATTTGATACTCTCTGTTTCTGTTTAAGGCAGCCATATGAACACAAAAAACAAAGTTTTTAAGAAGCATATAAATATTCATTGACATAGGCCATGGTTGAATAAAAAAACTTCAAAAATATGAAAAGTGTGGTCTTCGTAATAAATATAAAGAAATTATAGGCTTTGCATAATAACATTGATTTATGTATAGAATGAGTAAACAAGGAACATTGGTAAGGCTTGTAGAAAGGGGGGATGGAGATAATCTGCTTAAAATAAATAAAAAATAAGTAATTTTCTTTTTCTTGTGGTCACGTTGTGCCCTCGTGAAAACCCCAAGGACAGAAAAAACAAACCCACCCTAGGATTATAAATGATGCTTTCGCGGGAATGTCATAAGCATTCCAAACTTGAACCATTTGTTTTTAATGTTTCTTGTCTCGTATAATGTTTATTTACTCCATTTTTTCCCTCATAAGACACGAGAATTATGAATGACTCTGTGGTTGTATGGAGACTGAGAAGTTTCTCGAGTGAGGAAAATACTCCATTTGAGATAATAGAGAGGTTTTTGTTTGTAGAAATATGTGAATGAATGCATGAATGAATGAATGAATGAATGAAGAGTAAATTCATCCTTTCATAGATCATACTTTTTAGAGTAGAAGTTCTTTCCTCTTTCATGTTCTTCAGCATGGTGTAAGGTGGTCACGTCATTATGATTTTATGACCTTGAAACATGCCCTTAAATCTAAGGTCAACCTTTGAAGTGGCAGTTTATCAGCTATTTCCCTAGCATTGCCTAATGTGGTCGTAAAACTGACCAGTGCCCGTGTTTGTAAAACACCACTTCCCCCTTTAGGCGCTGTTGGACTTTGGTCTTACCTTTTTATTGACCAATAACTGACCGGTGTAAATAACTTTTTACGTCATATAGACCTGATCTAACAAATCTGATCTGAACAATTGAAAACTTTGATATCTTAATTTGTACGGGAACTATGGGCCGAAATATAATCATATTGGTGTTATTATACATCCAATACAAGCTAGACTTTTTGAGAACGAAAGTTTTGCTTATACTTCCAGGCTTCTGTAAAGTGGGAGGGTTGCCTGATACCTCTATAAAGTGGGAAACCTCTATACAGTGGGTTGCCTGAAACCTCTATAAACCTTTATAAAGTAAACCTCTATAAAATGGGTTATATATAGTGGGAAACCTCTATAAAGTGGGTTGCCTGAAACCTCTATAAAGTAAACCTCTACAAAGTGGGTGGCCTGAAACCTCTATAAACCTCTATAAAGTGGATGGCCTGAAACCTCTATAAACTTTTGTAAAGTGGGAGGGTTGCCTAAAACCTCTAATATCTGGATAACCTCAACATTCGATATTAAGTAATGGATCAAATGACGATCCATAGTACGATGATCTTACTAACTTTGCCTGTCAGGTCATTTTATTCAAGTCAAACAGACGGATAGACAGACAAAAAGCAACACAATACAAATTGACCCATACAAGTCCTTGGTCAGACCCAGACTTTTTACGCAGGAGACGTTATCCTCGTGGATGATTTGAGTCTGAATTAACACTAACTTATCAAGTCTACCATTTCATAGCTTTGATTCTTATTTCTAATATTGTCCCACCTTGGATAGATCTTGGATACAAGCGATTCGAACATTTCCTCTTTCCAACCAAAAAGTGTTGCTAATGTAATGTACATCTGTGATCCATTTTACGTAAAAGATGTTTCAAATGAGGAGTAAAAAGTGCGTAAAAGGATATTTTGA
Organism: Pinctada fucata; assembly: GCA_028142955.1. NCBI lineage: Eukaryota > Metazoa > Mollusca > Bivalvia > Pterioida > Pteriidae > Pinctada > Pinctada fucata. The sequence goes on from AP027104.1 coordinate 15,728,495, forward strand.
TTTCAAACCGCATTTCGGTTTACTGATCAATGATGGTGTTACTTTCAAAAGGGCTTGTATGTTGCGAACCGTGAATTCATATGAATTTCAAACAAACATGCTTATAATCTGTCTTTCTGTAACCGACATTTTTGCTTGTCATGTTTTTAATTCATTTTGCGGTGTTACATCCTTATCAGTCATTATTCAAGTTCATCAGAGTTTACCAAGGATTAATACAAAACCTCAAATTTATTCACGAATGATAAAACCGCACCCATCTACTTACTAACAAGATCTTTTTCATGAATGAAATTGACAAACACCTTCTATCTATTCAGATATGTGAATGTACAGGGGTCTCTTTGAATCCTATATACATTTGTATGTCTTAAAAAAGATACAAATAAGCTTATAAGAGGGTCGGTGGGGAACTTTGGAACGGAATTGGGAAAAACGAAGAATTTGCGGGGTGGGAAAATGTGATAAGGCAGAGGACAGACCAAAAATGTTTTCATGTGCTAGATTCGAAAAAAAAAAGATAAATAAAATAAATAAATAAAATAAATAAATAGAAAATGAAAATGACAAGGAAACGATTTTAGCCCGGCCTCAGTCTATTTAGGAAAAAATTAGAAAATGATTGGACATACAAGGAGGGGAAGGAATAACGAAGAAAATTATTTTCAAAGTTTCTTTCAAGAATGTTAAAAGTTTTGCAATTTGGTGGTATATATACGATATGTGGATTATAATTTATATGGTGTCATTACCCATTTATTCATGTAGGCCGCTATCCTCTTAAGGAATTCATTTTTCATACCTTGACCTGATTCGGGATAATAAAATTTATTGACTATATGTATGAAGTGATGAACACTGGAACAAAAGGGATCGTTTCTCACAATCCAAGGGCTTGGGGATTAAGGTAACAATAGGGAGTGAGGCTTGGGTGATACTAGCATTATTTGACCCCCTACCATTTTCCTTTTCAATGTCGCTCTTGGTTTTAAGGTGTTTATAATCCTGGGATACGAGGCAAAATAATATAATTCTTTTTGGGGCAAGGTGGATAAATCCGGACTAGAATGTTCGGTAATTAGACTGACCGTATGACCTGAATGACGAAGGCGTTCTCAAGTAGTCTGTTGACATTATATTGTATCGCTGTACATTCCAATCTCATGTACTTTTATGTAAAAAAAAATTAAATGTATTGAGATCCGAGGTAAAAAAAAAAGGGCTGAAGGGGAGGGGGGGGGCAAGTGAGATGAGTGGGGGTTATGCTTGTGAAAGTAGGACATATCGACCAACTTGCTATGAACAGAAACTTGAGCTTTCCATGAAAAAAAAAAAGACAAGATACGAGGCATTTACTATTCTGCGTACGAGTTATGTCCCGTTGTCCATTTCGGTTTGTCCCCTCGGATCTTAGCAAAAGTAATACCAAATTCTTTTGAAAAGTTTTATCCAAAAGAATGTTCAAGATATTAAAAAAGCCGTAAACCCATTTTTGACTCTATCTCGTTTATGAAGTTGATAAGCGTCTGTCAATCTCAAATACTTCATCTATATATATAACAATGGTTTACTTATTTACGTGAAATTTATTGACATGCGGCTGAATTGTACCTTTGTGTAAGTCAGTTGATTCCGTGCATCTGAATATGAAATCTACACACGTGTCTATTTCATTCACGTGGTCTTTTAATGCATGCTGTTGTTGACATGCTTCAGGAAGGTCTATAACCAGCTAGCCTCAATGGCCACTTCGCTTTGGTCCATTGTTAAATCCCCCATGTCCGGTGTCTGGGATGTAATGCACTTCTCTAATATTGACCGGCTAATAGCCCTTTGAAAACAATAATCTCCATGAGAAAAATAATTCAATCTGAGAAACAGAGCAGGTGTTTATAGTCTCGGGTCAGAATGAATAACCTATTGTCCTTTGACATATTAAAATTAAAGTTTTACATTTGTCTACAATTTTTGTTAAGAAATCGGCACGCTGGACATTGTCCGGCATCCAATTACAGAATCAAGACTTACCAAACATAAGGTGCAAGATTGCAAGAAAGGTTAATTTCCCCTTGATTGTTATTTATTCATTTATCTATCAATTTATTTCATTATTTATTTCATTATTCATTTCATTATTTATTTATTTATTTATTTATTTATTTATTTATTTATTTATTTATTTATTTATTTATTTATTTATTTATTTATTTATTTTTAAAATACCATTTTTTTTTCATTTTAATCATTTTAATTATTTTACAAAAATGCTTTGTCTTCTATGAAGTAAATCATGAAATTCCATCACATGTTTTCGGGTTGTTTGACCTAAAATTCAACCCTATAGGTTAATACAATCTCCCGCGCAAAAATGATAAGCTTCTTATACTATTTCAATAAAGGGGCCCTATCTTACTTTTGTCGATTATCACTACAGGTAGGCTGGATAGAATTTTAATACCATCTTTTGAAGAAAAGGTATTTATTGCCAACACGTGTCATTTTGATCACGATGTGAAAAAGTCGTGTGAGGATAGCAGGATACCAACTGACCATAAGGTAGAATACAAAAAAAGAAGGTAATAATAATATTAAAATAGAATAAAAAAAAAAAAAAAAAAAATAAAGTAAATAAATAGATAAACGAATTAATAGATAAAGAAAGTAAATTAATGGGAATTTCAATAGGAAAATTTGAAAAGAGATAAATAGAAAAGGGGAGAAGGTATGGTTTACCCATATATCCTCATCAGAAACGTACTTTTTCTCCAGTGTATAAAAATCCCTATAGGCTATACGTACTATTTCTCAATCCTTTTCTATATAAGAGGTTTATTTGAAAGTACAAGTTCACGATATTTCATAACTTACAATACAACAAGCCCATCGTCCATAAGTTGAAATATCAGGATTGCAAAATCGTATTTTATTATCTCCACTTCAAATAATGAGCGTAGAAAATCAACGTGTGAATGAATGAACTTGTCAACTAGAGTGTACATACACCCACCCACGCTTCTCTTTGATATGTACAAGGAAAATATATAAGGTCTTAATTTATTGTATCCATATGGTCACATAGCGACTCTGTGGGTATATGGATTCCATACTTTTGTGGTTTGAAAATAAAGTAAAAGCGACCTAGATCACACGGGGCTTTATGAGGGTCCATGATTTGTTGATATGTAAAGTTGGTCTGTAAAAGTTATTTGTATTCCACGTCACGATTTATATCTGGGTTCCTATACAAACATTACAACTATCCTATGCTCAAGTGAGAGAGATATGTCGGAATAAAATTATTCTTTTTTCATTTTTGGATGTCTTTTTCCTTTAGGCCCGCCCGACCATGATATGAATTTTGATCCCTCAAGTAGATAATTCTATGATAAATAAGGTTTCAAAATGCTCATTTGCTGTTCTATCTTGCCCAACTTTGACTCTGAAAAGGACCAAGGTCCTGAACTTTGGACAATAACAAATAGGAGCGTTATTTTGTTTTGCCTGACCGATTTTTTTTTCACCTAAATACACGTAGAATTAATATAAAGATAACCTGACTCTTTCTACATGATAAGCTAGTCAAAAATCGAACAGAACGACTCTGTTTTTGCATTCGGATTGCGTGCATGTCGATTAACTTCCGGTCGAATGAATTGCATCATACTGACTATGATCTATCCGACTCACCAGAATGTTTGTAATATGAGGAAAGGACCCAGGGTATGATCGTGAATACATTAGATGAAGAATCACACTGTGGTTTCTTCCTTTGTCGGCATTCCTTTCTTACATTCATTTTGTGACCAGCTGGAACGAAAGAAATGCTATGTGATATGCATTTGATTTAATATTGAAATAGATCCATCCTACATATGCTAAATAAACAAGAGCCCCAGGGGGCACAACGCTCACCTGATACCCATGCACGCTCTAACTGACATACTGACAGAGAAAAAGAATAAAACAATGAAATGATTTCACAAATTAAGTTTATTTAAAATTGAACACAAAACCTTTCATTATTGATAGCTAGCATGCCAGAAATTATAAAGCCTGTGTTTGTGAAACGAGAATGCCCCCGGCGGCATCTTTGTTAGTATAAACACCATTTTCTGTTAAGTATGTGAGAGGTCAGGGTCAGCGTAATATTGGTATCAATGGAAAGATCTTGTCACAAGGAATACACATGTACAATATGAAAGCCCTATCACTATAACCATTCAATAGTTATGCCCAATGTTAAAGTTTCTGAGAAGTACGTGAAAGGTCAAGGTTATGGTCATGAGGTCAAAAATTTTGGTAAATACACATGTGAAATATGAAACCTCTATCACCAGCTTCCATTCAAAAGTTATGCCCAATGTTAAAGTTTTTTGGAAAACAGACAGACAAACAGACAGACGGACAGGCCAAAAACTTTATGCTCCCGAATCTTTTATTCCAGGGGCATAAAAAACAAAGATTTTTCGGTTTTGCCTTTATTCACTAAAATCTATGAATTATGCTTTTGAATAGTATTGATTTCATCTCAAATACATGAAACGTACAGTTAAAATCGTTTTGATCCAATATTCAACAATTCAAGTGAGTTGTGCAGAAATTGTGCCAGTTTGTTTTCCAAAAAAGCAGTGTATGTTGTATCAAACCTCATGACCCAGTGAAGCCACTTGAACAAATAATTTTCAGTAAATATGCTGAAATGCGACGCTTCTTGCCTATGCATATTTCAACAGGCGAGAAGGAGCGTCGCATTTCAGCATACGCTGTTCAACAACTCAAGTGGTTTCTCTAAGGTTTCGCAGTTTGAAACAAATTAAAAGGCCCATGAAATTGTTAAGCTTGTCCAACTAGCAGACCTACGACATCGTTATTTACTGTTAACTAATTGTTTTACCTCATCATAGGTCTGTTACACGGGCAAGTTGTTAGCGGAGAGAGTTCATGAAATGTATCGGTTGCATTGGATTTTCCGACAAGAAGTTATTTGGTCTGATAAAAACTCATTATGTATCTATTATTTGAACAGATAAAAATTCCCAAATGTCTTAACACAGGATCCTGTCGCTTTATGAGAGAAAATGTTTTATTATTCACAACCTCAGGCCTCTGTATTCCTCTTAGAAATATTATACATACAAGATGACGAACACAGTGGCTTAAGGTTGTGAATAATAATTTATTTTCTCTATTAAAACAACAGCTTCTGTGGTCCAACATTTCATTGGAAGATTTCAGGAACTCTGAACGGAATTATTTATTTTCAAGAATTTCAGATATTAAATGTCCTATGCATTCTCAAAATCCAGAGGAAGAGATTACTCATTAGACGTTTCTTCAAGAAATCAGTCCGTAAATTACTTCATCTAAGAGAGTCTAAGACAGAGGAAATTCGAGCAAACTTTATACATAATAACAAGTATATGCAAGTGTTCCAAGTACATGAATGATAACCATTATGAACGTTGTTCATAGCTCAAACCATACTCGCTCCTTTAACATACCTACATGTAATTCCGTCATCAGGAAGAACTCATTCTTCATACGTACAGTCACAGAGTGGAACGAACTGGATAACCATCAAGTGCTGTCAAGGACTGTGGAAGGCTTTAGATTCAGCCTGAAGCGCGATTAAGTAAGTTTATGCGCTCTCTCATTCCGTTGATCACAAGCCAGTATTGGTAATTCAACGTACCCATACAGATACAGATACAGATTATGAAAGTGTTCCAATTATAAAAATCTATTCCGTTTGCACTGTATCTCCTGAAATATATCGCAGTACTGCTTTGCGGTTTGTATTGCAATGAAGCGCCTAGCGGAATACGATGCGCCTTGGGGACGAAGATGAATGAATGCGTATCTAGGTCATTGTCCTGTCAAATAGTTCCGATTATTTTCTTATTATTTTCAACAATTGGGGGAAAATACACACAATGTTTATCTTGAATTGTCTTCTCCGTGATTGTTTACTAGACAGATGAAATAAAATTTTGAATATAGTTTTAAAGTGTGTGAGACATCTACATGTGTGGAAGAATACGTGTGAAAATGGGTCCTCAGATCATAAAATTCGAATAATTCCGGTCCGGAACCAGGTGCATGGCTTTGAAAAATATTTAAAAAGTTGTGTACTTTTAATCATTACGGCATTTTTTTTTTTTTTTGTGATTCAAATAAAATTTCTTCATTTAAAAGTAGTATCAATGTGTATAACCCAGTGCGATTTGAGAATTTCTTTTCTTTTTTGGTAAGAAAACATACATTATACCTATGTACAATCTTAAAAAATATTCCTTAAAAATCCAAAAGTGGATATCTGGACAAAATTCTTTCACTTGTAGGGTACCATGCATGAGTACCTCATACCTACAAATTGTCATGACAATCTGAAGAGTGGTTATAGAAAAGAAGCAGAAAATGTATGAAAATCACCCCCCCCCCTTCCTTTTTACATAAGAAAAAAATTCATAAAAAATCAAAAAAATAAAATTTAAGCATAAAATACATATCAAAGCATTAAGTAAGTTAAATATGATAAATATGTAGTAAATGAGTGTGTAAAATCATACACTTATTGAGTTATTTAAAGAAAAAGTGCAAAAATGTGCATTTCTGACTAAGTCCGAAAAGACGTCAAAAACGCGTCAAAAATTAGTTGTCGGATTTTAACGAAATGAACAAACTTGAATCATACATCCTTCTAGATCACATAGATACAATTAGTTTTTCAATCCATTCAGTGGAACTGGAGAAGAAGATTTTTGAAGAGGGGTACCCTCCGGGGCCTATTTGACCCCGCCCTGGATCCACCCCTGAAGGGATCGAGCCGAAATGAACAAACTTGGTAGAGGACCTTTAGTACTTCATGCATACCAAGTTTCATCAAAATCCCTTCAGCCGTTCTTGAGAAGAAGTTGAAAATGTTAAAAGTTTACGACGGACGGACGACGGACGACGGACGCCGGACGCCACACTATGACAATAGCTCACTTGAGCCTTTGGCTCAGGTGAGCTAATAAAAAGGGAAAAAAATTTTGTTGGGGTCCCGCCGGGGTTTGAAGCCACTCCCCATGGGTCCATTGGGCATGGAAAACATACATTATACCTATGTACAATCTTAAAAAATATTCCTTAAAAATCCAAAAGTGGATATCTGGACAAAATTCTTTCACTTGTAGGGTACCATGCATGAGTACCTCATACCTACAAATTGTCATGACAATCTGAAGAGTGGTTATAGAAAAGAAGCAGAAAATGTATGAAAATCACCCCCCCCCCCCTTCCTTTTTACATAAGAAAAAAATTCATAAAAAATCAAAAAAATAAAATTTAAGCATAAAATACATATCAAAGCATTAAGTAAGTTAAATATGATAAATATGTAGTAAATGAGTGTGTAAAATCATACACTTATTGAGTTATTTAAAGAAAAAGTGCAAAAATGTGCATTTCTGACTAAGTCCGAAAAGACGTCAAAAACGCGTCAAAAATTAGTTGTCGGATTTTAACGAAATGAACAAACTTGAATCATACATCCTTCTAGATCACATAGATACAATTAGTTTTTCAATCCATTCAGTGGAACTGGAGAAGAAGATTTTTGAAGAGGGGTACCCTCCGGGGCCTATTTGACCCCGCCCTGGATCCACCCCTGAAGGGATCGAGCCGAAATGAACAAACTTGGTAGAGGACCTTTAGTACTTCATGCATACCAAGTTTCATCAAAATCCCTTCAGCCGTTCTTGAGAAGAAGTTGAAAATGTTAAAAGTTTACGACGGACGGACGACGGACGACGGACGCCGGACGCCACACTATGACAATAGCTCACTTGAGCCTTTGGCTCAGGTGAGCTAATAAAAAGGGAAAAAAATTTTGTTGGGGTCCCGCCGGGGTTTGAAGCCACTCCCCATGGGTCCATTGGGCATGGAAAACATACATTATACCTATGTACAATCTTAAAAAATATTCCTTAAAAATCCAAAAGTGGATATCTGGACAAAATTCTTTCACTTGTAGGGTACCATGCATGAGTACCTCATACCTACAAATTGTCATGACAATCTGAAGAGTGGTTATAGAAAAGAAGCAGAAAATGTATGAAAATCACCCCCCCCCCCCTTCCTTTTTACATAAGAAAAAAATTCATAAAAAATCAAAAAAATAAAATTTAAGCATAAAATACATATCAAAGCATTAAGTAAGTTAAATATGATAAATATGTAGTAAATGAGTGTGTAAAATCATACACTTATTGAGTTATTTAAAGAAAAAGTGCAAAAATGTGCATTTCTGACTAAGTCCGAAAAGACGTCAAAAACGCGTCAAAAATTAGTTGTCGGATTTTAACGAAATGAACAAACTTGAATCATACATCCTTCTAGATCACATAGATACAATTAGTTTTTCAATCCATTCAGTGGAACTGGAGAAGAAGATTTTTGAAGAGGGGTACCCTCCGGGGCCTATTTGACCCCGCCCTGGATCCACCCCTGAAGGGATCGAGCCGAAATGAACAAACTTGGTAGAGGACCTTTAGTACTTCATGCATACCAAGTTTCATCAAAATCCCTTCAGCCGTTCTTGAGAAGAAGTTGAAAATGTTAAAAGTTTACGACGGACGGACGACGGACGACGGACGCCGGACGCCACACTATGACAATAGCTCACTTGAGCCTTTGGCTCAGGTGAGCTAATAAAAAGGGAAAAAAATTTTGTTGGGGTCCCGCCGGGGTTTGAAGCCACTCCCCATGGGTCCATTGGGCATGGAAAACATACATTATACCTATGTACAATCTTAAAAAATATTCCTTAAAAATCCAAAAGTGGATATCTGGACAAAATTCTTTCACTTGTAGGGTACCATGCATGAGTACCTCATACCTACAAATTGTCATGACAATCTGAAGAGTGGTTATAGAAAAGAAGCAGAAAATGTATGAAAATCACCCCCCCCCCCTTCCTTTTTACATAAGAAAAAAATTCATAAAAAATCAAAAAAATAAAATTTAAGCATAAAATACATATCAAAGCATTAAGTAAGTTAAATATGATAAATATGTAGTAAATGAGTGTGTAAAATCATACACTTATTGAGTTATTTAAAGAAAAAGTGCAAAAATGTGCATTTCTGACTAAGTCCGAAAAGACGTCAAAAACGCGTCAAAAATTAGTTGTCGGATTTTAACGAAATGAACAAACTTGAATCATACATCCTTCTAGATCACATAGATACAATTAGTTTTTCAATCCATTCAGTGGAACTGGAGAAGAAGATTTTTGAAGAGGGGTACCCTCCGGGGCCTATTTGACCCCGCCCTGGATCCACCCCTGAAGGGATCGAGCCGAAATGAACAAACTTGGTAGAGGACCTTTAGTACTTCATGCATACCAAGTTTCATCAAAATCCCTTCAGCCGTTCTTGAGAAGAAGTTGAAAATGTTAAAAGTTTACGACGGACGGACGACGGACGACGGACGCCGGACGCCACACTATGACAATAGCTCACTTGAGCCTTTGGCTCAGGTGAGCTAATAAAAAGGGAAAAAAATTTTGTTGGGGTCCCGCCGGGGTTTGAAGCCACTCCCCATGGGTCCATTGGGCATGGAAAACATACATTATACCTATGTACAATCTTAAAAAATATTCCTTAAAAATCCAAAAGTGGATATCTGGACAAAATTCTTTCACTTGTAGGGTACCATGCATGAGTACCTCATACCTACAAATTGTCATGACAATCTGAAGAGTGGTTATAGAAAAGAAGCAGAAAATGTATGAAAATCACCCCCCCCCCCCTTCCTTTTTACATAAGAAAAAAATTCATAAAAAATCAAAAAAATAAAATTTAAGCATAAAATACATATCAAAGCATTAAGTAAGTTAAATATGATAAATATGTAGTAAATGAGTGTGTAAAATCATACACTTATTGAGTTATTTAAAGAAAAAGTGCAAAAATGTGCATTTCTGACTAAGTCCGAAAAGACGTCAAAAACGCGTCAAAAATTAGTTGTCGGATTTTAACGAAATGAACAAACTTGAATCATACATCCTTCTAGATCACATAGATACAATTAGTTTTTCAATCCATTCAGTGGAACTGGAGAAGAAGATTTTTGAAGAGGGGTACCCTCCGGGGCCTATTTGACCCCGCCCTGGATCCACCCCTGAAGGGATCGAGCCGAAATGAACAAACTTGGTAGAGGACCTTTAGTACTTCATGCATACCAAGTTTCATCAAAATCCCTTCAGCCGTTCTTGAGAAGAAGTTGAAAATGTTAAAAGTTTACGACGGACGGACGACGGACGACGGACGCCGGACGCCACACTATGACAATAGCTCACTTGAGCCTTTGGCTCAGGTGAGCTAATAAAAAGGGAAAAAAATTTTGTTGGGGTCCCGCCGGGGTTTGAAGCCACTCCCCATGGGTCCATTGGGCATGGAAAACATACATTATACCTATGTACAATCTTAAAAAATATTCCTTAAAAATCCAAAAGTGGATATCTGGACAAAATTCTTTCACTTGTAGGGTACCATGCATGAGTACCTCATACCTACAAATTGTCATGACAATCTGAAGAGTGGTTATAGAAAAGAAGCAGAAAATGTATGAAAATCACCCCCCCCCCCCTTCCTTTTTACATAAGAAAAAAATTCATAAAAAATCAAAAAAATAAAATTTAAGCATAAAATACATATCAAAGCATTAAGTAAGTTAAATATGATAAATATGTAGTAAATGAGTGTGTAAAATCATACACTTATTGAGTTATTTAAAGAAAAAGTGCAAAAATGTGCATTTCTGACTAAGTCCGAAAAGACGTCAAAAACGCGTCAAAAATTAGTTGTCGGATTTTAACGAAATGAACAAACTTGAATCATACATCCTTCTAGATCACATAGATACAATTAGTTTTTCAATCCATTCAGTGGAACTGGAGAAGAAGATTTTTGAAGAGGGGTACCCTCCGGGGCCTATTTGACCCCGCCCTGGATCCACCCCTGAAGGGATCGAGCCGAAATGAACAAACTTGGTAGAGGACCTTTAGTACTTCATGCATACCAAGTTTCATCAAAATCCCTTCAGCCGTTCTTGAGAAGAAGTTGAAAATGTTAAAAGTTTACGACGGACGGACGACGGACGACGGACGACGGACGCCGGACGCCACACTATGACAATAGCTCACTTGAGCCTTTGGCTCAGGTGAGCTAATAAAAAGGGAAAAAAATTTTGTTGGGGTCCCGCCGGGGTTTGAAGCCACTCCCCATGGGTCCATTGGGCATGGAAAACATACATTATACCTATGTACAATCTTAAAAAATATTCCTTAAAAATCCAAAAGTGGATATCTGGACAAAATTCTTTCACTTGTAGGGTACCATGCATGAGTACCTCATACCTACAAATTGTCATGACAATCTGAAGAGTGGTTATAGAAAAGAAGCAGAAAATGTATGAAAATCACCCCCCCCCCCCTTCCTTTTTACATAAGAAAAAAATTCATAAAAAATCAAAAAAATAAAATTTAAGCATAAAATACATATCAAAGCATTAAGTAAGTTAAATATGATAAATATGTAGTAAATGAGTGTGTAAAATCATACACTTATTGAGTTATTTAAAGAAAAAGTGCAAAAATGTGCATTTCTGACTAAGTCCGAAAAGACGTCAAAAACGCGTCAAAAATTAGTTGTCGGATTTTAACGAAATGAACAAACTTGAATCATACATCCTTCTAGATCACATAGATACAATTAGTTTTTCAATCCATTCAGTGGAACTGGAGAAGAAGATTTTTGAAGAGGGGTACCCTCCGGGGCCTATTTGACCCCGCCCTGGATCCACCCCTGAAGGGATCGAGCCGAAATGAACAAACTTGGTAGAGGACCTTTAGTACTTCATGCATACCAAGTTTCATCAAAATCCCTTCAGCCGTTCTTGAGAAGAAGTTGAAAATGTTAAAAGTTTACGACGGACGGACGACGGACGACGGACGCCGGACGCCACACTATGACAATAGCTCACTTGAGCCTTTGGCTCAGGTGAGCTAATAAAAAGGGAAAAAAATTTTGTTGGGGTCCCGCCGGGGTTTGAAGCCACTCCCCATGGGTCCATTGGGCATGGAAAACATACATTATACCTATGTACAATCTTAAAAAATATTCCTTAAAAATCCAAAAGTGGATATCTGGACAAAATTCTTTCACTTGTAGGGTACCATGCATGAGTACCTCATACCTACAAATTGTCATGACAATCTGAAGAGTGGTTATAGAAAAGAAGCAGAAAATGTATGAAAATCACCCCCCCCCCCCTTCCTTTTTACATAAGAAAAAAATTCATAAAAAATCAAAAAAATAAAATTTAAGCATAAAATACATATCAAAGCATTAAGTAAGTTAAATATGATAAATATGTAGTAAATGAGTGTGTAAAATCATACACTTATTGAGTTATTTAAAGAAAAAGTGCAAAAATGTGCATTTCTGACTAAGTCCGAAAAGACGTCAAAAACGCGTCAAAAATTAGTTGTCGGATTTTAACGAAATGAACAAACTTGAATCATACATCCTTCTAGATCACATAGATACAATTAGTTTTTCAATCCATTCAGTGGAACTGGAGAAGAAGATTTTTGAAGAGGGGTACCCTCCGGGGCCTATTTGACCCCGCCCTGGATCCACCCCTGAAGGGATCGAGCCGAAATGAACAAACTTGGTAGAGGACCTTTAGTACTTCATGCATACCAAGTTTCATCAAAATCCCTTCAGCCGTTCTTGAGAAGAAGTTGAAAATGTTAAAAGTTTACGACGGACGGACGACGGACGACGGACGCCGGACGCCACACTATGACAATAGCTCACTTGAGCCTTTGGCTCAGGTGAGCTAATAAAAAGGGAAAAAAATTTTGTTGGGGTCCCGCCGGGGTTTGAAGCCACTCCCCATGGGTCCATTGGGCATGGAAAACATACATTATACCTATGTACAATCTTAAAAAATATTCCTTAAAAATCCAAAAGTGGATATCTGGACAAAATTCTTTCACTTGTAGGGTACCATGCATGAGTACCTCATACCTACAAATTGTCATGACAATCTGAAGAGTGGTTATAGAAAAGAAGCAGAAAATGTATGAAAATCACCCCCCCCCCCCCCCCTTCCTTTTTACATAAGAAAAAAATTCATAAAAAATCAAAAAAATAAAATTTAAGCATAAAATACATATCAAAGCATTAAGTAAGTTAAATATGATAAATATGTAGTAAATGAGTGTGTAAAATCATACACTTATTGAGTTATTTAAAGAAAAAGTGCAAAAATGTGCATTTCTGACTAAGTCCGAAAAGACGTCAAAAACGCGTCAAAAATTAGTTGTCGGATTTTAACGAAATGAACAAACTTGAATCATACATCCTTCTAGATCACATAGATACAATTAGTTTTTCAATCCATTCAGTGGAACTGGAGAAGAAGATTTTTGAAGAGGGGTACCCTCCGGGGCCTATTTGACCCCGCCCTGGATCCACCCCTGAAGGGATCGAGCCGAAATGAACAAACTTGGTAGAGGACCTTTAGTACTTCATGCATACCAAGTTTCATCAAAATCCCTTCAGCCGTTCTTGAGAAGAAGTTGAAAATGTTAAAAGTTTACGACGGACGGACGACGGACGACGGACGCCGGACGCCACACTATGACAATAGCTCACTTGAGCCTTTGGCTCAGGTGAGCTAATAAAAAGGGAAAAAAATTTTGTTGGGGTCCCGCCGGGGTTTGAAGCCACTCCCCATGGGTCCATTGGGCATGGAAAACATACATTATACCTATGTACAATCTTAAAAAATATTCCTTAAAAATCCAAAAGTGGATATCTGGACAAAATTCTTTCACTTGTAGGGTACCATGCATGAGTACCTCATACCTACAAATTGTCATGACAATCTGAAGAGTGGTTATAGAAAAGAAGCAGAAAATGTATGAAAATCACCCCCCCCCCCCTTCCTTTTTACATAAGAAAAAAATTCATAAAAAATCAAAAAAATAAAATTTAAGCATAAAATACATATCAAAGCATTAAGTAAGTTAAATATGATAAATATGTAGTAAATGAGTGTGTAAAATCATACACTTATTGAGTTATTTAAAGAAAAAGTGCAAAAATGTGCATTTCTGACTAAGTCCGAAAAGACGTCAAAAACGCGTCAAAAATTAGTTGTCGGATTTTAACGAAATGAACAAACTTGAATCATACATCCTTCTAGATCACATAGATACAATTAGTTTTTCAATCCATTCAGTGGAACTGGAGAAGAAGATTTTTGAAGAGGGGTACCCTCCGGGGCCTATTTGACCCCGCCCTGGATCCACCCCTGAAGGGATCGAGCCGAAATGAACAAACTTGGTAGAGGACCTTTAGTACTTCATGCATACCAAGTTTCATCAAAATCCCTTCAGCCGTTCTTGAGAAGAAGTTGAAAATGTTAAAAGTTTACGACGGACGGACGACGGACGACGGACGCCGGACGCCACACTATGACAATAGCTCACTTGAGCCTTTGGCTCAGGTGAGCTAATAAAAAGGGAAAAAAATTTTGTTGGGGTCCCGCCGGGGTTTGAAGCCACTCCCCATGGGTCCATTGGGCATGGAAAACATACATTATACCTATGTACAATCTTAAAAAATATTCCTTAAAAATCCAAAAGTGGATATCTGGACAAAATTCTTTCACTTGTAGGGTACCATGCATGAGTACCTCATACCTACAAATTGTCATGACAATCTGAAGAGTGGTTATAGAAAAGAAGCAGAAAATGTATGAAAATCACCCCCCCCCCCCCTTCCTTTTTACATAAGAAAAAAATTCATAAAAAATCAAAAAAATAAAATTTAAGCATAAAATACATATCAAAGCATTAAGTAAGTTAAATATGATAAATATGTAGTAAATGAGTGTGTAAAATCATACACTTATTGAGTTATTTAAAGAAAAAGTGCAAAAATGTGCATTTCTGACTAAGTCCGAAAAGACGTCAAAAACGCGTCAAAAATTAGTTGTCGGATTTTAACGAAATGAACAAACTTGAATCATACATCCTTCTAGATCACATAGATACAATTAGTTTTTCAATCCATTCAGTGGAACTGGAGAAGAAGATTTTTGAAGAGGGGTACCCTCCGGGGCCTATTTGACCCCGCCCTGGATCCACCCCTGAAGGGATCGAGCCGAAATGAACAAACTTGGTAGAGGACCTTTAGTACTTCATGCATACCAAGTTTCATCAAAATCCCTTCAGCCGTTCTTGAGAAGAAGTTGAAAATGTTAAAAGTTTACGACGGACGGACGACGGACGACGGACGCCGGACGCCACACTATGACAATAGCTCACTTGAGCCTTTGGCTCAGGTGAGCTAATAAAAAGGGAAAAAAATTTTGTTGGGGTCCCGCCGGGGTTTGAAGCCACTCCCCATGGGTCCATTGGGCATGGAAAACATACATTATACCTATGTACAATCTTAAAAAATATTCCTTAAAAATCCAAAAGTGGATATCTGGACAAAATTCTTTCACTTGTAGGGTACCATGCATGAGTACCTCATACCTACAAATTGTCATGACAATCTGAAGAGTGGTTATAGAAAAGAAGCAGAAAATGTATGAAAATCACCCCCCCCCCCCCCCTTCCTTTTTACATAAGAAAAAAATTCATAAAAAATCAAAAAAATAAAATTTAAGCATAAAATACATATCAAAGCATTAAGTAAGTTAAATATGATAAATATGTAGTAAATGAGTGTGTAAAATCATACACTTATTGAGTTATTTAAAGAAAAAGTGCAAAAATGTGCATTTCTGACTAAGTCCGAAAAGACGTCAAAAACGCGTCAAAAATTAGTTGTCGGATTTTAACGAAATGAACAAACTTGAATCATACATCCTTCTAGATCACATAGATACAATTAGTTTTTCAATCCATTCAGTGGAACTGGAGAAGAAGATTTTTGAAGAGGGGTACCCTCCGGGGCCTATTTGACCCCGCCCTGGATCCACCCCTGAAGGGATCGAGCCGAAATGAACAAACTTGGTAGAGGACCTTTAGTACTTCATGCATACCAAGTTTCATCAAAATCCCTTCAGCCGTTCTTGAGAAGAAGTTGAAAATGTTAAAAGTTTACGACGGACGGACGACGGACGCCGGACGCCACACTATGACAATAGCTCACTTGAGCCTTTGGCTCAGGTGAGCTAATAAAAAGGGAAAAAAATTTTGTTGGGGTCCCGCCGGGGTTTGAAGCCACTCCCCATGGGTCCATTGGGCATGGAAAACATACATTATACCTATGTACAATCTTAAAAAATATTCCTTAAAAATCCAAAAGTGGATATCTGGACAAAATTCTTTCACTTGTAGGGTACCATGCATGAGTACCTCATACCTACAAATTGTCATGACAATCTGAAGAGTGGTTATAGAAAAGAAGCAGAAAATGTATGAAAATCACCCCCCCCCCCCCCTTCCTTTTTACATAAGAAAAAAATTCATAAAAAATCAAAAAAATAAAATTTAAGCATAAAATACATATCAAAGCATTAAGTAAGTTAAATATGATAAATATGTAGTAAATGAGTGTGTAAAATCATACACTTATTGAGTTATTTAAAGAAAAAGTGCAAAAATGTGCATTTCTGACTAAGTCCGAAAAGACGTCAAAAACGCGTCAAAAATTAGTTGTCGGATTTTAACGAAATGAACAAACTTGAATCATACATCCTTCTAGATCACATAGATACAATTAGTTTTTCAATCCATTCAGTGGAACTGGAGAAGAAGATTTTTGAAGAGGGGTACCCTCCGGGGCCTATTTGACCCCGCCCTGGATCCACCCCTGAAGGGATCGAGCCGAAATGAACAAACTTGGTAGAGGACCTTTAGTACTTCATGCATACCAAGTTTCATCAAAATCCCTTCAGCCGTTCTTGAGAAGAAGTTGAAAATGTTAAAAGTTTACGACGGACGGACGACGGACGACGGACGCCGGACGCCACACTATGACAATAGCTCACTTGAGCCTTTGGCTCAGGTGAGCTAATAAAAAGGGAAAAAAATTTTGTTGGGGTCCCGCCGGGGTTTGAAGCCACTCCCCATGGGTCCATTGGGCATGGAAAACATACATTATACCTATGTACAATCTTAAAAAATATTCCTTAAAAATCCAAAAGTGGATATCTGGACAAAATTCTTTCACTTGTAGGGTACCATGCATGAGTACCTCATACCTACAAATTGTCATGACAATCTGAAGAGTGGTTATAGAAAAGAAGCAGAAAATGTATGAAAATCACCCCCCCCCCCTTCCTTTTTACATAAGAAAAAAATTCATAAAAAATCAAAAAAATAAAATTTAAGCATAAAATACATATCAAAGCATTAAGTAAGTTAAATATGATAAATATGTAGTAAATGAGTGTGTAAAATCATACACTTATTGAGTTATTTAAAGAAAAAGTGCAAAAATGTGCATTTCTGACTAAGTCCGAAAAGACGTCAAAAACGCGTCAAAAATTAGTTGTCGGATTTTAACGAAATGAACAAACTTGAATCATACATCCTTCTAGATCACATAGATACAATTAGTTTTTCAATCCATTCAGTGGAACTGGAGAAGAAGATTTTTGAAGAGGGGTACCCTCCGGGGCCTATTTGACCCCGCCCTGGATCCACCCCTGAAGGGATCGAGCCGAAATGAACAAACTTGGTAGAGGACCTTTAGTACTTCATGCATACCAAGTTTCATCAAAATCCCTTCAGCCGTTCTTGAGAAGAAGTTGAAAATGTTAAAAGTTTACGACGGACGGACGACGGACGACGGACGCCGGACGCCACACTATGACAATAGCTCACTTGAGCCTTTGGCTCAGGTGAGCTAATAAAAAGGGAAAAAAATTTTGTTGGGGTCCCGCCGGGGTTTGAAGCCACTCCCCATGGGTCCATTGGGCATGGAAAACATACATTATACCTATGTACAATCTTAAAAAATATTCCTTAAAAATCCAAAAGTGGATATCTGGACAAAATTCTTTCACTTGTAGGGTACCATGCATGAGTACCTCATACCTACAAATTGTCATGACAATCTGAAGAGTGGTTATAGAAAAGAAGCAGAAAATGTATGAAAATCACCCCCCCCCCCTTCCTTTTTACATAAGAAAAAAATTCATAAAAAATCAAAAAAATAAAATTTAAGCATAAAATACATATCAAAGCATTAAGTAAGTTAAATATGATAAATATGTAGTAAATGAGTGTGTAAAATCATACACTTATTGAGTTATTTAAAGAAAAAGTGCAAAAATGTGCATTTCTGACTAAGTCCGAAAAGACGTCAAAAACGCGTCAAAAATTAGTTGTCGGATTTTAACGAAATGAACAAACTTGAATCATACATCCTTCTAGATCACATAGATACAATTAGTTTTTCAATCCATTCAGTGGAACTGGAGAAGAAGATTTTTGAAGAGGGGTACCCTCCGGGGCCTATTTGACCCCGCCCTGGATCCACCCCTGAAGGGATCGAGCCGAAATGAACAAACTTGGTAGAGGACCTTTAGTACTTCATGCATACCAAGTTTCATCAAAATCCCTTCAGCCGTTCTTGAGAAGAAGTTGAAAATGTTAAAAGTTTACGACGGACGGACGACGGACGACGGACGCCGGACGCCACACTATGACAATAGCTCACTTGAGCCTTTGGCTCAGGTGAGCTAATAAAAAGGGAAAAAAATTTTGTTGGGGTCCCGCCGGGGTTTGAAGCCACTCCCCATGGGTCCATTGGGCATGGAAAACATACATTATACCTATGTACAATCTTAAAAAATATTCCTTAAAAATCCAAAAGTGGATATCTGGACAAAATTCTTTCACTTGTAGGGTACCATGCATGAGTACCTCATACCTACAAATTGTCATGACAATCTGAAGAGTGGTTATAGAAAAGAAGCAGAAAATGTATGAAAATCACCCCCCCCCCCCCCCTTCCTTTTTACATAAGAAAAAAATTCATAAAAAATCAAAAAAATAAAATTTAAGCATAAAATACATATCAAAGCATTAAGTAAGTTAAATATGATAAATATGTAGTAAATGAGTGTGTAAAATCATACACTTATTGAGTTATTTAAAGAAAAAGTGCAAAAATGTGCATTTCTGACTAAGTCCGAAAAGACGTCAAAAACGCGTCAAAAATTAGTTGTCGGATTTTAACGAAATGAACAAACTTGAATCATACATCCTTCTAGATCACATAGATACAATTAGTTTTTCAATCCATTCAGTGGAACTGGAGAAGAAGATTTTTGAAGAGGGGGTACCCTCCGGGGCCTATTTGACCCCGCCCTGGATCCACCCCTGAAGGGATCGAGCCGAAATGAACAAACTTGGTAGAGGACCTTTAGTACTTCATGCATACCAAGTTTCATCAAAATCCCTTCAGCCGTTCTTGAGAAGAAGTTGAAAATGTTAAAAGTTTACGACGGACGGACGACGGACGACGGACGCCGGACGCCACACTATGACAATAGCTCACTTGAGCCTTTGGCTCAGGTGAGCTAATAAAAAGGGAAAAAAATTTTGTTGGGGTCCCGCCGGGGTTTGAAGCCACTCCCCATGGGTCCATTGGGCATGGAAAACATACATTATACCTATGTACAATCTTAAAAAATATTCCTTAAAAATCCAAAAGTGGATATCTGGACAAAATTCTTTCACTTGTAGGGTACCATGCATGAGTACCTCATACCTACAAATTGTCATGACAATCTGAAGAGTGGTTATAGAAAAGAAGCAGAAAATGTATGAAAATCACCCCCCCCCCCCCTTCCTTTTTACATAAGAAAAAAATTCATAAAAAATCAAAAAATAAAATTTAAGCATAAAATACATATCAAAGCATTAAGTAAGTTAAATATGATAAATATGTAGTAAATGAGTGTGTAAAATCATACACTTATTGAGTTATTTAAAGAAAAAGTGCAAAAATGTGCATTTCTGACTAAGTCCGAAAAGACGTCAAAAACGCGTCAAAAATTAGTTGTCGGATTTTAACGAAATGAACAAACTTGAATCATACATCCTTCTAGATCACATAGATACAATTAGTTTTTCAATCCATTCAGTGGAACTGGAGAAGAAGATTTTTGAAGAGGGGTACCCTCCGGGGCCTATTTGACCCCGCCCTGGATCCACCCCCTGAAGGGATCGAGCCGAAATGAACAAACTTGGTAGAGGACCTTTAGTACTTCATGCATACCAAGTTTCATCAAAATCCCTTCAGCCGTTCTTGAGAAGAAGTTGAAAATGTTAAAAGTTTACGACGGACGGACGACGGACGCCGGACGCCACACTATGACAATAGCTCACTTGAGCCTTTGGCTCAGGTGAGCTAATAAAAAGGGAAAAAAATTTTGTTGGGGTCCCGCCGGGGTTTGAAGCCACTCCCCATGGGTCCATTGGGCATGGAAAACATACATTATACCTATGTACAATCTTAAAAAATATTCCTTAAAAATCCAAAAGTGGATATCTGGACAAAATTCTTTCACTTGTAGGGTACCATGCATGAGTACCTCATACCTACAAATTGTCCATGACAATCTGAAGAGTGGTTATAGAAAAGAAGCAGAAAATGTATGAAAATCACCCCCCCCCCCCCCCTTCCTTTTTACATAAGAAAAAAATTCATAAAAAATCAAAAAAATAAAATTTAAGCATAAAATACATATCAAAGCATTAAGTAAGTTAAATATGATAAATATGTAGTAAATGAGTGTGTAAAATCATACACTTATTGAGTTATTTAAAGAAAAAGTGCAAAAATGTGCATTTCTGACTAAGTCCGAAAAGACGTCAAAAACGCGTCAAAAATTAGTTGTCGGATTTTAACGAAATGAACAAACTTGAATCATACATCCTTCTAGATCACATAGATACAATTAGTTTTTCAATCCATTCAGTGGAACTGGAGAAGAAGATTTTTGAAGAGGGGTACCCTCCGGGGCCTATTTGACCCCGCCCTGGATCCACCCCTGAAGGGATCGAGCCGAAATGAACAAACTTGGTAGAGGACCTTTAGTACTTCATGCATACCAAGTTTCATCAAAATCCCTTCAGCCGTTCTTGAGAAGAAGTTGAAAATGTTAAAAGTTTACGACGGACGGACGACGGACGACGGACGCCGGACGCCACACTATGACAATAGCTCACTTGAGCCTTTGGCTCAGGTGAGCTAATAAAAAGGGAAAAAAATTTTGTTGGGGGTCCCGCCGGGGTTTGAAGCCACTCCCCATGGGTCCATTGGGCATGGAAAACATACATTATACCTATGTACAATCTTAAAAAATATTCCTTAAAAATCCAAAAGTGGATATCTGGACAAAATTCTTTCACTTGTAGGGTACCATGCATGAGTACCTCATACCTACAAATTGTCATGACAATCTGAAGAGTGGTTATAGAAAAGAAGCAGAAAATGTATGAAAATCACCCCCCCCCCCCCCCCCCCTTCCTTTTTACATAAGAAAAAAATTCATAAAAAATCAAAAAAATAAAATTTAAGCATAAAATACATATCAAAGCATTAAGTAAGTTAAATATGATAAATATGTAGTAAATGAGTGTGTAAAATCATACACTTATTGAGTTATTTAAAGAAAAAGTGCAAAAATGTGCATTTCTGACTAAGTCCGAAAAGACGTCAAAAACGCGTCAAAAATTAGTTGTCGGATTTTAACGAAATGAACAAACTTGAATCATACATCCTTCTAGATCACATAGATACAATTAGTTTTTCAATCCATTCAGTGGAACTGGAGAAGAAGATTTTTGAAGAGGGGTACCCTCCGGGGCCTATTTGACCCCGCCCTGGATCCACCCCTGAAGGGATCGAGCCGAAATGAACAAACTTGGTAGAGGACCTTTAGTACTTCATGCATACCAAGTTTCATCAAAATCCCTTCAGCCGTTCTTGAGAAGAAGTTGAAAATGTTAAAAGTTTACGACGGACGGACGACGGACGACGGACGCCGGACGCCACACTATGACAATAGCTCACTTGAGCCTTTGGCTCAGGTGAGCTAATAAAAAGGGAAAAAAATTTTGTTGGGGTCCCGCCGGGGTTTGAAGCCACTCCCCATGGGTCCATTGGGCATGGAAAACATACATTATACCTATGTACAATCTTAAAAAATATTCCTTAAAAATCCAAAAGTGGATATCTGGACAAAATTCTTTCACTTGTAGGGTACCATGCATGAGTACCTCATACCTACAAATTGTCATGACAATCTGAAGAGTGGTTATAGAAAAGAAGCAGAAAAATGTATGAAAATCACCCCCCCCCCCCTTCCTTTTTACATAAGAAAAAAATTCATAAAAAATCAAAAAAATAAAATTTAAGCATAAAATACATATCAAAGCATTAAGTAAGTTAAATATGATAAATATGAAGTAAGTTAAATATGATAAATATGTAGTAAATGAGTGTGTAAAATCATACACTTATTGAGTTATTTAAAGAAAAAGTGCAAAAATGTGCATTTCTGACTAAGTCCGAAAAGACGTCAAAAACGCGTCAAAAATTAGTTGTCGGATTTTAACGAAATGAACAAACTTGAATCATACATCCTTCTAGATCACATAGATACAATTAGTTTTTCAATCCATTCAGTGGAACTGGAGAAGAAGATTTTTGAAGAGGGGTACCCTCCGGGGCCTATTTGACCCCGCCCTGGATCCA